>UESW01004385.1:463136-481432 GCA_900491605.1 Calamus simplicifolius
AGTAAACCAGATCCATGCTACTAACATCCAAAAACAATATAGAATAGCATGTGCACAATAAAAATCCATGGTCGCACGATCATATATACCACATAGGAAATATGATTAAAAGAATTTAAAATACAAAGTAAAAAACTCATTCATGAATCATGGTAAGTCCATACCTGAAAAAAATGAAAGCATCGAGTCATCTGAACGGTAAGATCAAAGGTACATATAGAACCATAAAATTAAAGGTGGAACAAAAAAAGTAGGAAAGTCACACCCTCTTTCCTCATATTCACATAGCTCAAAATAAGTTGTTGAAAAATAAAACTGATCCTTAGCTCTTAGAAAAATATTTTTATCTTTGCGGAAAAAAAATACTTCATAGAAATTGCTAGAAATTTAATTCTAAAATTTAAATGCACAAATAAATTATAATTAAAAGAAGTTGAGAATCAAGCCTGTACCGAGTGTGTTAAACACTGCCATATGGATCAGTCTTCGCCCCTTAGTGCAGGTTGTTGGCGATCTGTCCCTAAGGTATAACGATCCGGCTTGATCCGAACCTTCCACACGAGCACGATCATGTGGAGGTGCAATCCAATGAACCCTTCAAATGCCCAAAAAAAATTCAATCCTAATAAACACTGGAAATAAAATAAGATAAAAATACTTGTAGGGCTACTCATAAGATTTTTTTTTTAGCCTATCCATATATATATATATATATATATATATATATATATATATATATAATCTTTTAGCCGTTTAGCCCTGTGACTGGTGATTGGTCATGCAAAGTTTGCGGAAAGCTCGAGCGTTCGCAGAACCCTCGCTAGCGAGCGTTCGCGAAATGCTTGCTACACGAGCATTCAATGAACGCTACGCACCCAAGCGAGCATTGCGCGAGCATTTAATGCTCGCATGGGTCCCTTTTTTATTTTATTTTAAACTTTTCCAACAACAACTATATATTGTAAGTCTAAAGTCTACACATGGCCTAACTATGCTCTATACAAAAGGAAGTAGAGGACAAAAGTAAAAATGAAACAAATGAAATGTTTATTTTCCTCAAGAGTAACTGACATATAAGGTGTTGGGCATGGTGTGGTGCTATCAAGGCTCAGGGGGTTAACTTGTATTGGACTGGGTTTGAGGAGTGTTGAGATTAAATCAAGTCACGGGTGTACACGGACTTGGGGATTAGTTTAATCTCATTGGGTTAGTCCGTTGAGTCTGAGCCTGGCCCACTTCGTGGATGTTAAACTCTAGTTCTAGGGTTTGAAGAAATAGAGAACATATTCTTTTCTCCTAAAAATCCTTTCTCATCGCAGGGTGGCAGCCTATCTTCTCCTCCCTATCTCTCTCTTTTATCTTCTCTTCACGTCCACGTTCGGATCCAGCGCTTGGCCAGCGATAGCCCTGTAGAAGGAAGACGTTCTCTCACATACGACGTGGGGATCCAGGCTTGCATTCAGGGAGCACTTCCTTGTTTGTGGTTGCTGGTGGAACGAAGCCATGGAGGTGAGGATCAGCTGGGAGGCTGGGAAGAAATCTCTCACGGGTAGTTTCTTAAGGGTCTGTTTGGATGGGAGGGAATGGAGGGGAGGGGAAGGGAAAGAAGGTAAAAGGTCACAAGTTATTTTGTTTGGAAGGAGGGTGAAAGAAAGAGGGGGAAGAGAATGGGAGTAACCGGTTCCCCTCCATTTCCTACCAATGAGCGTAAATTTGTTAACCCCCAAATCAGGGGTAAGCTCGAGGAAAGGAAAAGTTTAAGTCATACTTTCTGGAAAGACCAAAACCCCTTTATTATTCTTCATTCTTTCATATTTCTTTTTGAAGGGATATAATCACATAACTCTTTCCCTTCTTTTTCCTCTCTCTATCCAAACAAGATAATTGATATTACCCTTTCTTTCCCTTTCATTCTTTCCAAGAGAAGAAGAGCAACCATTCCTTCCCCTTCCTTTCCCTTCCATCCTTTTCCTTCTTTTTACTCTCTCCTTCCTTCCCCTCTAAAGATCCAAACAAAGCTTCTTTTTACTCTCTCCTTCTTTCCCTCTAAAGATCCAAACAAAGCCTAAGGAGCGCAACACATGCGTGGAGGAGGCTTTGGATATTCTCATGGGATTCCAAGGCAAGAAAGAAGAGGAGGCCAGCAGTTACATGGGAGGACATGAAGAGCATTAAAGAAGCAGCCGTTTTGTTTCTTTGGAATTAATTTCGGAAGAATTAATTCAGATTGTGTTTTGAATCCAAGATCAAGGGGTTTAAGAGTAAACTTAACCGCTATATCATTGACAATAAAGGGTGAAAGCCTAGTTTCTTCTCCAACGAGGAATCCCACTACTGTTCATCAGGGACTAAACCCCAACAAGTATCAGAGCTGGTTCAAAAATAAGAAGTTGTTTGGAGATCTTATAGCCTGGTTCAGGAACGAGCCTGGTTGGTTCAAAAACAACAATAAGTTGTTTGGAGATCTTAAAGCCTGGTTCAGTCAGAAACAAGAATAAGTTGTTTGGAGATCTTCAAGGGTTGAAACAATTTCAACAAGGTCCATCAAGGTACTCCTTAATTTTCTAAAATTTAAGTTGTTTGGAGTCTTAAAGCCTGCTTCAGAAACAAGAATAAGTTGTTTGGAGATCTTCAAGGGTTGAAACAATTTCAACAAGGTCCATCAAGATACTTTTTAATTTTCTAAAATTTATTTTTGTGCTATTTTTATTTTGGTTCAGATCTCGCATGGGTAGTAGCATAAAAATAGATTTTAAAAACTTTGATGGAAAGGAAAGTTTCTCCATGAAAGTCCGGGTAGAGGATCTTCTTGTGCAACATGATTTAGATCTAGCTTTGAAGAAAAGGCCAGATGGGATAACAGATAAGCAGTGGATGTCGTTGGAGAAAAATGCATGTTCAATGATCATGGGATGTCTGGCGGATTTAGTCCTTTATTCAGTGTTGGAGGAGAAGACCCTGAAGGGACTTTGGTCGAAGTTGCAAGCCCTCTATATGAGAAAGAATATGTGCAACAAGTTGATGTTGAAGAAGCGCCTCTACAGCCTTTGGATGTCAAAAAGTGGAGATGTGCTGGGTCACATCTAGGTGTTCGACTAGGTGAGCAATGAATTGTTGAATATCGGGTCAAGATGGAGGAGAAGATAAGACACTTTTGTTATTGTGTTTGCTTCCCATATCACATGACTCATTGGTCACGATGCTGCTCTACGGAAAGGAGACATTATCTTATGAAGATATTGTCTCGGTGCTTCGGATGAATGAGCAGAGGGAGAGGATAACCAAGGAAGCTGTTCCCCAGGAGGGTCTATCAGTTGGGGAAAGGTTAGGTTGAGGCAGGGACAGGAGCAGGCCTAGGGGATGGTTATAGTCCAAGAAGGCTAAGTGCTACAAGTGTGGTGAGATAGGACATTTTAAAAGGGACTATCCTAAGTTAACAAAGGGAGAAAAGGAGGATCTGAGTTGTGAGTACAGTTGCAGGCCAGGAGGTGGAGGATGATCCTTGGTGGTATCAGATGGTCACAGTCATAGTATAGAGATGTGGACCTTGGATTCTGCTTGTTCTCATCATTACACACCCAACCGGTCGTGGTTCAGTACTTACACAGAGGTTGATGAGGGGTGTGTGACTCTTGGGGATGATCACCCTTGCAAGGTAACAGGGATTGGCACAATGAGGGTGAGGATGTTTGATGGCATGGTGCTCACTCTTACTAGCATGAAGCATGTCCCAGAACTAAGAAAAATCCGGTGTCATGGGGTACCTGGAGCAGATGGATATAGCTTCAGCAGTCATGTCAGGAGTGGAGTCCTGAACATCTCCAATGGAGCTATGATGGTGATGAGAGGGAGAAGGCTGGAGAACAACTTATATAGGTTGGAGGGCTCTGTGGTGATAGGAAAATCTGAGGCAGCAGCTGTGGAACAGGATCCTCGGGATGTGTACAAAATGTGGCATTACCGCCTAGGCCACATGGAAGACAGGGGGTGAAATAACTAAGCAAGAGAGGACTACTTCCGGACCTGAGTGGTGGAGTCATGGAGATCTGTGAGCCATGTCAGATGGGGAAGCAGAGGAGTGTGCAGTTCTTGGTCAGCACAGCTAGGAGTGCAGAACCCCTGGAGTTAGTGCACATAGATGTTTGGGGACCAGCCCCGGTTTCTGCAAGGAATGGGCCAAATAATTCTTTACCTTGATAGATGATTTCTCATGAAAGCAGTGGATCTACTTCATGAAGGAGAAATCAGAGGTCTTCACCAAGTTCAGAATCTGGAAGGCTGAGGTGGAGAGGGAGCAGGGAAGGAGTGTGAAGTATCTGAGGTCAAACAGTGGCGGGGAATATACCAGCAGGGAGTTCCAGAGATTTTATGAGGAGTGGGGCATCAAAAGTCACTTCTCAGTCATGGGAACTTCTCAACAGGAAGGGATGGCTGAGAGAATGAACAGAACACTGTTGAAAAAAGCAAGGTGCTTGAGGCTGCAGGCAGGGCTTCCAAAGATGTTCTGGGTTGACGCAGTAGGTGCAGTTAGCTACTTGGTCAATCGGTCACCACACCAGGTTGGATGGAGGCATTCCAGAGGAGATATGGTCTGGAGGAAAGATAAGCTTGAGCCATCTGAGGGTGTTTGGATGCACGACATATGTGTATGTTGGTGCTGGAGAGCGGAGTAAGTTGGATGTCAGGTCTAAGAAGATGGTGTTCCTGGGCTACCCGTATAGAATCAAGGGGTATCGGTTGTGGGATCCCTTGGAGAAGAAGGTTATCATCAGCAAGGATGTGACCTTCGATGAGAGCTCGATCCTTCAGAGCAGAGATGGTACAGATGCACAGCAGGAACTACAGGAGGTGGAACACGGTAACACTAGTCAGATGACCTCCTACACAGTCGTGCCATTTTCTAGTGGACAAGGAGGATTTGAGATTCAGGTGGAGAGGACTAGCAGAGGGGTCAGAAGCCAGGAAGTTCAGCAGATGCAGCTGAGCAGACGACTCAGGAGGATGCAGCTAGGCAGGGGACTGATACTAGGATCGCACTGCATAGGCCCAGGAGAAATGTGCGACCACCAGTTCGATACGGCTTCGAGGATTCGGTGTCATATGCCCTGGTGACAGCGAATGGAGACCCTTACACCTATGAGAAGGCTGTGGAGAGCCAGGACAGCGAGGACCGAGATAGGTGGGTCCAGGCTATGGCAGGAGATGCAGGCTATGGTAGAGAAATGCAGTCTCTTTATAGGACTGGCACGTGGCAGGTGGTCCAGCTACAAGGAAAGAAATCCATTGATTGCAAATGGGTTTATCAGTGCAAGAAAGGGCCTTCAGAGCAAGGAGGTATCAGGTAAAAGGCAGGACTAGTGGCCAGAGGATACTTTCGGAAGGAAGGCTTCGACTATAGAGAGCAGGTGGAAGAAGATGGAGTGGAGCTGGTAAAGGTACATACCAAGAAGAATCCAGAAATGCACTGACCAAGGTTCTTTCACGGGATAGCTTTCGTAGGGATTATAGCTGATGGATACGGCAGACGTACTGAGGCCTTGAAAGCACCAAGGTGGAGACTGTTGGGCCTGGTGTGGTGCTATCAAGGCTCAGGGGGGCTAACTTGTATTGGGCTAGGTTTGAGTCCAAGGGTTGAGATTAAATCAAGTCATGGGTGTACACGGACTTGGGGATTAGTTTAATCTCATTGGGTTAGTCCATGGGAGTTTTTGTTGAGTCTGGGCCTGGCCCACTTCGTGAATGTATTTAAACTCTAGTTCTAGGGTTTGAAGGAATAGAGAATAGATTCTTTTCTCTCAAAAATCCTTTCTCATCGCAGGGTGGCAGCCCTATCTTCTCCTCCCTATCTCTCTCTTTTATCTTCTCTTCACGTCCACGTCCGGATCCAGCGCTTGGCCAGCGATAGCCCTGTAGAAGGAAGACGTTCTCTCACGGATGACATGGGGATCCAGGCTTGCATGGAGCACTTCCTTGTTTGTGGTTGCTGGTGGAACGAAGCTGTGGAGGCAATGTTCTGAAAATCGGACCGGACATCGAACCGGCTTAACATTTGGGTCGCGGGTCAATCGGTTCAACTGGATGAACCGATTTGGTCGGACCAGATAATATTATAATTAAATTTTAATTTAATAATATAAAATAATAAAAACTATATATAATTTAAATAAAAAATTAAAAAATCTAAAAACGGGTTGAAACGATTGAAATCCGGTCGGTTCAATGAGTTTTTTTGATTTTTATCGGGTCATATAAAAGTCAACTTTAATAATAAAATCGGATCGGACTGATGACCGGTTTCTGGTTGGACCGGTCCGGTTTTCAAAACATTGCGTGGAGGTGAGGATCGGCTGGGAGGCTAGGAAGAAATATCTCACGGGTGGTTTCTCAAGGAGCGGTCAACGCACAGCGTGGAGGCTTTGGATATTCTCTTGGGATTCCAAGGCAAAAAAGAAGAGGAGGCCAGCTGTTACATGGGAGGACGTGAAGAGCATTAAAGAAGCAGCCGTTTTGTTTCTTTAGGAATTAATTTCGATGAAGGAATTAATTCCAGACAAGCAGTTGTTGTGTTTTGAATCCAAGATAAGGGGTTTAAGAGTAAACGCTTTACCGCGAATCTGATCATTGACAATAAAGGTGAAAGCCAAGGTTTTTTCTCCAGCGAGAATCCACTGCTATTCATTAGGTACTAAACCCCAACATAAGGTGGGCTTTGCAAGGTGGTGATTAATGTCTATGGGCCATCTACGTCAGGTCCTCAAGAAGATTTTCTGAATGAGTGAGTTCACGAACTCATGGTCAAGCCCCAAGTCAAATAAGGGAGTGGTGGAGGAAATAGTTCTTTATTTGATGAAGAAGCATAAGAAATCAATCAGAAAAAACTTTCAAATGGAATATTAAAGGAATCAGAACCTGTACCTGGATCAGGTTCTCCATGACAATCTTCCACATGAGTGGAAGATTTTCGTTCATCATGTTTCTCCCTGGGAAGGGGTAATATCAGACCAAAGAATGACGTGGCCCATTCTGATGATTAATAAAGACAACCTCCGATTCTGTTCAAGAGAATACATAATCCTGATAATATTACATAATCACAGCAGTGTACCATTAAATTTTTAAGTGGCTTGAGGAAATCTGTTTCTGCAAAAATGGGTTAACAGTTGGAAGCCAGACTCAAATGGAAATTTGTGGTTTGCAATTTGATAATTGCTTCTTGATAGTTCATAAAACCTGGCTTTTTTTCACTCCTCATTCTCACATGAGCTCAATTACTGTTCTGACAAATTCCTTCTCATATTTGGTCACAAACAGGCATCTGAGAACGGTCTCTATATAACTCTACTGATTTACATATTTAAGATTATCGGCACATGAATTTTTCAACTCAATAGCAGGTTGGTTGGTTCAGTACATTATTTGCTGTCCAACTATCAGTACTACCAGAAAATAACTATAAACTATGTGGGCTGATTTTGCGATCAATGCATTGCAGTTAACAAAACAAACAAGCATCTTAATCACTCCTAAGAGTGTTGGGTAAATAGGCTAATAAGGCCTAAATAGGCTAATAGGCCTAAATACCCTAATGGGCCTTGAAAGCCCATCACCTCCTTTAGGGTGTGAATGAAAAATTGTAGGGACATTTAGTCCCACATCGAAAAATCAAGAAAGAAGGTTCACTTATATGGAAACCACTTCCTTGAAGCTTAAGTTCCTTAGGCTCACCATAAGTGGAGAGCTTGAGGGTGATGCGCACGCGTGTGTGCGAAGGGCACTTTGTACTTCGCACGTGCGCATCGTCGCGAGGAGCTTGAGGGCTTTAAATTTTTTCTAGATCATGAGGATCCGACGATGGAGACTGATCGAATCAAGATAAAGGGTTGAGATCAATTGACCGTTGATCATCGGATCAGGATCGAACCGATCGTTGATTGATCGGATGAAGGGTCGAGATGCGGTGATCAAATTATGATCGCGATCGCGATCCAACGGCCCACACCCATCGGTTGACCAATCAACAGGACGGTTGGTGATAAGGCACCCGTCCGATCGTCGGTTGGTGATAAGGCACCCGTCCGATCGTACGGTTGGAGATAAGTCAACGGTCCGATCGTGAAAAGCATATCAAAGACGTCTGATAACGTGATCATCAGATCACGATGGTGAGAAGGCATATCGGGACGAGAATAGGCTTATCTGATCGGCTAAACATCAATTCAAGCCTTCTCCTCTCTTAAGCATTTGCATACTTTCCTAAGGGTAGTATAGCAATAGTGCATTAAAAAGAGAGTAGCATTCTTGGTTCAAATTTTTTGGTGAATTATAGTGCTGCTTTCATCAAAAGAGACTGTTGTTTCCTGGACAATCGTCATACTGATAAGCACCATTGCGGGATGAAATTGTCTTAAGGACATAGAGTATAGCTCCAGCTAGATTAGGTAGCCACCATCTGCCATACCCAACCAACAAAGAGCAGATTGCAGATCTGTCTTTTTACTAGTAATGATAGAGATATGGCTTGATACTTCAATAGCAAGCCAGACACCACCGATGTCTTCCCCACACCCAATACAAAAATGCGTGCACATATAAGGTTAAAAAAAAGAAGTAAAAATATGCCAAAACTCGAGCACTGCATGAAGCAACTAAATAAAACCTTTCCAGGAGATAATACTCAAAGCTACGTCATATATTCTTTTTAACCGTATATTAATTGAGTCATTGACCACGTAGTAAAGTGAGTGTGCAAAAAAGACTGCGTGCAAATCACCCTCCATTTTAATAAGCCTTTAAAATATCAAAGAATCATGAAATTATGATGTGTGATCGGTGGTCAGTAGGCTTGTTTACTGTATGAGTCATGCTGCTTACCACTGCTATTCTTTACTGCATGAGTCATGCTGCTTACGACTGCTATTCTTGATCAATTATCTACAAGAAGTTGTAAATCGTTAAATCATCAAGAATTGATTCAGTTCTGCTAGCATTTTTCAGTTGAATACAGTGTTAATGTGCATATCTTTCTCCATCCACCTTGTTATATCCTTTTCTTCTGTTCTAGAATAATATAGTAATATAAAGATTATATGATAGTATTTCTTGCAACAGATTTTAAGTAGAGAACTACCTTAACAAGATCGTGCATTAAAACTACATTTTTACCCTTAATAAGTTATCATATAACATATAACTGTCAAACAATATCACTTAACTCACATGCAAGTTCCTCTAGATTTAAAGTTAAAACAATGAATATTAAACACGAGGAGCCAAATGAACAAACACTTTTCTCAGAATTAAAATATGAGGCTTTCTAGTAGAACAATAAGATGCATACAAATATAGCTTTTATTTTATGTACTATTATTAGTATATAAATATTGATGCAATTAATAAAATTTAGATTGAGCTTGAACATGAAAACTTGAAACATCTTCAGATTTGATGTGGGAAAAATCGTTACCGCATCAATAAGCGTGCATGGCAACAAGGGCCAAGTTATCTCGATGTGGCTGATCAAGCCACGTTCAAAACTGACGAAGCTATAGTCCAACAGACAGCCAGAGTCGAGCTCAGCACCGATGCCAGAGTCGGACTCGGCACCGATGCCAGAGTCGGACTCGGCATCGACACCAGAGTTGGTCTTAGCTTCTAGAGTCGGCATCGACTCCAGAGTCGAACTCAGCACCGACCCCAGATTTGACCTCGGTCTTCAGCGTCGGTACATGTCTGACGATACCTGGCCTCAATGCTTATTCTCTGCCAAGTGATGGCACCTTGGTATCCACAAAAGGAGAAGAAGACCACCCTTTCCTCATAGGCATTCAAGAGAGATGATCTGGCATCAGCAATTTCCGAACCTCGGCAAGGCCGAGTTATCCCGTACCTCGGCAAGGCCGAGCTATCTTTGAACCTCGATAAGGCCGAGCTATCTCAGTATCTCGGCAAGGCCGAACCACTCCATACCTCAGCAGGATCGATCCTGTTCCCTCAACGTAAGCACCATTGCTGCTTCAAACCACACTGGATATCTGGAGGATGAACCATCCCGATCGTAAGGATTGCAGAGTGAGCTTCCTAAAATAGAAACGAGAGCCAAATACAGCACTCCATCCATAATCAACAGGATTTCAAATTTTCGATAAAGCGCCCGTCAGCTTCATCAACTGCCAATCCCCGTAACCGATGAGATTTTGGTCTTATCGGATGCTAACTCTCTAAAACACACCCGAGAAGTCAAGTAACTACTCACCATCCTGGCGGCGCATAAATGCCACATCCCTAGACCCTTCAGGTAAGATAAAAAAGGGCTCTCATATTCTCGCAACTCTAGCAAAGGCCATTACTCCTGAGAAACCCTCTCAGAGAGAGAGATCCTTTTGTCGGAGCCTTCTCCTCTTATTTATTTGCCAAGAGTTTCTACTGACTTGGGCATCGGAGGGTCTTTTGCAGGGACCACCCCCTGTGCTTCCTGCATAAAGACTACCTTGCAGGTCATCCGAATGGAAGAGCGCTACCCAGATTCCGACATGCACCGTCCCCAAGCCGGAGAATGGAATTCAGCAGCAATAGATTGGTGCTAGAAGAAGGGCCTCAAGTCCCATTAAAACTTATAATCAAGGAGACAAGGTTCCAAATAAGAAGGGCATCTTCTTAGATGGTCAACCGTAAGAGAGCAACCACAGATGCTCCTAATCAGGCCATCTCTCAAAGACCTGATCCTATAGACAACACGACGCCCTCGTAGCCATCACCAACCAAGTTCCTCTATTACCAGTAGCCTCGGTCACCCAGGACCAGTTTGCCATGCTGGTCCAACAAGTTCAAGCCTTGTCACAGCTGGTGCAGAGGCTTCCTAGAGTTTCTCTCCCAGCTGCGCCCACTCAATAGCTTCCTGGTGGAATAACCGCCCCGTTCCGCAGGCGGCTCTTCCACCCAATCCATTCGAGGCCATGAGCCTCCCTTGATGGACTGGCTATGAAGGAGTTGAACCGCCTCCTCAGAAGAACGAGATAGGAGCCTGCCTAAATCCCATCGGGCTCATTCCCTATCCCCCGTATTCTCTCGCCGCGACTCAACACTGCGATCCCCCTGCCTCGTCTCTTCTACTGTTTGGGATAAAGGGGTGCAACGGCAACTCCAGGAGATGCGCAAAGAGTTGCGTTAGGAATTAGACATCATCAAGCAGGCGCCCCATCCTCAACCCAAGGTGGAGTAAGGTATACCCTTTACCGAGAAGATCATGCAGGAGGTGATCCCCCCATATCAAGCTCCCCACCATCGAGCCATACCATGGGGTCACCGACCATGACAACCACTTAAGTAGCTTTCGGTCCATCATGATGTTCCATGGAGCATCGGATGTGATCCTATGTCGGGCCTTTCCCTCTACTCTCGGGGGGTCCACAAGAACGTGATTCAACACTCTGAGGCCGAATTACATCGATTCCTTCGATGAACTGGGTCACCTATTTATCAGTCAGTTCGTCAGCAATGCCACCACAGAAGATCTGACTCCCTCTCCGAAGTCAAGCAGCAAGAGGGGGAGTCCTTAAGAAGTTTTCTTGGCCATTTTAACACGGCCATGCTAGAAGTTGACAACCTCAACCATGAGGTGGCCATGTCCACTCTAACTGCGAAGTGTCAAGGAGGGGGACTTCTACTTAGCCATGAAAGTCAACTATCCGAAGAACCTCTCTGACATGATGGCCCTGGCAGACAAGTAAGCCAGGATCGAAGAATCAAGATGGTCAACCCGAGCATAACAATCCAAGAAAGAAAAAAAAGACCCGAAAAAGAACCGACCGACTAGCCCTGCGAGCCTACCTCATCTCCATGGGGCCCCACCGCCAAGAAAGCGCGCCAGAAGCCCGGCACGAAGGTTCAATCAATACACCCCCAAAGCAGCCCATAGAGTAGAACGTCCACTAGAGCTTCGATAACTACCCCCATCGAACCCACCGGTGACTGGTAATGTTAATATAATTACTACGGTCGACTCCTTTTAGGGATGACCAAATGAAAGGAGAACTGGCCTAAAAGGGCCCGTGCAAGGGGCTCGCCTTTTCAAATGAAGATCTTCAAGGAATACAGTACCCCTAGGACATGAAACTCGGATTACCTCCGAGCAATGAAGACCTCCAAGGGATACAGTACCCCCAGGACATGAACTCGGATCACCTTCGAGCAATAAAGACTTTCAAGGGACACAATATCCCAGGACATGGAATTCGGATAAACCCCAAGTATATTACCATTGAAGTATACCTAAACTGAGCCATTTTGTTCATTGTAATAAAACTCCACTATTCAATTCAAATATTTCTTATTGAATAATAATCTTCTTTGAGTTGTGGATGAAAGGTAGATCTTGTCGGATCATTGACCCACGTAGACATGGGCATAGGCTGGGCCGCCCATGGCCGACCTAGGCCGGCACGAGCCGAGCCATGCCTGGCATGGTCCGGTAGCTACAGTACCGGGTCATGCCTAGCACGGCCCAGCAATAGGGGCCGTGCCGGGCTCGGAAAGTCCGGCCTACGGACCAAGCTCGACACGGCCCATCACGGGCCTGGGCTGGCATGGCCCACAAGGGACTGATATTAAAAAGCAAATTTAAGTTAAAAAATAATTTTTAATATTAGGGCCCTGACCATAAGGGCCCATGGTGGGCCATGCCAGGCACGACCCAAGTTGAGCCATGGCCCATGACGGACCATGCCCGGCATGGCCCAGCCTAAAATGGGCCGCGGGGTGTCGGGTGGGAAATTTTTTTAACGGGCCGTGCCCTGCATGGCTCATTTTTTTGGCCGGCCCGATGGGCCTGGGCCGTGCCGTGTTGTGCCGTGCCAGGCACGGCCCAGTGCCCATGTCTAGACCTACGGTCCATCCTTCGGGCCTCGGCAAGATCGATCGGAGTCCTCGAACCTCGGCATGGCCAAGCCTTCTATGTACCTTGGCTGGACCAAGTAAAACTTTCTCCGTATCTCAAAACGGCTGAGTTTTCTCTGAACCTTGGCAGTACCAAGTAAAATCTTTTCTCCGTACCTTGGCAAGTTCAAGTAAAAGATCCTCCGGGCCTCGGCAAAGCCGACCGGAGCCCTTCGAACCTCAACACGGCTGAGCCTTCTCCGTACCTTGGCTGGGCCAAGTAAAATTTTTTTCGTACCTTGGCACGACAGAGTTTTCTCCGAATCTTGGCAGGGCCAAGTAAAATCTTTTCTCCGAACCTTGGCAGGCCATGTAAAAGATCCTCGGGCCTCGCAAGGCTGACCGGAGTCCTCCAAACCTCGGCACGGCCGAGCCTTCTTCGTACCTTGGCTGGGCCAAGTAAAATTTTCTTCGTACCTTGGCACGGCCGAGTTTTCCGAACCTTGGCAGGGCCAAGTAAAATCTTTTCTCCGTACCTTGGCAGGGCCAAGTAAAAGATCCTTCGGGTCTCTGCAAGGCCGACCGGAGTCCTCCAAACCTCGGCACAGCTGATCCTTCTCGTACCTTGACTGGACTAAGTAAAAATTTCTTCGTACCTCAGCATGGCCAAGTTTTCTCCAAACCTTGGCAGGGCCAAGTAAAATCTTTTCTCCAACCTTAGCAGGGCCAAATAAAAAATCCTCCAGGACTCGGCAAGGTGACCAGAGTCCTCCGAACCTCGGCACGATCGAGCCTTCTCCGTACCTTGGCTGGGCCAAGTAAAATTTTCTCCGTACCTCGGCACGATCGAGTTTTCTCCAAACCTTGGCAGGACCAAGTAAAATCTTTTCTTCGTACCTTGGCAAGGCCAAGTAAAATCTTTTCTTTGTACATTGGTAGGGCCGAGTAAAAGATCCTTCGGCCGCGGCAAGGCCGACCAGAGTCCTCCAAACCTCGACAGACCGAGCCTTCTCCATACCTTGGCTGGGCTAAGTAAAACTTTCTCCGTACCTCAGCATGGCTGAGCTTTCTCCGAACCTTGGCAGAGCCAAGTAAAAGATCTTCGGGCCTCAGCAAGGCCGACAGGAGTCCTCTGAACCTCAGCACGGCCAAGCCTTCTCCGTACCTTGGCTGGGCCAAGTAAAATTTTCTTCGTACCTCAACACGGCCGAGTTTTCTCCGAACCTTGGTAGGGCTAAGTAAAATCTTTGCTCTGTACCTTAGCAGGGCCAAGTAAAATCTTTGCTCCGTACCTTGGCGGGACCAAGTTAAAGATCCTCCGAGCCTCAGCAAGGCCGACCGGAGTCCTCCGAACCTTGGCATGGCCGAGCCTTCTCCGTACCTTGGCTGAGCCAAGTAAAACTTTCTCTGTGCCTCGGCACGGCCAAGCTTTCTTCGAACCTTGGCGGGGAAATAAAAGATCCTTCGGGCCTCACAAGGCCGATCGGAGTCCTCGAACGTCGGCATGGCCGAGCCTTCTCCGTACCTTGGCTGAGCCAAGTAAAACTTTCTCCGTACCTTAGCGACCCAGCTTCTCGAATCCTGGCAGGGCTAAGTAAAAGATCCTTTGAGCCTCGGCAAGGCTGACTGGAGTCCTCGGCACGATCAAGCCTTCTCCGTACCTTGGCTGGGCCAAGTAAAATTTTTTCTGTACCTCGGCATGGCTGAGTTTTCTCCGAACCTTGGCAGGGCCAAGTAAAATCTTTTCTCTGTACCTTGGCAAGGCTAAGTAAAAGATCCTCCGGGCCTCGACAAGGTCGACTGGAGTCCTCCTCTTCGTACCTTGGCTGAACCAAGTAAAATTTTCTTCATACCTCAGCACAGCCAAGTTTTCTTCGAACCTTGGCAGGGCCAAGTAAAATCTTTTCTCCGAACCTTGGTAGGGCCAAGTAAAAGATCCTTCAGGCCTCGGTAAGGCCGACCGGAGTCCTTCGAACCTCGGCACGATCGAGCTTGCTCCGTACCTTGGCTGGGATAAGTAAAATTTTTTCATACCTTGGCACGACTGAGTTTTCTCTGAACCTTAGCAGAGCCAAGTAAAATATCCTCCAGACCTCGGCAAGGCCGATCGGAGTCCTCCAAACCTCGGCACGGTAGAGCCTTTTCCGTACCTTGGTTGGGCCAAGTAAAACTTTCTTTGTACCTCGGCACGACCAAGTTTTCTCCGAACCTTGGCAAGACCAAGTAAAATATTTTCTCCATACCTTAGATAGGCCAAGTAAAAAAATTCTCCAAGCCTCTAGGGATAGCAATCTCAATTGCTATTGTAAGTAGACAACAAAGCCATATGGGGACTTTACTCCCTATACCGAACCTACGCTTCGGACTAAGGAGTGGGGGCATGTGATGCAAAAAAAATCATCACCGCATCAATAAGCGTGCATGACAACAAGGACCGAGTTATCTTCAATGTGACTCATCATGCCACGTTCAAATTGACTGACGAAGCTATAGTCCAATAGACAACCAGTCGGTCTCGGCACTATGCCAGAGTCGGACTCAGCACCGACACCAAAGTCGATCTCGGCTTCTAGAGTCGGCATCGACTCCAGAGTTGGACTCAGCACCGACCCCAGATTCGACCTCAGTCTCTGGCATCGGTACATGTTTGACGAGACCTGGCCTTACCGCTTATTCTCTTCCAAGTGATGGCACCTTGGGATCGATAATTATCCACCAAAGGAGAAGAAAACCACCATTACCTCACGAGCATTCAAGAGAGATGATCTGGCATCAGCAATCTTTGAATCTCGGCAGGGCCAAGTTATCCCATACCTCGGTAGGGCCGAGGTATCTCAGTACCTTAGCAAGGCCAAACCACCTCCATACCTCGGCAGGATTGACCCTCATCTCCTCAATATAAGTGCCATTGCTGCTTCAAACCACATCGGATATCTTGGAGGATGAACCACTTCGATCGCAAGGATTGCAGAGTGAGCTTTCCAAAACAGAAACGAGAGCCAAATACAACACTCTGTCCATGATCAATGGGATTTTAAATTTCTGATAAAGCGTCCATCAACTTCATCAACTATCGATCCCCGTAACCAACGGAATTCCAGCATTATCGGATGCCAACTTTCTAAAACGCGCCTAAAAAGTCAGGTAACTACTCACCATCCTAGCGGCGCATAAATACCATATCCCTAGACCCTTCAGGTAAGAAAAAAAAGGGCTCTCATATTCTCGTAATTCTAGCAAAGGTCATTACTCCTGAGAAACCCTCTCAGAGAGAGATCCTTCTGCCGGAGCCTTTTTCTCTCATATGTTTGCCAAGAGTTTTCACTGACTTGGCGTCGGAGGGTCTTTCGCAGGGATCACCCCCTATGCTTCCTGCGTAAAGACACCTTGCAAGTCCATCCGGATGGGAGAGTGCTACCCGGATCCGACATGCACCGTCCCTAAGCCGAAGAATGGAATTCAGCAGCAACAAAATTGATTCAAATTAGATGAGCCAATCTTAAAGGAAGCAGTGGCTTCAACTAGGTGTCATTGCTAGGAAGCGTTTTGCTTATGAAGGCTATGAAGCAATCGCATCAAGAGTATACCTAGAAGTAGTATTATTTTTAAGAAAAAAAAATAAAAATCCGCTTATGGAAGTAGTTTTTTCTTCTTTATTAGAGCATTTGATCACTATTTTTTGGATATATACATGATGCATGAAGAATGACAAGTGTACTAAATGTGGTGGAGTATATGACACTCAAGTTTTTCTTTTTTCTCCTTTTTTTTTTCTTTTCATAGATAGAAAAAGAGAGGAAAGATCTGGTCAAAGTAAATTACCTAGATTAAGTATTTGGAGATGCACCGCTTAAGATTTAATCCCAGAACCCCCTCTAAGTAGTGGAAGGGTGAGAAGACTAGGGCATCACCCACTTCACTAAAAACATTTTGATGCTGGAGGATCTGCGAGGTTCCATTATGGGCGAAACTCCAGAAGTAGGAACAGTCCATATCCCAAATACACTCATTTTTTGAAATCTATATGTCATGACTGTGCATATAATTGAATGTGTCATTTAATATTTATATAGTGACCATATTCTTAGCAAGATGTGGATGTGGTATCTGTATTTCCTGGAATTTACCTGGTGGTTTCCTTTAGCAGTTCCAAGCATAAATCATATCTTCACATATAAGAGACGGCACTTATAGCATATCTTTCTCCACAGAGGGTGCTGCTGGGCAAACCAAATCTGAACGCAAGTTATCAAGCTTAGATCTCCCAACATTTGTGAGCACTTTGGACCAAAATAGAAAGAAACTGCTTCTTTCCAGCAAAACAAATGACCTGATTCCATTTCTGTTCCAGTTCATATGTCAATAAATATTCAAAATCTGTCAAATGACCTGCTTCTTTAAGTGCAGAGCCAAATTATCCAAGACTTCATGAATCCGTAGGTCTTCAGGATGAGTCCTATATGCAACAGTGAATATACGAAATTTTCCATTCCCCTGAGCAATGCTTTATCCATGTGACTTCCTGATCCCCTTTTGTTTCTTTGCACGTAATTTCGACACACCTTCCTGATGGGGAGCGCGGAATACCCCCAAGATCATGGCTATAGCGTATATGAGTAATACTACCGTTCTAATCTATGAGTATAAGATCATACTTTCAGATTTGAACCTTGGAATACTTTGATTCGATTGCTCGACCTCAACCTTTTAGCCTTCCGCCGTAGAAAATACCTTCCTTCTCTCACAAGATGGTGGGATCTCTCGGCCAACCTAGGGTTTCTTGTTTTTTTTTTCCTTAAAAACGTTTTAACCCTAGCAACCAACTGTATTTATAGGGCTACAACAGGGACCAATAGGCATGAAAAGGACTTCCCACGTAATTAAATCTCCTAATCCTATCCCGGGTTAGGATTCAATTACGTAAATTACAATTCATTCCACTAAAGAATTATAATTGTACTCCTAATCACATTCGAATTTATATTTTGAGCCTTAATATTAAATACTTATTATCTCCCCACATTAAGATTACAGATATCCATCAATTAAATTTAATTACTGACAATATAATTTAATTGGCTGTTATTATCCTTGAGACTTATCCACTTAACTTATTTGATGTATCGGATTCAAGATCCACTTGCAAGATTTGATACAATCAAAACTTATAAGCTTTCTCAAGGGGATATCATTAATCCAAATTAACAGGACGTGGATTCCTTCAACTATTAATATTCACCATATATAATGTTATTGCCCAACCCATTGAGTTTATTGACTCATATAGAATCTCACTCTATGTGTAATCAAAGCAATAATCACTACATACACGTGTCTAGAAATAAATTCAGATTAAGAGCATAAGTAAACATAATATTCTATTTTATAAAGTCAGTATAAAATAATTAACTCACTGGGTCCCTGTT
>UESW01004385.1:484462-558277 GCA_900491605.1 Calamus simplicifolius
GCAAGTTTAGACTTTGCCTCTGAAACCTTGTCCTTCTTTTTTGATTTCTCAACATGCACTGTATTTGCTTGCTTTTTCCCATACACATAATTAATTTTTTTGGTCTTTTGTAAAATTTCTGTTCCAATTAAAGGTTTAGGCTTAACCTCAAACTCTTGACAACCATTAAATGCCTTTTTTGCTTTTCTATATATGATTTCTATGCAAAAATCTCCTATGACCTTGGTACATATTTTTTTGACTATGTTTCAAGTATACACTCTGTGTATTTTTAGCACAAATTGGGCAAGCCAAATAACCTTTAACACTGCAGCCACTCAAATTTCCATACATGGGAAAATCATTTATCATCCATAGTAATACGGCCTTTAAGGTGAATACCTCTTGCAAATATGCATCATAAATTTTAACACCGACATCCCATAGTATTTTTAAATCATCAATAAGTGGTTGCAAGAAGATGTCAATATCATTTTCCAGCTGCTTAGGACCCGATATCAACAAGGTTAACATCATGAATTTTTGCTTCATACACAACCATGGTGGAAGATTGTAAGTAATAAGTATTACAGGCCATGTACTGTGACGACTACTTAAGGAGCTATATGGATTTATCCCATCTGCTGTAAGTGCCAATCGGAGATTTCGTGGCTTACATGCAAAATTAGGCCATTTGTGGTCTATCAATTTCCATGATACTGCATCTGCTGGATGTCACATGTAATTGTCAACTTCCCTTTCACTGGAATGCCATGTCAAATCTTTCGATATTTGACAAGTACCATACATTCTTCTAAACTTGGGTATGGGGGGAAAATACCACAAAACTTTTGCTGGCCTGCCTACTTTTGGAAGATTGGATCCTTTAGGAATCTTTCATCTTAATTCAGAACAATTTCGACATGCATCAACATCCTTGTTTGCATTTCTATACAATATGCAATCATTTGGACATGCGTGTATCTTTTCATATTGCATTCCTAAGGCATACAATGTCTTTTTTGCTTCATATATTGATGTTGGCATCAAATTTCCTTTTGGAAGCACATCACCCCAAAAGCTTAATAGCTCATTGAAACTTGCATCGCTCCACCCATATTTTTTTTTAAAGTTGTATAATCATACCAAAACAGAAAGCTTAGTGAACCCACTACAACCAGTGTATAAAGGGCACTCAACATCATCCAACAAGTCAACGAATTTCTTTGGATTACATTCAAATAGATCTCTGGCTGCTTCAACCATTTCCACAGCATCAATATTGATGAGGGGTAAAATCATTATTGCATTATTGACTACCCACATCGACAATTGGGTCATGCCCAATCCAAACACCTTGTCAGCCAGCTGGCAGAACATCCAAGCGATGAACCCAAACACTTCTGACAAAGTAGGGTCATCTCGACAACCCGAGCTATCCTCATACCTCGGCCATCTAAGCTGAGCCATTCCTTGGTAACCCAAGCTATCCTCATACCTCGGCCATCTAAGCCGAGCCATTCCTCGGTAACCTGAGCTATTCTCATACCTCGGCCATCTAAGCCGAGCCATTCCTCGATAATCCAAGCTATCCTTATACCTCGGCCATCTAAGCCAAGTCATTCCTCAGTAACCCGAGCTATCCTCATACCTCGGCCATTTGAGCCAAGACATTCCTCGGCCATCCGAGCCGATCGTACCTCAGCCATTGGAGGCGACTCATTCTATACCTCGGAAAATAGGTTATTCCTCATTCTGTCCGAACCACGGCATTCAAAATACCTCTACGGAATCCAATGCAGGAGAGTTCGAATTTATTATAACTGAATAAGATTTCAGGCGGCAAATCATGCCCAGAAGCAGCCTAGGACCCGCAAGAGTGGCCTAGGTCTATGTGATCACTGAACCTCAAGGCATCAACCAGCTCTCCCAGCCATCGATCCTCTAACTGACCAGATACAGACCCTACTAGCCTCATAACAAACTTGGTTTGAATCCATCTCGAATCATAACAGTTTTTAGACCCCATCCAGGGCACGTCCAAGGAATCAGGTAATCGCCTATAAATACCACAGCACTCCAACCTCTCAGGTACATGCAAATTCTAAGGTAATCTTTTACGCATTCATTCACTCACTGAATCTCATACTCTATTAGAGCTCTCACAAGAGCCCTGAGGAACATTTCTATGAGAGTCTTCTTCTCACATATGCTTGCCGTGAATGTCCACTGACTTGAGTGTCGGAGGGTCCTACACAGAGGGCAACCCCCACAGCACCTTCTGCGAGCGGACTGTCTTGCAGGTTCCACCCCGAGACGACAAGATCGACATCTGGATCAAGAGCCAGAAGTGCATCCGAGTCGAAGAATGGATTTCTGTGGCAACAGATAGAGGAAGGGCCTCAAGTCCCATAAACTTGTGATCCAGAGACAAGACTCAAAAAATTAGAAAAAGCATCCTTAATGGCCAATCGAAAGAGAGCCACATCCGAGGCTCAAGATCAGGCTGCCTCTCAAAGGCCTGATACGATTAGCGGTGTAGCACCTCCACTACCACCGCCAGCAGAAACTCCTTCGCCATCGGCAACGGCGGTAACCATGGACCAGTTTGCCACTCTGGTCAGCAGGTCCAGGCATTGACCCAGTTGGTCCATGGGCTCCGGGCGACCCCTGGCCCTGCCGTTTCCCACTTCTCAACCTCATGAGGAGGCCACTACCCCTGCCCCGCCAGCGATCTCTTCTTCTGATCTGCCTGAGGCGGTGGATCATGGTCATCAGCCCGCAAAGGCGAAGTCGGCGCTGCAGCGAGCTAGAGGGAAGATCCCGCTCAGATCCAGATGGGTTCGCTCCCTCTCCCTGGTGTCTTCCCAGGATTCAACACCGCTGCCGTCTCCTCCTCGCTCGATCCCTCATACACTCTGGATGAAGGGATCAGACAACAGATGCAGGAAATGCATCAGGAGTGGCATCAGAAGATAGATGCCGTCAGGCAAGCCCCTCCATTCCAGCCGAAGGCAGATCAGGGCATCCCCTTCTCTGAGAGAATCATGAGGAAAGTGATTCCCCCTCATGTTAAGCTCCCCACCATCGAGCGTACCATGGATCCATCGATCCTGATGATCATTTGAGTAGCTTCAGGTCCATCATGATGTTCCATGGAGCATCGGATGCGATCCTTTTTCGAGCCTTCCCCTCCACTCTAAGGGGATCTGCTCGAACCTAGTTCAACAGCTTAAAGCCATGTTCCATTGATTCTTTTGACGAGCTGAGCTATTTGCTCATCAGCCAGTTCGTCAACAGCCATCGCCAGCGATGGAGATTCGATTCCCTCTCTGAGGTTAAGCAGAGAGAGGGGGAATCGCTGAAGAGTTACTTCGGCCGTTTTAACACGGCCCTCTTAGAAGTCGACCATCTCAACCACGAGGTGGCCATGTCTGCCCTGGCCGAAGGAGTGTCCAAGGAGGGAGACTTCTACTAGCTCTGGAGGTTAATTACCCGAAGAGCCTTTGGACATGATGTCCCTGGTAGACAAGTACGCTAGGGTGGAAGAATCAAGGAGGTCAACTCGGGCCGAGCAGCTGAAGAAGAAAGAGGCAAAGGGCTTGGACAAGCAGCAAGCCCACCACCGTGCTAGCCCACCTCGCCACCACAGAGCTCCTCTGCCGCGGCCTCGAGACCGAACTCGGAGTCTGGCCCAAAGGTTCGACCGCTATACTCCCTTACCATGCAAGAGCATAGATCCTGATGGAGATCGAGCGTCGGCTTCCTCGGGCCCCTCCTCTTTGAGGCAATGGAGCTCGGAGGGACCCAGCCAAGTACTGCCACTTTCATCGGGACTACGGGCATGATACCGAGGACTATTGGTAGCTCAAGAATGAGATCGAGCAATTGATCTGGTGAGGTAGATTGGACCGATTCAGAGGGCCCTCTGGGCCAAATAATGAAGAGAATCGCAAGCCTGAACCTCGCCAACTCCCACCACCAAATCCTCCAGTTATCGGTAATGTTAATGTGATAACGGCGGCCGGATCCCCATCCTCTTGGCCAGGCAAGGAGGAAAGCTTGCCGAAGAAAGCTCAAGTCGATAAGCTCACCTTCTCTGATGAAGACCTTGGGGAGGTACAGTACCCCCATAATGATGCTCTAGTTATATCTTTAAATATGAACAATATGATGTACACCGGATTTTGGTTGATAGTGGAAGCTCTGTTAACATTCTGCATTTTGATGCCTTTGTGAGGTTAAAATTCTGGGTAGAAAGCCTCCGATCGATGGAGTCCACCCTAGTGGGCTTCACAGGTGACTCCATAATCCCTGAAGGAGTCATCACCCTGTCAGTCCAGACCGGCACCTGGCCCCGCGTGGCTACCGTATTCATGGTTTTTCTCGTGACCAAGCTCAGATCTCCCTACAACGCCATCCTCGGTAGACCAGGGCAAATCTCTCTCAAAGCCATCATTTCCATCCCCCATCTCGCCATAAAATTCCCCACTAAATGGGGAGTAGGGGTTGTTCGAGGAAGTTAGATTATAGCTCGGCATTGCTTTGTTGCCAACCTCCAATCCAGAAAGCCCGAGGTGGATGGGCTAGACACTCGGGAAGATCTCGCCGAGCAACGAGGAGAGCCGGTCGAAGAACTGGAGGAGGTACCACTTGATGAGGCTCGGCCCGACCGAACTATAAAGGTCGGATCGCAGCTGGAAGGAAAGCTTTGGCAAGAATTAATTGAGTTCCTTCGGAGGAATGCCGACGTCTTTGCCTGGTCTGCATCGGACATGCCTGGGATTAGCCCAGATGTCCTGGTTCATCGTCTCAGCGTGGACGAAACATTTTGGCCGATCAAACAGAAGAAGAGAAGCCTCACTCCGAGCACCAGAAAGCCATTGAAGAAGAGGTGGATAAGCTCATCAAAGCCAAGTTTATCCGGGAGGTTAGTTACCCCAACTGGCTGGCAAACATGGTCATGGTGAAGAAGTCGAATGGCATATGGAGGATCTACATCGACTTCACTGACTTCAATAAGGCTTGCCCAAAAGATAGCTTCCCTCTTCCGTGGATCGATCAGGTCGTGGATTCAACTTCAGGCCATCAGATGCTAACTTTTATGGATGCCTATTCGAGCTACAACCAGATCTGAATGGCCCCGAAGATGAGGAGAAAACTATCTTCATCACCGACCGAGGTATCTATTGCCACCAAGTTATGCCCTTTGGTTTGAAAAATGCAGGTGCCACCTACCAAAGGCTGGTCAACAAAGTCTTCAAGGAGCAAATCGGTCAGAACATGGAGGTATATGTTGATGATATGTTGGTAAAAAGTAGGAAGGCATCCCAACACATCGAGGACCTTGCGGAGAGCTTCGTTACCCTTCAAAATATTAGATGAAGCTCAATCCCACCAAATGCACCTTCGGAGTCAACTCCGGGAAATTCTTTGGCTTCATGGTTTCATAGCGAGGCATCAAGGCCAACCCTCAGAAAATCCAAGCCCTGCGACAAATGGCTCCACCAGGGTCAGTCAAGGACGTGCAGCGCCTCACCGGAAGGGTAGCAGTCCTCAGCCGCTTTATTGCTCGGTCAGCCGAGAAATGCCTTTCCTTCTTCAAAGTGCTTCGGTCGGCCAAAAACTTTCAGTGGACCTCAGATTGCCATAAGTCCTTCGAAGACCTCAAGAAATACCTCGGCTCACCACCTCTCCTCAGTAGCCCAAAGCCAGGGGAGGTGCTAAATCTATACCTGGCGGTGTCTGAAGACGTTGTTGGCTCGGTGCTAATCAGAGAGGAGAACAAAGTCCAAAGACCTATCTATTACGTTAGCAAACTACTCAAAGATGCTGAGGCGAGGTACACTCAAGTCGAGAAGATGGTCCTAGCTCTAGTAACATCAGTCCGAAAGTTGCGGCCATACTTCCAGGTGCATACTGTCATCGTTCTGACCGACCAACCCCTCAAGGCAATTATCCATCGTCGAAAAGCATCAGGGAGAATGACCAAATGGGCTGTCAAGCTGAGCGAGCACAACATTCAATATCAGCCTCGTCCAGCCATTAAAGCCCAAGTTCTGGCGGACTTCCTCCTCGAATGCACTGTACCCGAAGATGGCTCTATTTTGGATACCCCCGGATAATCAAAGCCCAGTGCCCCATGGTTGCTTCACGCTGATAGATCCTCCAGCATAGGTGGCTCTGGCGCCGGCCTGATCCTCACCAGTCTGGAAGGCATGACCTTTGAATATGGCATTCGCTTCTCTTTCCTGAAGCAGAGTATGAAGCCCTGCTCTCCGGACTCCAAATCACCCGTGAGCTTAAAGTCAAGGAACTGATTGCCTATACCGACTCCCAATTGGTGGCTGGCCAGGTGCAGGGAGAATTCGAGGCTCGAGAGCCGAGTATGATTCGGTATCTCCAAAAGGTGCGCGATCTATCCTCCTATTTCGATGAATTTAAAATTGTCCAGATCCCAAGATCGAAAACACACGCGCCGACCTGCTGTCCCGCCTGGCGACTATGGAGTCAATGGATCTCGAGCAAAAATTTCACTTGGAGGTCCTAGAGAAGCCCAGCGTCGCCGATATTGACCAGATGATGCAGGTTGACACCAAACCATCCTAGATGGACCCCTTGCACCAGTACCTCAAAGAAGGATTGCTGCCCACTGATAGAAAGAAAGCAAGGAAGTTGAAATTGCAATCATCTCATTATGTTCTGATTGATGACCGACTATATAAGCGATCCTTCTCCATGCCATTGCTCAAATGCCTCCATCCATCAAAAGTCGATTACGCTCTTTGGGAGGTTCATGAAGGCATCTGTGGCAATCACCTGGGCAGCTGCGCCCTGTGCTACAAAGTGCTACGCCAAGGATATTATTGGCCAACGATGCAGAAAGATGCTGATGACCTTGTTCGAGCCTGTGATGCATGCCAACGACACTCAAATATTCAGAGGCTCCCCTTTGCTCACTTGACTTCCATCTCATCCCTTTGGCCCTTCGCCAAATGGGGAATGGATATACTTGGCCCTTTCCCCCTCGCAACGGGGCAAAGAATTTCTTGTTTGTTGCAATTGATTATTTCACTAAGTGGGTTGAAGCCGAAGCAGTCGCCCAGATAACTAAAGCTCGGGCTAAAGACTTTGTGTAGAGGTCCATCATCTGCCGCTTCGGTCTTCCCTACACCATCATCACCGACAACGGGAAGCAGTTTGATAATCCAAAGTTTCAGGAGTTCTGCGAGGATCATGGCATTCTTCATCGCCTGACATTGGTCGGACATCCTCAAGCTAACGGAGAGGCCAAGCTAACGAACCAAACTCTCTTACAGGGAATTAAAACTCGGCTCAACCAAGCGCGAGGCAGATGGACAAAGGAGCTCCACCATGTGCTGTGGGCATACCGAACCACTGAAAGGGCTCCCACAGGCCAGACTCCATTTAAGATGGCTTTCGGCACAGAAGCTATTATCCCCGTGGAGGTCGGGCTTCCCTCCCCTCGCATCGAAGGCTACTCGGAAGAATCCAATGATGAACAACTCCGAACCAATCTTGACTTGATAGAAGAAGTCAGGGAGAAAGCCCGGATCCGGATGGCGGCCTACCAACAAAGAGTTGCCCGCTACCATTCAACCAGAGTCAAAGGAAAGTTTTTCTTCCCAGGTGATCTGGTACTTCGAAAGGCATCCATCTCAAAGCCACTGGAGCAAGGAAAGTTGTCCCCTAATTGGGAGGGTCCTTATCAAATTATGGAGGTAATCAGACCCGGCACCTATAAGCTCCAAGATCTAAATGAAAAATCTATTTTCCGGACGTGGAACTCGGATAATATCCGCGTCTATCATCAGTGAGAGTATGCCCTCCCCGAACTTAATTTGTCCATTGAGTTAAATCTTCAAAGATTCAAAAAATTTCTATTTTTATTGCTTTCTTTGATGGCTACAATGAGAAGCAGGTTTATATATCCTCAGCCAGACCGAGCGATCTCCGGACCTTGGCCGCGCCAAGTAAAATATATCCCAGCTGGGCTGGGAGGACTTCGTACCTTGGCAGTGCTAAGTAAAATATAATCTTTATAAATCCTTGGCTGGGCCGAGCGATCTCCGGACCTTGGCTGCGCTAAGTAAAATATATCCCAGCTGAGCTGGAAGGACTCCGTACCTTGGCAGCGCTAAGTAAAATATAATCCTTATAAATCCTCGGCTGGGCTGAGCGATCTCGGACCTTGGCCACGCCAAGTAAAATATATTCCAGCTAGGCTGGAAGGACTTTGTACCTTAGCAGCGCCAAGTAAAATATAATCTTTATAAATCCTTGACTGGGCCGAGCGATCTTCGGACCTTGGCCATGCCAAGTAAAATATATCCCAGCTGGGCTAGGAGGACTCCGTACCTTAGCAGCGCCAAGTAAAATATAATCTTTATAAATCCTCGGCCGGGCCGAGCGATCTCCGGACCTTGGCCGCACCAAGTAAAATATATCCCAGCTGGGCTGGGAGGACTCCGTTCCTTGGCAGCGCCAAGTAAAATATAATCTTTATAAATTCTTGGCCGGGTCGAGCGATCTCCGGGCCTTGGCCGCGCCAAGTAAAATATATTCCAGCTAGGCTGGGAGGACTCTGTACCTTGGCAACGCCAAGTAAAATATAATCTTGAAGCCTCGGCCAAACTGAATGATATATTCTTGAAGCCTCGGCCAAGCCGAGTGATATATTTCTGAAGCCTCGATCAAGCCAAGTAACAGTCTCCGTACCTTGGCAACGCCAAGTAAAATATATTCTTGAAGCCTTGGCCAAACCGAGTAATATATTTCTTGAAGCCTCGACCAAGCCGAGTGATATATTTCTGAAGCCTCGGCCAAACCGAGTGACGGTCTCCGTACCTTGGCAACGCCAAATAAAATATATTTCTCGAAGCCTCGGCCAAGCCCAGTGATATATTTTTGAAGCCTCGGCCAAGCCAAGTGACGGTCTCCATACCTTGGCAACGCCAAGTAAAATATATTCTTGAAGCCTCGGCAAAACCGAGTAATATATTTCTGGAAGCCTCAGACAAACCAGGTAATATATTTCTTGAAGCCTTGGCCTAGACGAGTAATTTCTCAAACACTCTGATGCGACTAAGATGTCCTATTATGCTTCGTCAGAGGTAAGTAACCTTTCTCTGCTTACCATCAAGATTATGCAAGTTATTTCTTTTCAAAGAAATGCATACTTCATCCCTTAAATAAGATCATGCTTACCGCATGAATTCACAGGGCCGCCCAGGCCTTTCTCTGACCTAAACAGAGATAAACACTTCCTCCACAGAGGACTGAATGACATGTTAACAAAGAACAAAGTAGCAAAAATGCTGCTGGACTTATAGATTATGCTACAGACTGAAAAGCATAAAATGAGAGTAGCAACTCTCGACACAATCGCATTAGAAAAGGAAACAGATGTCAAAAGAAGAAAGAGTAGACACTTTCTTTATTAATAAAAAAGTTACAACCTCTTGAGAGGTATTACAAGTGCATCATAGCACGGAGAATACAAATAAGATAAAAGCTCAGCTGAGAAGATTCGGTCGATAATGATGTCTTTACATCCGACCCCAGAAATCAGAGAAACCAGACAAGCTCCGTTGAGCCATTGGTTAATGCGAAAGAACAAAGTAGGCCATCCACGGATCCCTCAGATGAACACGTTGAGGGATCATAACCAGGTCAAGGACCCGTGGATGCTTATGCCAATGAAGCATCCCCCCAAGTGGGATGCTGGACTGCTATCCACTGCCTAACAATAAAAGGCAGAGAACCAGCAATCCAACACCACCCTCCTCCCTCTTCACATAGAAAAAGATTCCTCAGGCAGATGAGCTGAGGAATCCAAATTGAGGGAGGAGGCAAAATTCATGTCAGCCACGGGGGATATGTATGCTTTGCATTTCCTGCGATCCCCATGGCAAGGGCAAAGGACACACATGAAGCACATATGTGCGCTCCCCATATGACCTCTGCGGGCCTCCCGTGCACTCTCATATGATCTCCGAGAATTCCTCCCTTGAGGACTGCCTGCTCTTCAGTAGCTTTTCATCACCCCAGCTATCTGGGACAAACCAACTTGCAAAAGAAAAGCTCAGTCTTTCCACTCTCAACCTCAATGAAATAGACGCCATGAAAACCCTTGCAAGTCACAAAAGGGAAGGCCTTGGGAGATAGCCCAGCACGGTCAGCTCCCCCCGCTTTATAGGCAAGTAGGCCGGGAGCAGCCATTAAAGCAGAAAGCTCCGGGATTCAAAATGCCCTGGCCACGCTGCCACGTGGCAGTTCAGGATAAAAGGGTGCTTTCCAAAGCGTACCGAATGCATTTCCCAAGCCATGACGCACAACAAAAGATTTTTCTCTGATCTCGAATCAAGAGCCTGCAGGAAATCGTCCGCAGGTCCTTGAGATATGGGTAGGCCTAGGAAATCACCTAGTGAAAATGACGTCATTCAATGGCAATCGAATGCTTATCGTGTACGTTAAAAATACCCGCATTGGAAAAGGCCAATGGGATGAATGCCTTACGCAAAAAAACAAAGCGTCCTTCGGCGAATTACAAATCCATCTCATCCGCTTGGGCAAAAAATGAGATGATTTATTATAGACCAGACTATCCACCAAATCTGACCCCAGTCGAGGTATTCGCGCAGTTTTTAGTCATATCGCGCCAAATCATTTTATGCCTCGGCCAAACGAGCCAATTTCTTATTTCGGATAGATCGAACTATTTGCTTAGCCTCGGCCTCGACCGGGACATTTCCCAAAGTTCTAGCCGAACTATTCTATGCTTCGGCACACCGAACCATCTGCTTAACCTCGGCCTCGATCGAGACATTTCCTTAAATTCAAACCGAGCTAGCTTACATCAGCAAAGCAATCGATCCAGCTTCAAATAAACAAGATGTTCAATTTGGAAAGAATAAACTGACCTAAGAACACGAATTGATTCGTTCACCATCAGAAAAACTTGTGACAAAAAGATCGTATGAAAAAGACAAACAAGTGGAGACAAAAGATCTATTCATTAAAGTTTCGGCCAGAGGCAAAAAATACATAAGCGACCCTTAAGAATCAGGGTTCGGGTCAGTCCTAGGAGCCTCCTCAGTAACATCTAGGAGGACTTTACTTACTTCACCCACTTCAAATGTTGTTGGCAGAGAAATCTCAGGTTCCTCGGCAGCGAGCTAAGGGCATTCTTTAGGAGCCGTGGCCTCATTAGGGCCCAGGATGGCATCAAGATCGACGTCCGAAATATCCTCATATTCGGCTTCTTCGGCTCCTGGGGTATAAGCATCAAATAGCTCGCCCTCTAGAAAAGATAAATCTAACTCGGGATATACCCAAGAGATTTTCGCCCGAGTTTCCTCCTCAGCAAACCGAAATGCATCAGCACAAGCCTCCCTCCGCTCCTCGGAAAATTGCACAGTGCCTTTGTACTCCTCCACAGCCGAAGTAATCCGCTTGTTAGCTTCGGCTAACTAGTTCTCGAGTTCAAGATTCACCTGGCGACTCGCGGACAGTTCTGCCCTTAGATCTTTAAATTGCTCCTGCGCCTCGAGCTTGATTTTTCCCATCTGCAAAACATTAGAACGTTTGAGCCCACAAACAAAAGAAAAGTACCGAAAGCAAATGAGAAGACGCTATATATCTTCCTCCCGCCGAGCCATTTTATTACTCAGCTCTTCAACCTTTTCCAGGGCCTTCAATTTGGCTATCTTATTTTGATGAAGACCCTCCTTAAGGTCATTAATTCGGGACTGCTTGTCCCCAACTTCTCGCCGAGATTGATCAAGATCATTGCTGAGCCTAGCAATCTGCTCATGTTGCCACTTCAGCTGATTCTCCATATCGATGAATTCCTTATTCAGATCGGCAAGCTGATTTTGCTGTCGCCGGCACTTGCGCTCCTCCTCCTCGAGCCTCCTTCCCCAACTATTTTTATCCTTGGAATGACTAGCCCTCAGCTGGTTCCACCTTTTGTCGAAATACTGCTGCATGGACTTGACTTCGTTGTCATGCTTTTTGCCTTAATTTGGGATAACTCCAGGCAAGCCTTGTTCAATTGTTCGCGGAAACCCTAGAGCTCTCTAACTTGGGCTTCGAACCGAGAGGCCCTTTCGGCTACAAGTCAGTGAAACTCGCTTACCCTCTTGATATCTACCCTAGCAGACGCTAAGGCCCTGGACAGTCGGCTAGTTGAATCCACCCTCGCTTAAAGGTCGACCGCCTCCTTCTTGGCCTGAGCGCAAGCCCCGATGGCCAAATTTAAGCGCCAATTCAGTGCCCTTGTGACCACAGCCCGACCGACTAATCAGGAATTACAACCTCGGTACAATAACTTACCCGGGAGATGTAGTTTGAATCCATCGTCATGAGAGTAGCGTTATTGATTTGGGGAGAAGGAAAACATCCTTAGGCGCCCTGAGCCAACCGAAAGCCACCTCAATGATATCCTTGATGGCAGGCTCGTCCATCGAGGAACTCCCCTCCGCGTGCAAAACAGACCTCATCAAGGCGGTGAGCATATCATCCACCTCCGGGCTATGGACAAGAGAGCTCATGGCCGAAGAACTAGCCTGAGGAACTCCGGCCCGAGAAACCATCCGCTCGGCTTCCTCTGTCAGAACTTTAACCTGCAAGGCCTCGAATGCTTCAGCCCCGACTGAGGGAACCTCGGCCCGAGCATCCCCTTCATTCAGCAATTCTTCTTCTTCTTCTTCCTCTTCTACTGATGCTTCACCTCCGACAAACTCCACCTGAACTTCAACCTCTTCCACAACGTCCGCAAGAACCATGGAAGAGGGATCCTCAGTGGGAGGCACCACGACCTCCACCAGCCTTTCAACAGGCAGCTCCACTTGAGCTTCAGTAGCCGCCACTGCATCTCCTGACCCCTCCACCTGAGTAGGGGTCTCTTCCATGCACAGTGGACTCCTCATCGCTGGAAGCTAAAAAACCTCTGGCAGAAGGATCGCCAGAGCAACCGATGACATCTCCTCGACATCGTCTGACATGACTACTATTTGGAAAGGGGAAACTCCAATAGCTCCCTTCGAACTCCCCCCAGCGATTTTCTCTGCTACTTTGCCCCCCTCCGGTAGGGAGGGATCATCAACCACATTCTGCGCTCCCTCTTCCTCCCTTATTAGGATAGGAGAGTGGTGACTGGAACTATCCTTCTTCGGTCCCTTCGAGCGAGGCCTGGAAGGGCAAGACCTCTTCTCGGATCTATGTTTTTCCCCAGAGCTGGAGCCTCTATGACTCTTGCCCAGCTCCTTCATCTGGCCAACAAACGCCGACGTCTCGGCTGAAAACACACTAAATGGTTCAATCGAACAAAAATACCCAAGCACACCGGCCATCGTAACCAAAGAAGAAAGGTATACTTACCTTGAGGGTCGATAGAGCTAAGCCCAGCGGTGAAGAGGGCATCCTTTGCCAACAGAGTGCTAGCCGATACCTTCGGACTATTGTGAAGGGTCATCATATCTCTTTTCTCCTGCTCGCTCAACTCCGAGTGCGCCTCTAGATCCTTCACATAACTCGCCCATCCCCTCGAAAAATCTGAACCGATATTCCCTTCAGCAATAAAAAATTGGGGCTTCCACTCCTTTATTGAAGATGGGTTGTCGATAATCATCTTGAATGACTTCCAGGGGCCAATATACGACTACTCGGAGCCCCTCCCAGAAACCAGGTTATGGCAGACTCAGAACATGGGGAGGGTCATAGTCACCCTAATGCGGCTGCACAATGAGATAAACCCGATGAGATTGCACCAGCTATTCGGTGCCACCATTTTTGGACATATATTGTAAAACATCATCACCTCCTGTACCAGCGGGTGAAGAGGAAACTGGAGACCTGCCCTAAGGCTTTCTTTGTAAAAGAAAACTCCACAATTTAACTCAATCGAAACCCTATGCTCAGCCCTCGGCACCCGTAAGACTACATCCTCATAAATCCTATAAAGTCGACGGATCCTATCCAGATCCTCGAAGGTGATCTCTGAGGCAACATCGTTTGGGCCCTTCATATTGACGGAATACGGAACAGAACACAAATAAATGAATAGAGGCTCAGGAAAGAAGGAAAAATCTCTATGGCAGGGGCGAAGAGGCGTTGCAGAAGGAGCGCCATCCTAGCCCTCTTTAAATAACAATCCAAAAAGAAACCCCAAGATGCCAAAACCCCCGATATGGGCGCCAAAAATAAAGGAGTCCCGCCACATGGAACTTCCGCTATTGCGGCTTATTGGAAATGAGGTATTTCCTCCTCGAGCTGTGGCAAAAAATGATGATAGAACAACGGCCCATCATTTACGAGATTATCATTGCCCGCCTTTTTGAATCCCCCAAATAAGTTTGCTTTAGAATTCTACTCCCTATATCCAAACTTACACTTCAGACTAGGGAGTGGGGGCATGTGATAAGGGGTAAAATCATCATTACATTATTGACTATCCACATCGACAATTGGGTCATGCCCAATTCAAACATCCTGCCAGCCATCTGGCATAACATCCAAGCGATGAAGCCAAATCACCTCTGACAAAGTAGGGTCGCCCCGATAACCCGAGCTATCCTCATACCTCGGCCATCTAAGCCGAGCCATTCCTCGGTAACCCGAGCTATCCTCATACCTCGGCCATCTAAGCCAAGCCATTCCTCGGTAACCTGAGTTATCCTCATACCTCGGCCATCTAAGCCGAGCCATTCCTCGGTAATCCGAGCTATCCTTATACCTCGGTCATCTAAGCCAAGTCATTCCTCGGTAACCCGAGCTATCCTCATAAGCCAAGTCATTCCTCGGTAACCCGAGCTATCCTCATACCTCGGCCATTTGAGCCAAGGAATGGTAACCCGAGCTATCCTCATACCTCGGCCATTTGAGCCGAGCCATTCCTCGGCCATCCGAGCAGACCGTACCTTGGCCATTGGAGCCGACTCATTCTATACCTCGAAAAATAGGTTATTCCTCATTTTGTTTGAACCACGGCATTCAAAATACCTCTGCAAAATTCGGCGCAGGAGAGTTCAAATTCACTATAACTGAATAAGATTTCAGGCGGCGAATCATGCCCAGAAGTGGCTTAGGACCCGCAAGAGTGGCCTAGGTCTATGTGATCACTGAACCTCAAGGCATCAATCAGCTCTCCCAGCCGTCGATCCTCTAACTAATAAGATACAGACCCTACTGGCCTCATAACAAACTTGATTCGAATCTATCTCGAATCATAACAGTTTTTAGACCCCATCCAGGGCACGTCCAAGGAATCAGATGATCGCCTATAAATACCACATCACTCCAACCTCTCAGGTACGCGCAAATTCTAAGGCAATCTCTTATGCATTCATTCACTCACTGAATCTCATACTCCATTAGAGCTCTCACAAGAGCCCTGAGGAACATTTCTGTGAGAGTCTTCTCCTCACATCTGCTTGTCGTGAATCTTCACTGACATGGGCATCGGAGGGTCCTACGCAGAGGGCAACCCCCACAGCACTCTCTGCGTGCAGACTGTCTTGCAGGTTCCATCCCGAGACGATGAGATTGGCGTCCGAATCAGGAGCCAGAAGTGCACCCGAGTTGAAGAACAAATTTCCATGGCAACAAATATCATCATTGAATTGAAAATAACATTCTTCAGCATTTAAGGTACACTTATCTTCCTTAACATTACATATGTTTTCACCATGCCATATCCATACGTCATAACTTGAGTCGATACCATTACAAAAAAGATGATCTTTAACCACTGTGATATCATGAACTTTCATATTCCCACATTTTATGCATGGATAGTGTATGAAACTAAGGTCATCTAAATTTCTTTTAACATGATTCAAAAAAACTTCGACACCATCCTCGTATCTTTTTGTACATCTATTAGAAGAGTACCATGACTTATCTAGTCTGTTTAAATTCAAAAAATACTAGTAACTACTTAATTAAATTAAACTTAATTAAATCAACAAATATAATTAATTTTATCTAACAAGCTAATAAATTTGAAAAATGATAAGTAAATTAAAAAGATAAATAATAACTTATGATGGTTCAACTTTCTTTACTTTGTCATCAATCTCTTTGGACCTACTTTTCATGCTCGATGAATCCACCATCTCTGTTCCTAAAATGAAAAAAGATATTATGTTCAAAAACATATAAACTATCTTTATTTTTTTTTAAAAAAAGAAAAATTAACAATCACCTTATTTTAAAATAAGGAAAAGAAAAAGAAAAGAAAATTAGGCTATAACAATAGGACCTCTGGGTACCTACAGCATCAATTTCTACCATCAAATCTCTAAAATTGAAATGATAAAGTATTCCCTAATTGCTACCCAAATCTATTCATGGGCCCAACTTTGGGCTTGAATATCTTTCCGAATAATAGTCCAAATGGGAAAATAAAAATACCCCCCAAAACTAGGATCAATGCTGATCCGGGCTCTATATTCCTTTTTCTGACCACGGCCCATTACAGGGCTCAAAAACTCGGCCCAACTAAGCTAACAGACCGGCCCAACCCGGCCCAAAAAGCTCAAACAGGGCTCCCCTGTTTCCTTCTCCCTTGCTTCACCTGAAATAGGAGAGAGCCGTGCCGGAGGCCAGGGCCGCCACCGGCCAATTGCTGGGTAGACCGGCCATCGGCGACTGGTCCAGGGCCGGCCGCCGATGCGGCCTCCCCCTCTCTCTCCCTCTTTCTCTCTCTTTCTCTCTCTTTCCTCTCTTTTCCCTTACGCGACTCCTCACTGAGCCGGTGGCACGGCTGGCCGAACCCTCATCGGACGCTCTTCCACCAGGGACCGTTAAGAAACTTCACACTCGCGGAGCTGGCCCCTTTAAAGTGGTAGAGAAGGTAGGACCCAATGCCTATTAGATCTACCCTCATATTGGGGTATTAGCTCAACCTTCAATATTACAGACCTAGTAGAGTATAGGAAACCGACAGTGATTCCTAGTGATTACTTTGGACCTAGCCCTCCTTTCTTGAGTGAACCTACCCAAGAGTGTCTACCACCAATTTTGCCTGAGCGAGAAGAGTGGATCGAGCATATCCTAGATAATCAAGCCATTACGATCTGGAACCACGGTTATCAATGCTACCTAGTCCGATGGCAAGGTCGCCCCGAATCTGACGATTCATAGATTATACAAGAGGACTTGCAGCGCCTCGACCCAAACCTACTTGACAGATACGAGAGCTAGAACGATCCATACTCGATGGATCGAGTTCTTTCCACCCTGGAAGAATTGGTGCGGGCACCAGGATCAGGCAGAGGATTCTTAACCCTCTGTGAATATCTGATTAGTTTTGATTCAAGTCTTAAGTTAGAAAATTAGGTTTACTTTATTTTAATTTGAGTCCCGTCCAGTTCAGTTTATTTTAATTTGAATCATGTCCAGTTCAATTTATTTTAATATGAGTCCTGTAGTAAGTTTATTTAGCTTACAAGAGGAGACACCAGTATGGAAGAAGAAGACAAGGCTTATAGATAGAAGCAGTGAGGGATGCCCAAATGCATGCCGTCTAGATTTGAATTTTTAGCCCTAAATTACAGCAGTGAAGGATGCTCATATTGCGGCCTAGTTATTTTGGAAATTTTAACCCTGAATTCAGTCCATAGAAGCAAGTGAAGGATGCCCAATATGGCCACCCTAAATTATTGAATTTTGAATTTTCTTTCATATATTCAAATTCAAAGGGCACCGCTTAATCCACATTTTAGGAAGAAAGTGAGAGCTAATTTTGGAATTATTTTAAAATTTCTTTCATGAAAAGGGGCGCCTCTTTTTATTTCATATTTGTATTTACTTGGACCCCAAGTCTCTTATCCTATAAAAGAGACCCTCTTGTATGAAAAAAAAAGTATCGAACCTTTCAATCAATTAATACAATCAATCAGTTATTTTGAGTCATATTTTCCTTGGTGTTCTTGTGTTCTTGCTCCTGTGCATTCTTGCATCCAAGCCGCCCAACCTTAAACCCTAGCCGCCTTCTTGCCATCCACCAGTGGATGCCACAAAACCTAGCCGCCCCTTGCATCCCTCCAAGCTGTCGTCCAAGAGCCCTAACCGCCACCTTTCCCCATCCAGGGATGCCCAAGGACCCTCGGTCGCCCCTACCTCCTTCTCCACTTCTTCTTTATCTCTTTTTTTTTATTCTGATTTTCTCTTTCTTATTAGCCCTTATATGGTGATCTTGCAGATCCTCAGTAGCCACGAATCTAGGATTCAAGGTGATCGTCATCTAGGTCAGCGGATACTTGGCCGCAGATCCATGGGCTCGGGGCTTGGTCATCTAGGATGCATCCACCAGGCAGAGCGATCCCTTTAGCACTTTGATCTTTCCCTCATGCCAGGTATATCTCCTCTAATCTTCTAGTAACTTTATTGAAGGAGATCAAGCCCTACCGAAACTTCTTAGCCTCGATGGTATTTCTTCTTTACTTTTCTGTGAAACTATTTTGCATGCGGAGTTACTGTAAGTTTTCCTGAATCTCTCTTAGCTATTACTTTGGAAGACTAATCAACTGCAATCATTAATCATATGAAACTTGCTTGCATGCGAATCGGTCCTGCATTAATTACCATCGACTGAGCATCTTCTTCTTTCAGCTGAGACTGACGTTCATGACAAATGAAATTATGAGCATCCTTCTCTGTGAAATCCCATTGTCTTCTACCCCCTTTTCTTCTTACTATAGCAGAGATATCTGAGTTGTCAGCACATTCACGGTATGTAAATTATTTATCTCTGCCTTTTCTGGTGTTGTGATCCTCCTATGGGATCGTAGATAACCAGTTGATGTTATGGACATCCGATAGTTATGTTCTAGAGAAACCTCAACCAATATTCACTTACCACTTGTAGAATTTAGTCTTACTTTTATGGATGCCTTACAATCAAATTTGCCAGTATCCCTAGGATTCATGCTCTTCTCTATTTTTCTAGATTTTCTTTGCCTTCAATATGCCAGGTGCTTGAAGCAAAGTTGTTTGTTGTAGTTAGCCCTGCTACACACTGTTGTGATTTCAAAACCAACTCTTTTTGTGTATCCATTGTAGAAACTATATACATCATCTGCTGAATTGAATTTCATTCTAGTTTGAGGAACAACAGTATCATCCCCTGCATTTTGAGTGATGAGTGAAGGTACACGACCGAAAGTATGTTCGATTTCTTCCAGATCTATAATTCAGCATCATCTATGAAAATATAGGCACATAGTCATAAACATTGATATCCATAGATTTAGCTGTCAATTTATCCTTACAAAGCTTTACGATACCCAAGTTAAAGGAATACGACACCTCAGTTGAAGAAATATGACACCCTAATTATGTTCGAATCCCAGATACCAGGAATACATGCCATCTATGGTCTGAATAATGGCTCCCTGGATGTCATAACATGCCACGAGAGCTATATGGATTGTGTTACAAGTCGAAAAAATATTACGATACTGTAGTTATAAACCTATGACACCCCAGTTAAAGACATATGACTCCTCAGTTAAAAACTACGACACCCATTAATAGTTAAAGACATGAACTTACGACATCCAAATTTAGAAGTCACGACACCCAAGTTTACAAATTATGACACCATAGCTGTAAAATGAGGATACCTATTCATAAGACATTAAGGCAGGGCCTAACGACATCAAGGTTCATATATTACAATACCCTAGCTGAAACTGTTAAGGAAGAAACTTACGACAGCACATAAAATAATTTACGACACCTTAGCTGTCAAATGACGATACCCTAACAGCAAATAGAGTATTAGGATATCGAAGATGATGACTGTAAAACTTACGATACATCAGAAAAACTGTTACGACACCCTAACTGAAACTATTAAGGTAGGACCTTATGACACCTAAGAAAACAACTTACGACACCCCAAAAAATAACTTACGATACCCGAGCTATAAAATAACATCACCCTAGCTGTAACTGCTAAGCCAAAAATTTATGAAACCCGAGTTGTAAATGACATCACCATTACGACACCCCAGAAAAACTATTACAACACCCCAGTTCTCATATTACAACACCCTAACTGAAACTATTAAGGAATGAACTTACGACATCTCAAAAAATAACTTACAACACCTGAGTTGTAAAATGATGACACCGAAGCTATAGGGTCATGGTATAATACCTGATGTACGCCGAAACACTATGATGACACCTGAGTTCAGAAGGTATAACACCCTAGTTAGATTCACAGTAGCAACTGCTTCATCTGGGTGCAGATACAATTATTTTGTATACCTCAAGCACCTATATTGATCCATATTCTTAATTTCAACACTGCCACACCAGTATCCTCATTGAGCTTGCATGCATTTGTTTTGCATATGAATGCACACAGACTTGTGATACACATTGCACATAATTTGGACCATATAACTTCATATAGGTGTTAAATTTTGCCTACCTTAATAACAATAGTAAAAGCCTTAATTTTAAACAAGTTGGTGTTGACTATAAGAATCCTTTTTATCATTTTACTTGATTTAGAGCCATACTTTTTTTAAGATGTAAAGATATTAAATCTTTCTTTACTACTTCCTTTCATTTAATTTTTGGTCTATCTTTAATTTTTTTTTTCTATGTTTATTTGTGTGTTGGTGCATCCTGAGGCCCACATTGTAATTTGTAAATATTCAATTCATCTATCTTATAAATTTTTCCTACCTTACCATTTGCTAATTTTGTTTCTCTCTAACTTGTACCATTTAGCTGGACCTTTATCTCCTTTCATTTTTGAAAATGTCAGGACTACTTATAATACCATCATTGTGCGGCATATTAACAGTCTTTATGCTGCTGCGAACACCTCATTCAATCAAGTCTTTTCTAATGTTTTCATTTCCATAATATTCTTTTACTACTTTATATCATCATGCCAGTAATATATATATATATATATTTAATTGGCATGAAGCTTGGTTAGAAAATTGGAAATACATAATAGAGAGCATAAATTACCTGCATACTTTGATATAGGCATGCAACATGAGAATTGGAATATACTTTTTTCTTCACTAGTTTCTCTCTTCCCTTCTAAAGTTTCACTGGTTCGTTTCTATTGTTATATGTGCTATACATCCCCTAATTATGTTCAAGTATAATAGGTTTTTGTAACTGGGTATGAACGATCCATGTGTTTAGGTGCGGCCATTTATTTGCAATTCCAGTTAGATTCAACCTTTTCATGATTTATTCTGGCCAATTAATGTCTTTTTATTTACTTAAAAAAAATGATGATCATTATTTGAAATGCTTGCATTGATGTTCTAATTGCATGCTTCTGATGAATAGGCTCATATGTTTATCCTCTGTAATGGTCAAAGCAAAAGCTCTCAAATGTTCTCCTAATAATAAGAGGCCTGTTGCTTTTGTTGTTTTCTTAGCAATAAGTATTATCACGCCCCAGTCCTAAAATTTGAGCTAGGATGACAACCTGCCGTATGGCATGCAAGGCGTCTCAAACTTCATCATATAAATCAATATAAAGCAACATTCACATCCATGATTTATTACAAACCATAATTATCAGTCTTGGGCTACCTGCCCTACACATAAGCAAATCTGAACTAAATCAATATAATGAAACTAAGTCTATTTAATAGAAGCTCCTTCGTCCCAATTATCCTTCTTCATTCCTGAGGCTCTAAAAAACAACATTGTGAGAATTCTATGAGCTCACACTCAATAAGTAAGCCTAATATAATTTCAAAAATTTATTTATCATGCTATCAGCAGGTTTATGTCATCAGATCAATTAATTTGAAACTTAATTCAATAATAATTACTAGAATATATGCGATGTAAACAAAATATTGTTTATACTGTCATTATTTTCTTTATGTGTCACACGGCCCTACAACACACATCTTGTATATCACTCTTAAATATCCCATAAGAGGAAGGGTCCTGGTATCAGTATTATGTCATCTGTCATGTGATAATAGTCATGTGAGAATCTATCATGTGATAATCTGTCATGTGAGAATCGCGGTGACACATAAAGTTTTTCTATCATTATTATAATTACATATTATCCTAGTAACAACATGATTTTGCAAAATTAACATAATTACATTTAACTGTAAGTTCATAGTTTACACATTAAATAATTTATAAAATTATAATATTTGACTTACTTACCTCAGTACATAAATTTCAATTGATAACTCAGCTAATTGGATACCTGGGAACCTACAGTATCATTTTTATTATTAAATTTCTAAAATCTGAATTATCAAATAATTCTTAAACTCTACCCAAACCACTTAAAGGGCCCAACTTTGGGCTCGAAGATCTCTCAATGTATACACCCAAACAGGGAAATAAAATTATCCTCAGAAACTAGAATCAATCCTGATTCGGGCCATATATTTACTTTGCCATTCTCGGCCCGATACAGGGCCCAAAATGCCGCTCAAATAGTGCTCCAGAAACGGCCCAACAGGGCCCAATTTACTGCAGCCCAGTCGGCCCAAGCATTTCCCCCTTTTTTTAATACTGTTGCTCAGTTCACGCCGGCGGCCAGGGCCGCCGCCGACCAAATTAGGGGGCGGCCCGGCCACCGACGCCGAGCCAGAGCCGGCTGCCGCCGCGGTCGGCCCCCCTTTCCTCTCTCTCTCTCTTCAATTTCATTCCAAATCCCAGTTCTTTCTCTATCTATTCGCAGCGACTCGTAATCATGCCAGTGACATCGCCGGCCCAATCCGGGGTGGTCCGACCACCGGTGGCTAGGCCAGACCGGCCACCGCCGTGGCCGGCCTCTCCTCTCTCTCTCTCCCTAATTTTCTCTCCTTCTCCCCCCTTTCTCCCTCACGACTCGCTGCGGCCAAGAGGCGTGCCGGCGGCACGGCCGGCCACCATGGCTGGTCGGACCTCCACCGGATGCCTGCCTGGCGTCGGTTGGGGTCTCCGACCGAAGCTCAGGCCCGGCGAGGCAACGAGCATGCCGCCGGGCCCGAACCAAGGAGCGGACCGCCGGCAGCCATGGCTTCTCTCCCATCTCAGCTCTTTCTCTCTCTTTCTCCCTTGATTCTCTCTCTCTCTCACCCTAGCATGTACATAGAGACTCACCGGGAGCAAGCGCGTGCACGGGGATGATGGGAAGAAAGTCTGCACAAGAAGATGATGAGAAGAAGGCGTTCACGTATGATGGAAAGGAGGTTTCCACATGATCCTTTAAGGCAATACAGAGTCCTCAAATCAAGGGACTCTGTTAGTTAGATATATTTGGAATTCAATATCTAGAGTCTATCTTCCTGATCTCATGATAACTCTCACGAGCAGTTGAGAAATCCAGGGGACTACATTCTCCCCTCCTTATAAAAATTACGGCCTCGAAATTGATAACTTTCATTAGAGAAAAATTAATATTCCAATTTTCGTCCCAAGGACTAACAATCAACTAAAGCTAACCGTTTTCAATCATTAACTATTTTAAGATTTAAATAGTTATGGATACTTTTCTTTTATTTCTTCCTCCAGTTCCCAAGTAGCCTCCCTCTCAGAATGATTACTCCATTGCACCTTGACATAGGGAATGGTATGCCGTCTCAGAACCTGATCCTTGCAGTCCATAATACGCATAGGATGTTCCTCATATGATAATTCTTTCCTCAATTGTATAGGCTCATACGATATGACATGGCTGGGGTCAGAGATATACTTTCTCAACATAGAGACATGAAAAACATTGTGTACCCCAAATAGAATCGGGGGCAGTGCCAGACTGTAAGCAACCTCTCCGACCCTGCTCAAGACCTCAAAAGGCATAATATAACGTGGACTCAGCTTTCCTTTAATCCCAAATCTCATCACATCTTTGGTTGGTGATACCCTTAAGAAAACATGATCCCCGACCTAGAATTCCAATTCCCTTCTTCTGACATCAGCATAGCTCTTTTGCCTGCTCTGAGCTGTACGAAGACGCTCCCTGATCAAATGCACCTTATCTACTGTTTGCTGAATCAGCTCAGGGCCTAGCAATTTCTCTCCCCCCGTCATCCCAACATATAGGAGATCTACACCTCCTACCATACAGAGCTTCAAATGGAGCCATCAGGATGCTAGCTTGGTAACTATTATTATATGCAAACTCCACCAATGGTAAGTGGTTATCCCAAGCTCCACCCAAGTCCATCACACAGGCTCGCAATATGTCCTCCAGAATCTACATGGTCCTCTCTGATTGTCCATCTGACTGGGGATGATAGGCAGTACTAAAGTTTAGTTTGGTTCCCATGGCCTTATGAAGACTCTTCCAAAACTGGGACATAAACCTGGTATCCCTATCTGATACAATAGATACCAGAACACCATGAAGTCTCACGATCTGCTCAATATACAAATTAGCCAATCTTTCACTAGAGACCCCAACTCTGAAAGATAGGAAATGAGCTGATTTTGTTAGTCTATCCATAATAACCCAAACTGCATCATTACTTCTGGGAGTTTTGGGCAGACCAGTTACAAAGTCCATTATAATCTTTTCCCATTTCCACTATGGACTCATCAGAGACTGAAGAGGTCCCGCAGGCCTTTGATGCTCAGCTTTCACTCACCACCTGGATGCACAGTATAGGAAGAGTAGTGAGCCTCCTTCAAAATTTTAACCTTTAGTTCCTCAATGTTTGGCACACAAAGTCTTCCTTCAAATTTCAGGGATCCATCCTCCATTACATAAAATTCATTTTGAACTCCTGACTACACTACTTCTTTAATCCTTTGTAGATATGGATCTTCCATCTGGGAGGACTTGATTCTGTCAACTAAGGTCGACTGGAGTACAAGTGCTGTAACAAGCCATCAAACTATTGTACTCTCAGACCAACCTCCCACTTCTCCAGATCTCTCAATACGTGAGGCTGGGAAGTAATCATAGCAGCTAACTCAGAAGAGGATTTTCTGCTCAAGGCATCAGCTACTACATTGGCATTCTTAGGATGATACTATAGATTCAGGTCATAATCCTTCAATAGTTCCAACCACCTCCTCTGCCTTAAATTCAGCTCCTTCTGTGTGAAGATGTATTTTAAACTCTTATGATCTATATACACATCACACGACACTCCATATAGATAATGCCGCCAAATCTTCAGAGCAAAAACCACAGCAGCCAATTCCAGATCATGAGTAGGATAATTCTGCTCATAAGGTTTCAGTTGTCTGGAGGCATAAGCTATCACTCTTTCATTCTGCATCAAAATACATCCCAATCCTTTCCGAGAGGCATCAGTATATATTAAAACCTTCAAATCCTATTGGAAGAACAAGAATGGGAGCTGACACCAGGTGCTGCTTTAACTCCTGGAAGCTTTCCTCACACTTCACTGTCCAGTCAAACTCACTCGCTTTTGGGTTAAGCGAGTTAGGGGTAGAGCAATGCGAGAGAAATTCTCCACAAATTTATGGTAATACCGGCTAACCCCAAGAAGCTTCTGATTTCTGCCACATTGGAAGGTCGACTCCAGTTAATGATAGCTTCAATCTTTTTGGGTCCACAGATACACCATCTTTAGAGATTATATGACCCAAGAAAGATACTTGATCCAACCAAAATTCACACTTCTGCAGCTTGGCATATAGCTTCTTTTCTCGAAGAATCTGTAGCACGATCCTCAGGTGGTCCTCATGCTCCTTATGGCTCTTGGAATATATCAGAATATCATCAATGAAAACCACCACAAACTGATCCAGATATGGCTTAAAAATTCTGTTCATTAAGTCCATAAATGCTGCTGGGGCATTAGTTAACCCAAATGGCATTACCAAGAACTCATAGTGGCCATATCTGGTTCTGAATGCTGTTTTAGGCACATCTCCCTCCTTGACCTTGAGTTGATGGTACCCTGACCTGAGATCAATCTTTGAGAATATCCGGGCTCCTTGAAGTTGATCAAACAAGTCGTCAATCCTTAGCAGATGATACTTATTTCGCACTGTTACCTTATTGATTCCATGGTAATCAATGCAGAGCCGAAGACTACCATCCTTCTTCTTAACAAATAGAACTGGAGCACCCCAAGGAGAAGCACTGGGTCTAATAAATCCTTGATCTAGAAGCTCTTGTAGTTGATCCTTCAGTTCCTTTAGCTCAGCCGGGGACCATACGATAAGGGGCCTTTGATATAGGTCCAGTTCCAAGAACTAGATCAATAGAGAACTCGACTTCCCGATCAGGAGGTAAATTAGTCAAATCCTCAGGGACACAGGGAATTCTCGAGCTATAATATCCTCCAACTTGGTCTCTTTTGCTGAAGGTCCTTGACTACAGCAAGAAATCCTTGACCACCACTCATCAATACTTTCCAGCCTGCATCGCTGATATGAACACTAAGGCTAGGTGTTTCTGACCACCAATAAAACTGAATTCAGGCTAGCTTGAATTTTGAAGTTGACAGTCTTTCTGAAGCAGTCAACTGAAGCATGAAAGGAGGCCAACCAATCCATTCCAAGGATAACATCAAAAAACTTCAGTGGGAGGACAATGAGATCAGCATTCAACCTCCTATTCTCCAAGATAATTGGGCAAGATTTGCATACTATGCCAACTTTCATAACATCTCCATTTGGAAGCGCAATATGCAACTCTTGCTCCAGAGGAATAGGTGTCAATGATGCATTCTTGTCAAGATAGATGTCAAATATGAAAGAATGCGTGGCACCCGGGTCAATTAAAGTTTAAGCGTAAGCAGTACCTACTTTAATCATTCCTGGACATAAGTGTAATTTGTTTTAACATTAAGGATTGCACCTACTATTAATTAACTGTCAATGCATTGCACTAGATAAGAATGTAATACTAGATATACATTAAAGGGTATACCTGTCACCACAGAATTAGATGCGGCAGCGTCCTGCTGAGTGAGGTTGAAGATCCGTCCCTGGGTCCTCGGTGGCTGCTGCTGCTGTTGCTGGCTCATTCCTTGACTTGAAGAAGGCTGATGATCCTTCCGAAAGGGCAGGTAGCAATCTTGTGATCAGTTTTCCCATAGACAAAGCAGGCACCAGTCACTCTGCGGCAAGGCTTTCTAGGGTGGGAGTTATCACAATGAATGTAACGAGTCTCCTTATTCTGTGGTTCAGCTGGAGTCTGTTGTGCACCCTTCTTCTTAACCTGAGCAGAGGATTGACCAGAAGTAGGCCCTTTTCTTCTTCCACAGCTCCCAATCCTTTTGAACAGCATTCATATCCCTCTCAATCACCAAGGCCTTATTCACTATAGCACTGTAAGTGAGGAGCTCAAATGCATTGACCGCTTGCCTTAGTCTGGGTCGCAGTCCCTCAGTGAATCTGGTGACATTGGCCATTTCATTGGTCACAATATTTGGAGCAAAACGGGCCAACCTGGTGAATTCGGCTTCATACTGGGCCACAGAAAGATCATTTTGCTCCAACTTGATAAATTCTGATTCCATTTGTCTCTGTACACTCCTGGAAAAATATTTGTCGAAGAATATCTGTCTAAACTCTCCCCAAGAAATAATCTATCCATTCCGACGCTGCTCCTCAACTAACCACCAATCATAGGCTTCTCCCTGGAGAAGGTAGGTGGCAAATCTGATCCGCTCCATATCCTGACTACCATGGGCATAAAAGCCTTCTTCATGTCTCGCACCCACCGCTTAGCATCAACAGGGTTGGTGGATCTAGAGAAAGGGGCAGGGGCAAATTTCTTGAAGTCTGCAAAGCTACAGCCAACTCCTATCCAGGATTGAGATGGAGTAGGCTGGGTCTGTGGAGCAGTAGAGTCGGGCTGAGTTTGTGGAACAGGATGGGCAGGCTGTGTCTGTGGGGCAGTGTGAGCAGGCTGAGTGGATGGGCCTGCAGAATCTGATGCTGCAAATCCCGTATCGACTGCGCCATACCTGAGAGAACCTAAAGCATCTCGGTCTGGAGTTGCTACTGATCAGTCCCAACTGAATTGGCAGGGGCAGCAGCTCCGGTGGTTCCAGACCTCCCGGTTGGCTAGCATTACCAACCTGGGAACTCTCATCATTTTGTTGACTTCTAGTGCGACGTGTCATTCTTATCTCCTGATAAATTAGTTGTAATTAATATCATTGTAAACATTAATTGTTAGGCTTTCAAAGCATAATATTTGAAATTCCTTTAAATTTATACTGTCTCAATGTCATTATAGTGTTTTGCCTAAGGTGTCATCATGTATATGTCCCTAATGTCATAACACGCTCTGATACTACTAAAGCTGTCACGCCCCAGTCCCAAAATTTGAGCTAGGATGACAACCCGCTGCATGCCAGGCATACAAGGCGTCTCAAACTTCATCACATAAATCAATATAAAGCAACATTCACATCCATGATTATTACAAACCATAATTATCAGTCTTGGGCTACCTACCCTAACACAAGCAAATCTGAATTAAATCAATATAATGAAACTAAGTCTATTTAATAGAAGCTCCTTCTATCCCAATTATCCTTCATTCCTGAGCTCTGAAAAAAACATTGTGATAATTCTATGAGCTCACACTCAATAAGTAAGCCTAAATAATTTCAAAATTTCATTTATCATGCTATCAGCAGGTTCATGTCATCAGATCAATTAATTTGAAACTTAATTTAATAATAATTACTAGAATATATGTGATGTAAACAAAACATTATTTATACTCATTATTTTCTTTATGTATCCCATGGCCCTACAACACACATCTTGTATATCACTCTTAAATATCCCCTAAGAGGAAGGGTCCTGGTATCAGTATTCTGTCATCTGTCATGTGATAATCTATCATGAGAATCGCGGCGACACATAAAGTTTTCTGTCATTATCATAATTACATATTATCCTAGTAACAACATGATTTTGTAAATTAACATAATTACATTTAACTGTAAGTTCATAGTTTACACATTAAATAATTTATAAAATTATAATACTTGACTTACTTACCTCAGTACGCAAATTCCAATTGATAACTCAGCTAATTGGACACATGGGAACCTACAGTATCGTTTTTCATTATTAAATTTCTAAAATCTGAATTATAAAATAATTCTTAAACTCTACCCAAACCACTTCAAGGGCCCAACTTTGGGCTCGAATATCTCTCAATGTATACACCCAAATAGGAAAATAAAATTATCCCCAGAAACTAGAATCAATCCTAATTCGGGCCATATATTTACTTTGCCATTCTTGGACCGATACAGGGTCCAAAATGCCGCTCAAATAGTGCTCAGAAACGGCCCAACAGGGCCCAATTTACTGCAGCCCAGCCGGCCCAAGCATTTTCCCCCTTTTTTTTATACTGTTGCTCCCCTATTTCAAATGAAACAGGGAGCAGTTCACGCCGGCGGCCGAGCCAGAGCCGGCCGCCGCCGTGGCCGGCCCCCCCTTTCTCTCTCTCTCTCCAATTTCATTCCAAATCCCAGTTCTTTCTCTGTCTATTCGCAGCGACTCGTAATCACGCCGGCGACATCGCCGGCCCAATCCGGGGCGGTCCGGCCACCGGTGGCCGGGCCAGAGCCGGCCACGGCCTCTCCTCTCTCTCTCTCCCTAATTTTTCTCCTTCTCCCCCCTTTCTCCTCACGACTCGCTGCGGCCAAGAGGCGTGCCGGCGGCACGGCCGGCCACCATGGCTGGTCGGACCTCCACCGGACGCCTGCCTGGCGCCGGTGGGGGTCTCCGACCGAAGCTCAGGCCCGGCGAGGCAACGAGCACGCCGCTGGGCCCAAACCAAGGAGCGGACCGCCGGCAGCCATGGCTTCTCTCTCGTCTCAGCTCTTTCTCTCTCTTTCTCCCTTGATTCTCTCTCTCTCTCTCACCCTAGCATGTACATAGAGACTCACCGGGAGCAAGCGCGTGCACGGGGATGATGGGAAGAAAGTTCGCACGAGAAGATGATGAGAAGAAGGCGTTCACGTATGATGGGAAGGAGGTTTCCACATGATCCTTTAAAGGCAATACAGAGTCCTTAAATCAAGGGACTATGTAGTTAGATATATTTGGAATTCAAATATCTAGAGTTTATCTTTCTGATCTCATGATAACTCTCACGAGCAGTTGAGAAATCCATGGGATTACAAGTATGTCTTGATTAGTGACTGGCAAAGTTTAGTGACATTCTATTAACCTTATTGGAATGCGAGCTGCTGCAGGATCTGAGACGGTACAACAAGAAAGCTTCTATGGGGGAAAACAAAGATGAGATTTCTTTTGGGCCAGCCGTGAGGACATCGAAGGATACAGTTGATTTGCGAGGCATGCGAGTTGAAGAAGCATCCCATCATCTTCACATGGCCATTTCTGGTTGCAGATCTTACGGGGTTCTCTTTGTTGTTCATGGGATGGGCACCGGTGCTGTTAAGGAATGTGCCCTTGACGTACTCAGAAATCATCCTCGTGTTGCCAAATTTGAAGAAGAAAGCCCAATGAACTATGGATGTACAATTGCTTATATAAAATAAAATGCTTTATATTAACGAAAATATTGTGTCTTTTATGATCATGCATGTCTTGGTAAAGCTATGTTGATCTCCAAGATGGATGGGTTTTAGAAGAATGGTTATGGTGTCTGCTGTCGGATAAATACACCAGAAGTATAGAACATTTCAAAGGCACCGTTTTTCTGAAAATCACATCAATGGCGTTCACGCTGACATGATTATATGAAATAGATTCCAGTGTTGATTTTGAGAGGTTTTCCAGTCAATATCCAGCTATCCGGAAAAAAAAATATGGAGAGGCTGGTACGTGATCTCTACTCCCTTAATTTTCCTTTTAAGCTATGTTTATGACCTTCAACCTCAAGATCACAGATTTAAAGTAAAAAGCATGATCCCAAATCACAGGCCTTATATAGGCGGCCATCTTCCATCCCTATTCCTTCAAGGGTCTCTTGCAACAATGTTTTGTTGGGTAATGGGCCAAAATAGGCCTCAATACTCTAATGGGCCTTGAAAGCCCATCACTTCCCTTTAGGGTGTAAATGAGAAATTGCAGGGACATTTAGTCCCATATCGAAAAAATCAAGAAAGGAAGGTTCACTTATATGGAAACGACTTCCTTGAAGCTTAGTTCCTTAGGCTCACCACAACTGGAGAACTTGACGCATGTGCGAAGGGCGCAATGGGCGCTTTGTAGGCGCACTTCGCACGTGCGCATCGTCGCGAGGAGCTTGAGGGGCTTTAAATTTTTTTATAGATCATGAGGATTCGACGGTGGAGACTGATCGGATCAAGATAAAGGGCTGAGATCAATTGATCGTTGATCGATCGGATGAATGGTCGAGATGCGGTGATCAAAGCATGATCACGATCGCGATCCAACAGCTCATACCCGTTGGTTGACTAGTCAACAAGACGGTTGGTGATAAGGCACCCGTCCAATCGTTGGTTGGTGATAAAGTACTCGTCCGATCGTACTGTTGGAGATAAGTCAACGATCTGATCATGAAAAGGCATATCAAAGACGTGTAACCGCCTATCTGATAACGTGATCATCAGATCACGATGATGAAAAGACTTATCAGGATAAGGATAGGCTTATCTGATCGGCTGATCTTCATATCACAGCCATGAAAAGCTTATCCGATCGCCTGATCTGAATATCACGATGTCTAAAGGGCATATCAAGGGTGATAAGCCCTAACCCTCACATCCTTCGATCAAAGAATTTAAATTAAATTAAATTCATAGGGTTGCTTCCAAGGGGCACCTAAAAACCTATAAATATGACCCTAAACCCTCTCATTTCATTCATCCCAAACCATTTCAAATTGAGTTCAATCTGAATCAATTCTAGTCTTCTCCTCTCTTAGGCATTTGCATACTTTCCTAAGGGTAGTATAGCAATAGTGCATTAAAAAGAGAGTAGCATTCTTTGTTCGAAAGTTTTGGTGAATTGTAGTGCTGATTTCATCAAAAGGAGACTGTTGTATCCTGGGAGACAATCATCATACTGACCGTGAGCACCATTGCGGGACGAAATTGTCTTAAGGATATAGAGTATAACTCTAGCCTCAGTCTGATCAATTAGGTAGCCATCATCTGCCACAAACACCCACCAACAATCTTAAGACAATTTCTTGCTACCACGGAAGTGCTGCTGCAGATGGCTACTATGATGACATCCATTCAAGTCGAGAGACCGGAGAAATTCTCTTGCACGGACTTCAAGAGGTGGCAATAGAAGATGCTGTTCTACCTCACAACTCTGAACCTGGTCAGAGTGCTGAATGAAGATCCACCTGTCCTGAAGGAAGGGGAGACCGACAAGCAAGTCATTGCTGCGGTGGAGGCATGGAAGCACTCAGACTTCCTTTGCAAGAACTGCATCCTGAATGGTCTGGACAATACCCTGTACAATGTGTACAGTAGTATTGCTACTGCCAAGGAGTTATGGGCATCCCTGGATAAAAAGTACAAGACAGAGGATGCTGGACACAAGAAGTTTGTGGTTGGAAGGTTCTTAGACTACAAAATGGTCGACACAAAACTATTATGGAGCAAGTCCAAGAGCTCCAGATCATCCTGCATGAGATACATGCAGAGAGAATGTCTCTCAGTGAGTCATTCCAGGTAGCTGCCATCATAGAGAAGCTACCACCACTATGGAAGGACTTCAAGAACTACCTGAAGCACAAGCGGAAGGAGATGGGACTTGAAGACCTAATTGTCCGCCTGAGGATCGAGGAGGACAATAAGAGCCAAGACAAGAAGACAGGAGGACAACCTGCTGAGCCAAAGGCCAACCTCATAGAAGGAAGAAAGAAACGCAAGTTTCCAGGCGAAGGCTTTAAACAGAAGAAGGGCAATCCTAAGAAATATAATTCAAGGGAAAGTGCTTTGTTTGTGGAAAGCAAGGACACAAATCCAAGGACTGCCGTTTCAAGGACAAAGAAAAGAAAGAAGTCAATGTTACTGAAACCCTATCCAAAGAGGTATCCGAGATGATGCTGTCAGCTGTTGTATTTGAAGCAAACATGGTTGACAAAGCAAATGAGTGGTACATCGACACTGGAGCTACCAGACATGTCTGCTCTGATAAGAGTATGTTCTCATCATATACTCCTATCAATGGCAGAAATTTGGTCATGGGTAACTCCGCTACATCCAAGATAGAAGGACTTGGCCGCATCGTTATGAAGATGACATCTGGCAAGGAGCTTCTACTTAATGATGTGCTACATGTCCCTGACATCCGGAAGAATCTTATATCAGGCTCCCTCCTAAGCAAACATGGCTTTAGGATGGTCTTTGAGTCTGATAAATTTGTACTCACTAAGGGGGGATATTTATTGGAAGGGGTTACTTGAATAATGGATTATTCAAGGTGAATGTAATGACTGTACACAGAAACCTTGAAATAAATAAAGCTTCTTCTTCTGCTTATATGGTTGACTCTTCTTGTTTATGGCATGATAGATTAGGACATGTGAATTTTAATTCATTACAAAAATTAATGAAATTAGAATTATTACCTAATCGTGAAATCGATCCACATTACAAGTGTGAAGTGTGTGTTGAAGCTAAATTAGCAAAAATACCATTTCCATCAGTTGAAAGAAATACTGAACCTCTTGACTTAATTCACAGTGATCTATGTGACTTAAAGTCAGTTCAAACTAGAGGAGGTAAAAAGTATTTTATAACATTTATTGATGATTCAACTAGATACTGCTATGTGTATCTACTAAAGTCTAAGGATGAGGCCTTATAAATGTTTAAATGTTATAAGAATGAAGTTGAAAATCAACTTGGAAAAAAGATTAAGGCCATAAGGAGTGATAGAGGTGGTGAATATGATGCACCTTTTGACGAATTCTGTCAAGAGCATGGCATTATTCATCAAACTACTGCTCCTTACTCACCTCAATCTAATGGAATTGCGGAACGTAAAAACCGCACATTAAAAGAAATGATGAATGCTATGTTAATAAATTCTGGTACACCACAGAATTTATGGGAGAAGCAATTCTCTCAGCAAATCATATTCTTAATAAGATACCTCTTAAGAAGAAGGAAGTTACTCCATATGAGTTATGGAAAGGAAAGAAGCCTTCTTACAATTACTTAAGAGTGTGGGGGTGTCTAGTTAAGTAGCTATTCCGGACCCCAAAAAGGTCAAAATAGGACCTAAAACTATTGATTGTATATTTATCGGTTATGCACATAATAGTAGTGCATATCGCTTTCTTGTGTATAAATCAGATATAACTGATATACAGATAAATACAATCATGGAATCAAGGAATGCAACATTCTTTGAAGATATATTTCCAAGTAAAAGGAAATTAGAAATAAGTTCAAATAAAAGAACTTATGATGATAATACTGCTAGTAGTAGTCATCAGGAAGAATATCCTGAAGATGAACCCAGACGCAGTAAGAGACCAAGAGTTGCAAAGTCTTTTGGTCCTGATTATGTAACTTATATGTTACAAGATGAACCTCAGACATTCAAGGAGGCAATGTCTAATCCAGAAGCACCCTTTTGGAAAGAAGCTGTCAATAGTGAAATTGAGTCCATCATGCATAATCATACCTGGGAGTTGGTAGACTTACCATATGGTATGAAACCTTTAGGGTGCAAGTGGATTTTTAAGAAAAAGCTAAAGGCTGATGGATCAATTGACAAGTATAAAGCCAGATTAGTGGCTAAGGGCTTCAAACAAAAAGAAGGTATAGATTTCTTTGATACCTATTCACCAGTAAGTAGAATAACATCTATAAGAATTAATCGCTTTGCAGCCATTAACAATCTTGAAATTCATCAAATGGATGTTAAAACTGCTTTTCTGAATGGTGAATTAGATGAAGAAATATACATGGAACAACCTGAGGGATTTATTGTTCCAGGACAAGAAAAGAAGGTGTGTAGACTTGTTAAATCCTTATATGGATTAAAGCAAGCACCTAAGCAATGGCATATAAAATTTGATAATGTTATGTTATCAAATGGATTCAAAATAAATGAATGTGACAAATGTATATATGCCAAAACCCTGTCTGAAGGGTATGTGATAATCTGCTTATATGTAGATGACCTGTTAATCATTGGTAGTAATACTGAAATGATTAAACAGACAAAGAAAATGTTGATCAAACATTTTGATATGAAAAATATGGGTGTTGCAGATGTTATACTAGGGATTCGAATCACTAGAACATCTGAAGAAATAATATTATCTCAATCTCATTATATTGAGAAAATATTAAATAAGTATAAAAAGTATGATACTAGCCCGGTGAAAACACTGTAGATGTTAATCTACATTTGGCTAAGTATACTGGAGAACCCATATCTCAATTGGAATACTCACGTATAATTGGCAGTTTAATGTATGTCATGAATTGCACTCGTCCTGACATAGCATATGCTGTCAATAAGTTGAGTAGATTTACAAGTAATCCAGGTCCAAATCATTGGACAGCTCTAATAAGGGTATTAAGATATCTGCGATATACCCTAAGTTATGGATTACATTATTCAAGATATCCAGCTGTACTAGAAGGATACAGTGATGCAAATTGGATATCTAAACAGAAGATACAAAATCCACAAGTGGATATGTATTCACCTTAGGAGGAGGTGTTGTGTCATGAAAATCTTCTAAACAAACATGTATAGCTCGATCCACTATGGAATCTGAGTTTATTGCCTTAGAAAAGGCAGCTGAAGAAGCAGAATGGCTTCGAAATCTTTTAGAAGATATTCCATGTTGGCCAAAGCCTGTGTCTGCAATATGCATACATTGTGATAGTCAATCGGCAATTTGCAGAGCACAGAATAAGTATAATGGTAAGTCTAGACATATACGTCGCAGACATAATACATTAAGCAGTTACTTGAAATTGGTGTAATTTCTATTGACTATGTTCAGTCAAAGAAAAACCTAGCGGATCCATTAACAAAGGGGTTACCAAGAGATCAAGTAAACTGTTTATCGAGGGGAATGGGTTTAAAACCTATAACTGAAAAATCTTCATAGTGGATACCCAACCTAGCTGACTGGAGATCCCAAGATCTAGGTTCAAAAGGGACAACTAAATTATGAAGAGACTTGATAGCACTAAGGATGTACAATCCTACTCATTCCTATGATAATTGGTGCTACCTGCTAAAGGTACTAGGATAAGCATTTGCTTTTAATGATTCTTATGACATGAACATCATGTGGGGTATAGCAGGATACTCTTAATAAGAATCACCTATGTGAGTGTGAACTGGGCCAATTCTATGAGAATTTTAAGGTTTAATTCTCTGAAGCACTCATGAGACCAGGAGTTGTTCGGGGCCAAAATGAACACAACCATAAGAACCAAAAGAATGCTCGGGAAGAAGTTGCGTGATTGTTATTGTCTTAGTTTACACAAAACGCTGAAAGGTTCAAGACATCATGTTCACCTTTTAGCAAGTAAACTCGATAACAACTCACTAAGGAAGGTTCAAAGCCACAAGCTACCTATCCCGATACAACTTCATCTCATTATACTCTCTTTAGTGTGTTGCATATTCATTTGCATTAAAATCCTTTTATGTGTTGGTTTGCCTTTGCTGATCTTTGATGATCTTTAATCTAAGTCCAATTTCCATTAATGTGGGGGATTGTTGGGTAATGGACCAAAATAGGCCTAAATACTCTAATGGGTGTGAATGAGAAATTGCGGGGACATTTAGTCCCACATCGAAAAAATCAAGAAAGGAAGGTTCACTTATATGGAAACGACTTCCTTGAAGCTTAGTTCCTTAGGCTCACCACAAGTGGAGAACTTGAGGGAGATGCATAGCATCACCCTCGCGCACGCGCGTGTGCGAAGGGCGCAATGGGCGCTTTGTAGATGCACTTTGCACTTTGTACTTTGCACTTTGCGCGCATCATCGCAAGGAGCTTGAGGGGCTTTAAATTTTTTTATAGATCATGAGGATCCGACGGTGGAGACTGATCGGATCAAGATAAAGGGCTGAGATTAATTGATTGTTGATCGATCGGATAAAGGGTTGAGATGCGGTGATCAAATCATGATCGCGATCGTGATGCAACGGCTCATACCTGTCGGTTGACCAGTCAACAGGACGGTTGGTGATATAGATCATGAGGATCCGATGGTGGAGACTGATCGGATCAAGATAAAGGGCTGAGATCAATTGATCGTTGATCGATCTGTTGCCCAGATGTAGCAACCCAAGAGGGGGGTGAATTGGGTTTCTTAAAATTAATTACTAGCGCAGATATGTGCTTAATCACTAGTTAAAAAATTAGTTTGCAGCGGTGTAGTGGAGTGCACAAAACAAAATCACACAGAATAAGCAATCACAAACACAAGAGGGTTTATAGTGGTTTGGTACCAAACTCGGCTCCTACATTCACTTCCCAAAACCCTTTGGAAATTTCACTAATCGTATCACAACGATTACAACCCCTAGCCATCCCGGCTAGTCCTCTTGTTTCACGGCACAAGGCAGCCAAACCCCTAGCCTTCCCGGCTAGTCCTCTTGTTTCACGGCACAAGAAAGCCAATCAATAATCTTAGGGTTATCTCTAACCCTATTACAAGAAATATCAGAGTAGATAACAAATAGCTCCTAACTTGAGCAAATATTCAAAAATACTTTACAAATTTCGAAGCAAGTCTTCAGCAATGGATGTGGATCTCTGATGTAGCTGAAACTTTGAATGCTTCACTGGATCTGGACGACTTGAGCAAGGATTGAGATTTGCAACTTCAAAGCACAACAACTTGCTCTTCAACACTCCGGAAAATATGCAATGAACACTCTCTTTTTGATTTCTTTCTTTCTCTTTTTCTCTTTCAGATTTTCACAGATTTTGCCAACAAGAAATCGTCAAGAAAATCGTCTTGTGTCGTCATCGTGTTCCTCTAATCACATCTATTTAAACCAAAACAAAAATAAAATCCGTTAGACACATTGGTTAATAGAGGAAATTAGAAACGGAAAGAAATATAACCGTTTGAATTTATTTCCCTAAACATTGATTGCATTTAATCCTTTGGCAAAGAAAGATTTCTGTCAAACACCAAAAGAAAAATGTCAGTAACCATGTAAACGGAAATGTAATAAAAGAGAGAGAGAAAGAGCATTTAATTCTTGAGAGAGCTGGTTGGTTGGAATTAATTTCCAGCAACCCTCTTTGAAATCGTGCGGCCCATGGAGAAGAAGGGTAGAGCAAAGGCTAAAGCTAGCTAAGCAAAGCTAGCTAACCTTCCCAAGTTAGCTAGCTAGTTAGCTAGACTCCCACGGCAAGAATATCAGCCTCAATCCAAGGAAATAAAGTAGCTAGCTTGTGAGCTAGCTCTATTCAAAAGTCCACACGGTTTAGAAAAGTAATCATGAAAGAATAGTTAACTCCCAAAAAGGTTTCATGCTTTAAATGCAAAAGGAGTTAGCTCTTCAGGTGGCTAAGGCTCAAACTAGTTAGCTCATCAGCTAGCTGGCCACAAGAAACAAGAGTCCAACGTTTCATTATCAGAAGGCCTTTGAAATTCAGTTAGCTCTTTAGCTAGCTATTTAAAAAGTGCATGAGGTCATGTAAAAAAGTAGTTAGCTCAAGAGCTAACTCAATGAAAATTTCATGTGGCTAGGAATGAAAAGATTTATAAAGTAGTTAGCTTTCCAGCTAGCTACATAAAAAGTTGACTTTGCCATGCAAGAAAGTAGTTAGCTTGTTAGCTAACTGAATTTAAATTCATGCGCCCAGGGAATGAAAAGCTTGTCAAAATAGTTAGCTTGTTAGCTAACTAGATAAAAGTAAACTCATTCATGATAAAAGTAGCTAACTTGTTAGCTAACTCCAAACCAATTTTCATGCAACTTAGCAGGGAGAAGAAATAAAGTAGTTAGCTTGTTAGCTAACGGCTTTCACACTCCATACGTTTTTATGAATTACAGAAATGCCATTTATAGCTTCCAATGGGATTTACAGGAATGCCATTGACAGCCTTCAGTGGGATTTACAGGATTGCCATGCAATACTTTGAGAAATAATTTTTACATGATAAATCATCAAATATAGATTTAGTATTTTAAGAAATGAATGATCAAATATTGAAGAATCATGATAAAACATTTGGGCTTGAGAAAAAACATTTAGAATACAAATTCATTGGCTCATTTGAAAAATGTTTTTCATGCTATAAGAAACAATACAAGAGTTCATGCGAAGATAGTTTTAGTCATTTATAAAACAAATATTTTGTGATACTTTTGAATCAAAAGTCCATTTGAAAAGTCCATTTGCCCTTTTCAAAACATACAATCACATTACCTTTATTTTACCTTTGTAATACATTTCTTTTGGTATGTAGAGTAATCCAATTTGAAGTAACATTATCTTGATGATTCACCTGAAATTTGTTTAACTTAACCACAAAATCATTAGTGTCATGCTTAATTATTTTTTGATCATTAAAATCAATATGAGGTCAACAATCTCCCCCTTTTTGATGATGATAAAACCATTAAGCATACAAAAGAAAATATATAAAATTCTCTTCCCTTTTAATATATATACTTTTCTCTTTACATGCTATTCTCTCCCATGAATGTTCCATGAATAATGTATGCTAATCTCTACCATAAATGTAAATGAAGTGTATGCTATTCTCTCCCCCTTTTTGTCATTAATCAAAAAGAGATGAAAGAATGTGCACAATTAAGCATTCATCAAGGAAAAGACATTAAGCATTCATAATGATTAAAAAGCATAAGTATATAATACAAACTATTAAGTTTATGGCTTGATCATACAAGATATAATTTTAACCATACACCAAAGATACATCAAAGTTCATCAAGGTTCATAATCTCAAATCATAAAAATAACATATATCAAGGTTCAAAATACGTCAAAGTCCAAATATATTAAAGTTCACAACAAAGTTTATATTATAAAGAAAATTCTAATCTTCAATAGTAACAATAAGATACAAAAATATTAATCATTTAATAACAATCATTTTTCATAACTCAATTGATACCAATTTTTTTTTTTAAAAAAAACTTTGAATGTGGGATCAAAATATCACCTTTATATATATATATATATTGAAGTAAGGTGGCAGTTTCATAGTTTGATATGCATTCAAATCATTGCCACATATAAGAGTTGATACCACATTCATACATCAAAGCACTTATAACAGTAAGATATTTGATATTTAATACATCATAGTGCTTAATGCATCAAAGTATCCAAATATTCAAGTAAGTTTCTTCTCCCCTTACTAATTTAAAAACTTGTTGAGATACAATATTAACAGATACCACATCAAATATTTGAGTTTAAATATGCTTACATTCTTCTCCCCCTTAATATTTCAAATTTGGTCTATATGTAATAAAAGTTTTATGCAAGGAATGATACCAATGTCATATAATCAAAACATTTTATAAATGTATCATGCTAATCTCAGTGTATATATGAAAAATACATAGGCATTCTATAACAATCATCACATTTCATTTTCACATTTCATATGATAACATAAGATTTCTTACATAGGTGATATGCAAACAAGATATTATAATAAAATATGCATCACCTTTATCAAATCCTTTTCATTTCATGCATAGGCAATTTATTATAAGATATGATCAAGAAATGATACCACTAATAAAGTAGGCATTTAATAATTCAAGTCTTACAATAAAATCATATCAAGCAAGGAGTAAATAGATCAAGCTAATACTACTAGTTACCGATCATGGGCCTGCAACCCATATCACTCGACAAATGTACCAATACTTTAAATTTCTTCACGCCAAACTTCTTCAAATTTTTTTTTGATGTACAAGGATTGGCTTATGAAGATCCTCTTCTTTGATTGCTTGATTTGAAGTCCGATAATTGATTTTACCCATTATGCTCATCTCGAACTCCCTTGCATGAACTTAGCAAAATCTTGGAACAAGAAATTATTAGTAGCACCGAATATAATGTCATCTTCATAAATTTGTACTATCAATATATCATTATTCTATCTTTTAATTCATAATGTTGCATCAATATTTTCATTAATAAATTTATTGCTAATCAAGAACTTAATAAGCCTATCAAACCATGCCCGGGGTACTTGTCTCAAACCATATAAAGCTTTGTTCAATTGAAACATGGTTTGAAGACACAAGATTTTTGAAATCAGATGGTTGATCAACAAATACTTATTCAGCAATATATTCATTAAGGAAAGTGCTCTTAACATCCATTCAATATAATTTAACATTCATAAAGCAAGCAAATGCAAGAAGTAATCTAATAATCTTTAATCTAGCAATAGGAATATATGTTTCATCAAAATCAATATCTTCCTCTTGATTATATTCTATAGCTAACAATATTGCTTTATTTCTAATAAAATTATCATGCTCATCCAATTTGTTTCTAAATTCTCATTTAATTTATCATGCATATCATTTAGGTTCTATATGAAAAACAAATGCAAAATTAATACATGTATTTCTAAATGATGATCTAATCCTAATATCATGAGATATTGATATTAATACATGTATTTCAATGCAATTGTCTTAGCAACGCAAGGGTGGATTAGATCCGGCTCCTGAGATACGTGCCTTCATTTATATCCTTGATATTTTGGGCTCCAAACTTCAAATTTGGATCTTGCAGAGCTAGACTAAGATTATACCTTTAAGACTTTGAGTCAACAAATAACATTTAAACCAAATCTAACTTGGGTTCCTCATGGAAGTCGGAAGGCTGCCCCATGCAAGATCTAGCGCGTAATGCTACAAATCTACCGAAACGACTGCCTTGTGGATCCCAGCGGCACGCTGCATTACTAATCGTAGTAACTTTCGTGTTGACCTTTGTCCCCTGGCTCATTGTATAAGGAGTGAGAACCAGTGCAAGCTCCGCTGATGAGAATCTCCAATTTTTTATCTTTCCATGCCTCAGGTTCAAATTTCTTCCCCTCACCTGGTGAAATATTATAAAAATCTTTTTACCCAGAGATCTTTCCAATTTTTTATCTTCAAATGCAAACTGGAATTTGCTGGTTCTAATATAGTACATGATGGTATAAGGGATTCTTCACCTTGGTTATTTTGGTTCAAATTACATGTTCTTGGAGGAAAATTTCTATAGTTCTATTTTGCTAGATCCAAACTTGGGATACTTGATTTTTTTTTTCATTTATCTTTTTAGTAGAGGTGATTTTTCACCAAAAACTCTTTAAAAAAGAAAAGGGGAAAAAACCTTCTAGGAGTAGCTCAAACATTTTTTGTTTCTACATGATATTTTTCATCCACCTTTTTTTATGTTGTATATAATATGGTGGATGTCTCATGATCGGATTCCATAAGTTCTTAATTATTTTTATGTTATTACTTAGTGGGTCAGAGGTAAGATTTTTTCCTTATATGCTACGGATATTTTCATTTAGAAGAATTTAAAACCTCTGCAATACAACATGAGCATGCTAGCTAATTTTAATTATGATGAAAAATCATCTTGTTCTACCAATCGATTTGTCTATTCAAGAGTGATCACCATTGCAATATGCTTTAATCAACACACTTAAATCACAATGTTTTTTCAACCTATTACTACCATCGCATTGGACTAGAAAAGTGTTTTCTGTCCTCCATTTTGTTCAAGGAAAAGCAAATGGTTTTTCGTTTTTTTTTAGTGGCTGAAGAAAACCCATAGGAACGCACTTTTGAAGCATTGGAAAAAATGAAAGAAGGTATGCAGTTTTTACTCAACAGGGGATCCTTTAGGTTTTTGGGCATGAATCTTATCACTTTGATTAATCAACGAGAAACAATTTCAAATATATAAAGCTGCAATTCTCTCTGCCCCTCACATATTTGTCAGTTAGCGTATGCTCTTCTTGTTGTCATGAAACTTTATCATCTGATACATTTATCTCCCGTGCTGCAGAACTGATGCTATTAGGCTTTATATCACTGCTTCTGATGGCTACCTCAAGAGCAATTTCAAATATTTGCATTAACTCAAAGTTCTATGATGGTGGTTTTTCTCCATGCACCAGAGATGAGGTTGAGGATACCACAGATGCTGAGAATGACCCACTCAAAAACAGCAAGAGATTAATGGCCTTTGTTCTTCACCATTCAATTAAGAGGACACTATCTGAACTCAATCAGAAGACATGTAGGGAGGCATGTGACTAAATCCATTAAATTATCAGGATCTTATCAATTATAGCTCGAATTCTATAATTTATCCTTTTCCTATGTCATTAGAAGTATCACTACACATAGTTACTATTTGAATTTTATTTAGAAGCCTGCCAGCATGAAGCTTCCATAATTTTGGTTACTCATACTTTTGGGCCATCTCTATCACATATCAAAAATAAAAAAAATTATCCACTGTGCAGGGTCATGAGACATTTGTTTCTTATGATGTGAATTTTGGTTTCTTATACACGTCAACGTGAGAAAAGAAATTCTAGACTAGGTTGTAGATTATCAAAATTCTTACTGGAGAGCTGTGTGGTTGGATAACCTTATGATCTCCTCACCCATGTTTGCACAGACACAAAGTTGAAAATGCCCACACCCGCACTCATGATCACACAGAAATAACTTAATTTGTTGATATTACAGTTTAGTTACAAGTGTATTGATCTTCCCAAACAGCTAAATTTGGGGCACTGAACAGTTATTTTTGCCTTTTTTTTCTATTTTTTAAGTTTTCACTACTTGTTTTCTGCAATTTGTTTCTCTTGCAGTCTTGCAACATTCACCAGTCTGTCATGCTATGCATCTTGCAGCAGTGGAAAGGTTGGCAGCTTAGATTGACTATTAATGTATTGTGGTCTTTCATAAGGAACAAGTTAGGTGCAACCCATAAATCACCATTGCAATGCTGTTACAGTAATTCCCAACTGAATTGCAGCAGTGCAACCAGTGCTGTTGGCTCCTTTCCCCACTGTTTTAGTTTAACTTCTTGTTTTCTGAACTTTGGTTGGTTTAACTTATGGCATGTAACTACATAAGAGAAGCTGCTAATTGCATGCATACTATTTATGCATACTTCTGTCTGATTTTCATTTCTTCTTGCTTGAGATTCTATGGTTGCTGCTTTTATCATTCACCAGGATGCATCTATGACTACATGTAGGATCCTTGCCAAGCTTATGAATTTGAAACCATGTTATCATCATTTAATTGAGAAATAGCAAGGTGCATTGATTGCAAGAAAATATTTTCAAAGTTGTAGCCATCTTTTTCAATTTCAAATCAATATTTGTATGGGGGCCTAAAGTTACACCTTCTATGTTGTTCCCAGACACATACATGGAGAAAATGGGAAGAAGAGGCTCATCGAGATCAACATGAATCATATTCTGGTTAGTATATTTTCTAACAAGATGAAAAACAATTATAATATTCAAAAAATACTTTATCACTACAAGAAATTTAAAATATTGCGACGCCTAAATGCGTCGCAATTGCGTCGCTATACCATGTTTAGCGACGCAATTGCGACGCAATGATGGCATCGCTCAACTCCCCGTCGCAATACACTTTTGTCGCAATTGCGTCGCAATATTGCGACGCATTTGCGACGCTCTGCGACGCATATAAATGCGTCGCTAAATTTAAAATTAAATTTTTAAAAAAATTTATTAATAAATATTGCGACGCATCAAATTGCGTCGCAATATTAAAAATTAATATTTAAAAATTAAAAATTTATTAATAAATATTGCGACGCATATAATTGCGTCGCAATATTTATAATTAAATTTTAAAACAAAAAATTTATTATTAAATATTGCGACCCAATTAATGCGTCGCAATATTTAATAATAATTTATTTATTTTAAAAATTATTTTTATTATTGCGACGCAATTTGATGCGTCGCAATATTTATTAATAAATTTTTAATTTTTAAAAATTAATTTTTAATATTGCGACGCAATTTGATGCGTCGCAATATTTATTAATAAATTTTTAATTTTTATATATTAATTTTAAATATTGCGACGCAATAAATTGCGTCGCAATATTTATTAATTAATTTTTTATAAAAATTTAATTTTATGCATCAGAGCGTCAAAATTTTTTTTTAAAAAATATTTAAATAATTAAAAATTCAAACGGTTAATAAAATTTCGCTAAATCTAAATATTGATACAAACATTTTTCACTCAATCCAAACAATAATAAATTTCAAAAAATATTTTATATATTAAAATTTAAAAGTTTTTACAACATAAAAAAAAAAATACATCAAGAATCTGAATGATCACGTGAAGGCTGTGGAGGCTGTGGAGGCTGAAGACTCTGCGACAAGCGTCTAACCATATCCCGCAAATACTGCATCTCACCTCGCATGTCAGCAACCTCCTGATCCCGGCCTCGCATACGATCCTCAAAATCCTGCTCGTAATCCTGGCGAAGCTCCTCTGCAATAGATCTGCGAAGCTCCTCTAAACGCTCGGGAGGAAGATCAACAGGAACTCGCGAGCTGGAGGCCTGATGGGGAAAAATGTAGAAGCTCTAGTGCCCATACCATAGACCCTGCGGTCTCGTGGCTGGGCACCAACAGCCTCCAAAAACACACGTCGACTCTCATCTGCTGAGAGTTCGACGGGCGTCTCCCCATCAGTAGAGTCGACCTGTGATGCCTGGGATCGAAGCTCCTCGACTCGTGCCTTGAAATTATGAAATCAATAATAAATGAGTTAATAAATTTCTAGAAATAAAATTTTAAAAATTAAACAGATACTACATAAATCTAATTTCTTACCGCAACCTCCCGTGATCGCGTATCGACCCAGGAGCCGTCCCTCCTGGTGTGTGTCGCCCTGAATAGACGAAACTCACCAGGATCTCCGCCCTCCTGCTCAGCCTATAACAATAAAAAAAATGATATTAATAAAAATATTTGTAAAGAACTAAAATAGTAATTAAAATATTTATGTTTTCTTACCATACGCCGTCTGTGCTCCTGAATCGAAATGGAGCCCGATGTATGACAGGAGAGACCCGTGCCACGATCGCCCTTCTCAGATCGGCGGTTCGTGCTGGCTGATGCGGACCTCCTGCGCCAGCCATCGGACTCCCAGGCCTGCTGCCACTCGTGCCAAATACCCTCTGGCACGTGCGCAGGATGCTGACCCGACGACCTCCAACGATGAAGCATGTCGGAGTATCGGCGTCGTGTCAGAGCCTCCCATGCTGCCCTAATGGCATCATGGGTGGCAGGATCCCACGTAAATTTTTTCTGCATTAAAATAAACAGTTAGTTTCTGAATTTATTAACTTTAAAGAATTATATATCACTGCTAAATTGTATTTAATAAGTTTACCTGAAACTCGGAAAAATAAAACTCCCTCGTGGCCGGCGATACGTGGCGCCAATCGTAGCCACTGGGATCTGCACGCCTCTGAAAAATGGCGCTGATGTGGCTGGAGACATGATGCTGCTCAATGAATCTGTTAAAAAAATGCAAGTTTATAAGTTAATGACTTAAAAACATTAACAAATATTTGTAATTAATATATACTTACATCCCCTGAGCATCAAGTCGAAGTAAAGTGCGGCCGAAGGTGGAAGAACTCTCGGAGGTCTGTGCCGATCGGGTAGATGGTAATACTGCTGCAGAGGTCGAAGGCTGCGCCTCTGCTGGAGATCCAAACTCTCCATCTCCGACGCTCATGTGATCTGATGTCGAAGGATCCAAACTACGTCCTCTGCCCCTCATACTGAAAATACTATGGATTCACACAATTAAATTACGATTAATGATTGATTATGTAAGAATTTAACACTTAAAAAAAAGCTAAAATTTAAAAAACCTTTATGTTTAATCGGTGTCATTTGTTTCGTGAAATGTTGGTTCAACATCCGATGCCGTATCGGATTGCGAATCAGTTTCATTATCGGAAGAAAACCGAACATTTGCATCCGCAATTTCTTGGACATCACCACTTGGATCTCTAAGTGATGTTTCAGGAGCTCTTGTGTCGTCCTCAATTGCATGCAGTTCCATCTCATCCTCTTGAAATGCAGGGCACTCGGCTGATTGACTTGATGAACTCTCCTCTAATACGATTGTTGAACGTGGGACGATTTTAGAAACGGCCCACCAATCTCGCTTGTCGTTGCGCAAACTTGGATATCCGCAGTAAAAGACTTGCTGAGCTTGGGATGCAAGGATGAATGGGTCATATTTATGTAATCTTCGTCGATGGTTCACTTCAACCAAATTATAGTCGTTATGAACCCTTTTGCCCACAGGAATTATCGGATCGAACCAATCACAACGAAACAATACGGTTCGTTTTAAAGGCCAACCGGGATATTCAACTTCAACCACCTCTACTAACTTTCCATAATAATCCTGCATATTTGCTCCAACACTTTCTTCTTTTACACACACGCCCCAGTTCTGAGTACCTCTTGAAGCTGCTAATCGTTCAATCTGAAATTTGTACCCATTTACAAAATAGCCAGTAGAGGTTGTTACGGTCTTCAATGGCCATTGCGATAGACATTTAATGAAAATATTGTCGGTTGTCGACCATGGACCGTTGACCTATAAATTAATAAGCTATTGACATCCAATTCAAAAAATAATTGCCATTATCGAAATTGATTGAGTGATACTACTCACAAATTCATAAAACCAGTAAGCAAACTCCGTTTCTAATTTCTGCCCAATTGCAACTTGACTGATGTCGGGATTCATCTGTCGTTGTCTATCACAAAACATCCTTATGGGATGAAAAGGATGAAAACTACTGTTAGAAATTAAATATTATGGTATTATTATATAAATTTAAATTTTCAATTTAGCATTGAAGTATACACTTACTCAATATATGGATCGACTTCTCGACAGTTCATTAGGATGTAATAATGTGCTGCATTATACTCCATATCGCTAAGATTTCTTGACTTCTGCCCACCAAATGAACGGCCGATAGCTTTAAAAATTGATATTCTACCGTCATTAGCTTCTGCTTCGTCCACACATACGTCATCGTTACGACCATGATTTCGGCTCCTCGTGTGGACGTGACCCTCAAAGTAATGCGAGGCAAAAGCTGAAACTTCTTCGACCAAGTGTGCATTGCATATAGAACCTTCAACCCTAGCCTTATTACGCACATTATTTTTTAACTTCTTAAGATACCTATGTAAAGTTGCAACAAAAAATTAACGAATTTTTCAAGCAATGAAATAATATTTCAAATGTCAACATATCTTAATGATGTATATATTTACCTCTCGAATGGATACATCCAGCGATACTGCACAGGACCAGCTATGCTCGCTTCGTATGGCAAATGAACCGGTAAATGCTCCATTGAGTCAAAAAAACTGGGAGGAAATATTCGCTCAAGCTTACATAAAATAATTGGAATTTCCTCCTCAAGCCTTGCCATTGATGCAGAAGTAATGACTGCGGCAGATAACTCCTTGAAGAATAAGCTGAGCTCCGTAATTGCTTTCCAGACATGTTGCGGAAGCAACTCACGAAAAGCTATAGGTAATAATCGTTGCATGAAAACATGGCAGTCATGGCTCTTCATGCCGAACAACTTGAGCTTATGCATGTCCACACACCTACCGATATTTGAGGCATAACCATCTGGAAATTTTAACCCTCTTAGCCAGTTACATAAAACTTCTCGTGAATTTCTGTCAAGAGTGTAACATGCTTTAGGATAGGTCCCATCGGCACTCCTTCTCAAATCACCTCTTCTACAGTACTGATTAAGTTCTTCTCTTGACTTTGCAGTATCTTTTGTTTTTCCCGGGATGTTTAGCACCGTGTTAAATATGTTATCAAAGAAATTTTTCTCTATATGCATGACATCCAAGTTGTGCCGGATGAGATTTGTGCTCCAATAAGGCAAATCCCAAAATATACTTCGCTTCTTCCAGTTATGTTCTTTACATATACGGCTATTTATTCTATCTGCATCTGGTTCCCATGCATACATCAACCCCAAATTCTCTATAGAATCAAATAGATCCATGCCGGACCTAACCGGTTCGGCAAATTTTGTGACTGCTTTGTTCTTCCGGAAGGCGATCAAGTTACGCCTGTAAGGATGATTTGGTGGCAAGAACTTCCTATGGTTATCAAACCATGACTGCTTACCACTCTTCTGCAATGTAAATGCATCCGAATCATACATGCAATGAGGGCATGCCAGACGTCCAGCAGTGCTCCAACCAGACAACATTGCATATGCCGGAAAATCACTTATTGTCCACATCAAAGCAGCTCTCAATAAGAAATTTTGTTTCATAGAAATGTCGTAGGCTACCACTCCTGTTTCCCACAACATTTTCAATTCGGCCACCAACGGTTGCAGAAAGACATCAATCTTTTCCTTAGGATTTGATGGTCCTGGAACCAAAACGGTTAAAAACATTGCAGGATCTTTCATGCACTTCCACGGAGGAAGGTTATATACAGTCAGTATCACAGGCCAACATGAATACTGTTGCCCCGCTTGACCAAATGGTTGGAAGCCATCGGTACAAAGACCTAATCTCACATTCCTTATATCTTCAGCGAAAACAGGATGATTTTCATTGAACTGCTTCCAAGCCTTTGAATCTGATGGATGCCGCATTTCATCCTCTTTAGATTCATGTTCGGCATGCCATCTCATATCAGCAGCTGTTGCCTCAGATCTATATAATCTCTGCAGGCGTGGGGTAAGAGGAAAGTAATGCATCCTCTTGTAAGGCACACTTTTCCTCCTACTTGTACCGGCTCCTCCTTCGGTGTTTTTGAACCTCGATTGCCCACAAATCTTACACCATCTCAGCTCTGAGTCTTCACCCCAAAATATCATACAATTGTTCAAGCAACAATCGATCTTATTAACTGGAAGCCCAAGCCCACGCAACAACTTCTTTGTTGCGTAAAAACTGTCTGCAGCAACATTATCATTTGGCAGAATTTCTTTGATTAACTCAGCTACAGAATTGAACGCCTTTTCTGATAATCGATGTTCTGCCTTAATATTCAACATTCGAGCAGCTGTAGAGAACTGGGAATGACCCTCACACCCAGGATACAATTCTTGATTGGCAGCACTCAACATATCGTAAAATTGTTGTGCTTCTGGGTTTGGTTCTTCCATAAATGTATTCTGATTGAAGTCATTACCCGATGCATTCATAACCATTTTTTCATATGTGTTTAAATTCACAAATGGTTCTTCTACGGGAATTGACTCTTGTTCGCCTATAACAACTGCTGGAATATCCTCTGGTTCACCATGACAGTACCAAACATAGTAATCAGGCACAAAACCCTTCTTACACAAATGCACCTTAACAGTTTCCACATCTCTGTAGGCTTTATTCTGACACCTGTGGAAGTTGCATGGGCACCTAATCCTAGGCCCATCCATCCATTCAGGTTGGCTACATGCAAATGCGATAAACTCTTCCAATCCATTCAGAAAATCTGGATTCAGCAAGCCATCTTTTATCCTTGCATACATCCATGAGCGAGTCCCGCTCATTTTTGTCCGACTTATACAAAGTCTGGTAAAGCATTAATTAAAACCAAAAAATAAAACTATATTAGTATTAATACATATATATCTAAATTATTTCTTGGGCACAACTAATTAAGGTTAATTACAACCAATTAAATCATTTATAAGTACGCAAATAATTTAGATATATTTATGTACTAATATAATTACAACCAATTGCTAGGAAGGACCGATGCATAGGTTAATGGCTAAAGAGAGGGCTTGAGTTTGTGTCGGGCCATAAGGCGATGCGTTTAGTCATTAGACTTCACAAGAATTCAAGTGTCTTAAATAATTCTACCTTCACTCCATGTCTACAAGGTAAGGCCCTATCCCATTCAAGAATATTTTTTGTGATATGTTATTATGCTATTAATTATCATCGATCGGCAATATTGAAATTTCGGCAGCATTTCCCCATATGTTCTCCTACATGTGTGGTATATAAGCCACACTAGGAGAACGTATGAGCAAATGCAAACCGAAATCTCACCCCACGACAATTACTAGCAGACTAACATGTCACAAGAAATATTCCCAAACTGTCCACCAGGACAATTTGAGAATTTGCAAGACTAAGGCTTACAAATTCTCAAACGGGTCTAAAGGTTAATTAAAGTGCTGTGATTATGAAAGTCCGAAGACAATCGAACTTATGCTTTTTATTCTTAACATCTTGTGAATTATACATGTAATCACTAACTTTTTTAAGATTATTGTGTCAAATACAAAGGTTTGCGAATACTAAAATGTAAAACATTGAAACTAGTAATTTGTTGCTGGAAATTAAATAATATAACAACAAATATAAATAATTAAGTTTGCAGCAAAATATAAATAATCAAAACATAACAAATGTAAATGAGTATAAATGCACAAATACTATTGTCATAAACATTCTGCTTAAATTAATTATTGCATAAATATATGTAAATTAAATAAACATTCTGCTTAAATTAAGAAAAAATTTATTTTTTTTTTTCACAGGGGGGCGGGGGGTTTCCCCCCCTTCCCCCTGCTATGACCTCAAAAATTTTTTTTTCTTTTTTCACAGTGGCCTGGCCACCGTGGCCAGGCCACTGCCAGCCACGGCAACGACCGTGGCCGGACAAGATAACAATGGGGGGGGGGGTTTCCTCCCCTCCCCGGCCCCCTGTTAAAAGAAAAAAAATTTTTTTTTTCATTACAGTGGCCTGGCCACCAAGGCCAGGCCACTGCGGCCCCGGAGAAGACGGCCGGACAAGAAAAGAAAGGGGGGTGCGGGGGGTTTCCCCCCTCCCCCCCCCCTGCTATGACCCCAATATTTTGTTTTTTTTTTCTTTTTTCACAGTGGCCTGGCCACCGTGGCCAGGCCACTGCCGGCCACGGCAACGGCCGTGGCCGGACAAGAAAATAAAGGGGGGGGGGTTTCCTCCCCTCCCCGGCCCCCTCTTAAAAAAAAAAAAAAAATTTTGATTACAGTGGCCTGGCCACCGTGGCCAGGCCACTGCGGCCACGGCAGCCGTGGCCGGAGAAGACGGCCACGGCAGCGGCCGTGGCCGCCTGTCCGGCCACGGCAGCGGCCGTGGCCGCCTTGTCCGGCCACGGCAGCGGCCGTGGCCGGACATGAAAACAAAGGGGGGGCGGGGGGGGGGGGGGTTTCCTCCCCTCCCCCCTGTTTAAAAAAAATTTTTTTTTTTTATAACAGTGGCCTGGCCACCTTGGCCAGGCCACTGCCGGCCACGGCAGCGGCCGTGGCCGGAGAAGACGGCCACGGCAGCGCCGTGGCCGCCTTGTCCGGCCACGGCCGCTGCCGTGGCCGGACATGAATACAAAGGGGGGGGGGGGGGGGGGTTCCTCCCCTCCCCCCTGTTTAAAAAAATTTTTTTTTTTTTATAACAGTGGCCTGGCCACCTTGGCCAGGCCACTGCCGGCCACGGCAGCGGCCGTGGCCGCCTTGTCCGGCCACGGCCGCTGCCGTGGCCGGACATGAATACAAAGGGGGGGCGGGGGGGGGGGGTTCCTCCCCTCCCCCCTGTTTAAAAAAAAAATTTTTTTTTTTATAACAGTGGCCTGGCCACCTTGGCCAGGCCACTGCCGGCCACGGCAGCGGCCGTGGCCGGAGAAGACGGCCACGGCAGCGGCCGTGGCCGCCTTGTCCGGCCACGGCCGCTGCCGTGGCCGGACATGAATACAAAGGGGGGGCGGGGGGGGGGGGTTCCTCCCCTCCCCCCTGTTTAAAAAAAAAATTTTTTTTTTTATAACAGTGGCCTGGCCACCTTGGCCAGGCCACTGCCGGCCACGGCAGCGGCCGTGGCCGGAGAAGACGGCCACGGCAGCGGCCGTGGCCGGACATGAATACAAAGGGGGGCGGGGGGGGGGGGGGGTTCCTCCCCTCCCCCCTGTTTAAAAAAAAAAATTTTTTTTTTTATAACAGTGGCCTGGCCACCTTGGCCAGGCCACTGCCGGCCACGGCAGCGGCCGTGGCCGGAGAAGACGGCCACGGCAGCGGCCGTGGCCGCCTTGTCCGGCCACGGCCGCTGCCGTGGCCGGACATGAAAACAAAGGGGGGGCGGGGGGGGGTTTCCTCCCCTCCCCCCTGTTTAAAAAAAAAATTTTTTTTTTATATCAGTGGCCTGGCCACCATGGCCAGGCCACTGCCGGCCACGGCAGCGGCCGTGGCCGGAGAAGACGGCCACGGTCCTGCCGTGGCCGGAGAAGACGGCAGCAGGTAAATAAAAAAAAAAACAGAAATTTTTTTTTTTTTTTTTTGGATTTTTGGGCCTAACCTTTGTTGAGATTCGCCTTGGCCGGGTAGCCGGAGTTGGAGGAGATCCTCGGGGGGGCTGGGAGTCGAAGGAGATCGCCGGAGTTTCGGGGGGGCTGGGAGTCACGGCGGCGGCAGCTAGGTCAGACCGGAAGGAGGAAAGAAGAAAGGGGGGTTTATATAAAGGTAATTAGCGATGCCAATTTGGCGTCGCTAATTGCGTCGCAATAAATTTTTTTTTTTTTTCTTAGCGACGCACGTGGGCGTCACTAATCCATCATTAATAAATGTAAAAAATACTTTTATGAAAATATAGCGACGCCAATAAATGCGTCGCTAAAGCATCGCTAAATTGGCGCCATCACCTGGCGGGACAAATAATTTTATTTTCTAATAATTGCGTCGCTAAGGCGTCGCAATATTTTTTTAATAATTTAAATTGATTAATAAAAAAAGTTATTACATATATTGCGACGCAATAAGTGCATCGCAATTATTTTTTAAATATTTTTAAATGAAAATATTTAAATTTATTATAATAATTACGACGACAAATTGCGTCGCAAATATTTTTTAATATTTTAATAAGTTATATGTATTCTAATAATATTGCGACACATATATTTTGTCGCAATATTTATTTATTTTTTTAAACTGTGTCGCTAAGGCGTCGCAAGCTATTTGTTAATATTTATAAATGATTATATTTATAATTAATGTTAATAATTATGACGATAAATTGCATCACAATTTATTCTATAAAATTTGTAATGATCCCGATCGGCCACGACCGATCTCAGACCGTGGCGATCCGTCCGAGATCGGCGACGACCGATCTCGGACCGTGGCGATCCGTCCGAGATCGGCGACGATCCGACGGTTGCGATCGATCTAAGCCCTGATCCCGATCGGCCACGACCGATCTCGGACCGTGGCGATCCGTCCGAGATCGGCGACGACCTATCTCGGACAGTTGCAATCCGTCAGAGATCGGCGACGATCCGACGGTAGCGATCGATCCAAGCCCTGATCCCTATCGGCCACGACCGATCTCGGACCGTGGCGATCCGTCCGAGATCGGCGACGATCCAACGCTTGCGATCGATCCAAGCCCTGATCCCGATCGTTGACGACCGATCGCGGACCGCGGCAATCGGTCCGATCGGCAAAGATCCGACGGTTGCGATCGATCCAAGCCCTGATCCCGATCGGCCACGACCGATCTCGAACCGTGGCGATCCGTCCGAGATCGGCGACGATCCGATGGTTGCGATCGATCTAAGCCCTGATCCCAATCGGCCACGACCGATCTCGGACCGTGGCGATCCGTCCGAGATCGGCGACGACCTATCTCGGACAGTTGCAATCCGTCAGAGATCGGCGACGATCCGACGGTAGCGATCGATCCAAGCCCTGATCCCTATCGGCCACGACCGATCTCGGACCGTGGCGATCCGTCCGAGATCGGCGACGATCCAACGCTTGCGATCGATCCAAGCCCTGATCCCGATCGGTGACGACCGATCGTGGACCGCGGCAATCGGTGCGATCGGCAAAGATCCGACGGTTGCGATCGATCCAAGCCCTGATCCCGATCGGCCACGACCGATCTCGGACCGTGGCGATCCGTCCGAGATCGACGACGATCCGACTGTTGCGATCGATCCAAGCCCTGATCCCGATCGGCCACGGTCGATCTCGGACCGTGGCGATCCGTCCGAGATCGGCGACGATCCGACGGTTGCGATCGATCCAAGCCCTGATCCCGATCGGCCACGACCGATCTCGGACCGTAGCGATCCGTCCGAGATCGGCGACGATCCAACGGTTGCGATCGATCCAAGCCCTGATCTCGATCGGCGACGACCGATCTCGGACCGTGGCAAATGGTCCGATCGACAAAGATACGACGGTTGCGATCGATCCAAGCCCTGATCCCGATCGGCCACGACCTATCTCGGACAGTTGCAATCCGTCAGAGATCGGCGATGATCCGACGGTAGCGATCGATCCAAGCCCTGATCCCTATCGGCCACGACCGATCTCGGACCGTGGCGATCCGTCCGAGATCGGCGACGATCCAACGCTTGCGATCGATCCAAGCCCTGATCCCGATCGGTGACGACCGATCGCGGACCACGGCAATCGGTCCGATCGGCAAAGATCCGACGGTTGCGATCGATCCAAGCCCTGATCCCGATCGGCCACGACCGATCTCGGACCGTGGCGATCCGTCCGAGATCGGCGACGATCCGACGGTTGCGATCGATCCAAGACCTGATCCCGATCGGCGACGACCGATGCAATATTTGCGTCGCAATATTTGCGTCGCAATATAAAAATTTAAAATATTTAATTCTGCTAAAAACATTGCGACGCAAATATTGCATCGCAATATTTTATTGATATTTATATTTCATAAACAATTAATTTAAAAATATTGCAACGCAATATTTGCGTCGCAATATTAAAAATTTAATTTTTTTAATTCTACTAAAAACATTGCGATGCAAATATTGCGTCGCAATATTTTTATTGATATTTATATTTCATAAAAAATTAATTTAAAAATATTGCGATGCAATATTTGCGTCGCAATATTAAAATTTAAAATATTTAATTCTGCTAAAAACATTGCGATGCAAATATTGCGTCGCAATATTTTTATTAATATTTATATTTCATAAAAATTTAATTTAAAAATATTGCGACGCAATATTTGCATCGCAATATTAAAAATTTAATTTTTTTAATTCTGCTACATACATTGCGACGCAAATATTGCGTCGCAATATTTTTATTGATATTTATATTTCATAAAAAATAAATTTAAAGATATTGCGACGCAATATTTGCGTCACAATATTAAAAATTTAAAATATTTAATTCTGCTAAAAACATTGCGACGCAAATATTGTGTCGCAATATTTTTATAAATATTTATATTCATAAAAAATTAATTTAAAAATATTGCGACGCAATATTTGCATCGCAATATTAAAAATTTAATTTTTTAAATTCTGCTACATACATTGCGACGCAAATATTGCGTCGCAATATTTTATTGATATTTATATTTAATAAAAAATTAATTTAAAGATATTGCGACGCAATATTGGCATCGCAATATTAAAAATTTAAAATATTTAATTCTGCTAAAAAGATTGCGATGCAAATATTGCGTCGCAATATTTTTAATGATATTTATATTCATTAAAAATTAATTTAAAAATATTGCGACGCATATTTGCGTCGCAATATTAAAAATTTAATTTTTTAAATTCTACTACATACATTGCGACGCAAATATTGCGTCCCAATATTTTATTGATATTTATATTTCATAAAAAATTAATTTAAAAATATTGCGACGTAATATTTGCCTCGCAATATTAAAAATTTAATTTTTTTAATTCTGCTAAAAACATTGCGACGCAAATATTGCGTCGCAATATTTTTATCGATATTTATATTTATAAAAAATTAATTTAAAAATATTGCGACGCAATATTTGCATCGCAATATTAAAAATATAATTTTTTTTTGATTTTTTGGTTAATTGAGTCGCTAATGAGTCGCTAATGCGTCGCAATATTTTGTTGTCACAAAGGCGTCGCAAAGTGGTCGCAATTTAGCGACGCAATTTGGCATCGCTAAATTTGCGTCGCTATTTCAGTATTTTCTTGTAGTGTATGATGCTTTAAATAAAGCAGTTAAGACTAACTGGTTTATAGTGAATTGATGTAAAAGCACAGATGGACGGCCATAACTTTCTAATAATCTGCCTTAACAGGCAAGATCTTTTGTTAGCACTATCTTGAGCCATATGTTATTTTAATTCTAGATATGATATCATTATATCCAAGCAAGAGGAAGAAGCAGCATATGTTACATTTCTATTTAGGTTTTTTCTTCATAGTTCTTGTCTTTCTCAACTCAACTCAACTCATCTAAGCCTTTTCCCAACTACATGGGGTTGGCTACATAAATCTGCTTTCTTCACTCTGCTCTATTCAGGACTAAGTCGACACTCAAATTATAAATAATTATATCTTTCTTAATTATTTATGTCGATGTTAGTTTAGGTCTACCTCTACCTTTATCATTACTATGGACTGTTAAAATATCACTCTTTTTAACTGGAGCATCTAAAGGTTTTCGTTGCATATGTCCAAACCACTGTAAAGTTCTTATCTTGCTAAACTTATCAAACTCTTTGAGCAGATGAAGCACTAACTATGGATACAACATCCACATCAAATCATCACGAGTATTCATGTTGTATCTCATATATGAGTTCTTTTCTAATTATAGAACAAAGTTTAACTAGGTAAATTTAATTCTGTGCTAGCATTTCCCTTCAGCCTTATGCACATTGCAACAAGTAGGCTGACAAATGCATATTTCAGTTGTTGTCATCTGTTCCTGGTCAAGAAAAAAATAAAATTGTTAGTATTGCATGCTTATGTGTTAGAAAATATTGACGCAAATGGCATCACCTAATAGTCTTTCTCTTCCTTATCTGTTTACTCAAGTAATTTTGATTTCTTTATGAAAACTTTCCATCATGGCACCAACTCTAAGATTATTTATGTTTGATTGAAATATCCCCAAAGATTGCGCAAGGTTAGAGAGGATTTCCCTATCACCACCTTAGCTTTATTGGCCTTTCTGTGTGAAGTAACTTGCCTGGAACTTTCTAATACCACTAGATAAAGTTCTTGTGGATGCAATGGCCATCAAAGTTTTCTGAAGTTTGTCCTTGTGATTGTTCTTGGTAGCAATTATTTAAAGCATTCTTTGTTCGGACTACCAATGATTATTCTTATCTCATTTGAAGAAATGGTCAGATATTATAGAAGCAATTGCTTCTATAATAAGGCTACCACCGATTTGGAATCCCATGTCACAAAATATAGGGATCACAGAATGGAAGTGTGGTGTTTTGGCATCACATTGTAAGTTATTATCATGTAATTTGTGACACATTTTGAGGATTTTTTTTTCTCTCTAGGGCAAGAGTCCATATGGAACTTAAAAGGCAGTTGAAATTGCTGCAAATGAGGTAATCATTCTTATTATAGTTCTTTGGAAATTGTCTTTTGATGCAGATGATGTGGATAGTATTTTTTAGTTGCTTACAGTTGGTGGAAAGCTGCACCATAGAATATCGGGTTAGTTGTTCAGTTCAGCTACCAATTATGTCACTTTTTTCACTTGCTTTTGGAAATCTCCTTTAACATATTGCTTCTGAAGTCAAGTAGTGATCACTTGGAGTTTGTTATTGAAAGAACTTTTCTTGTATTCAAGGCATTATTTGAGCTCTTTGCTGGTTAATGTCCTAGGGTACTAGTGAAATATTCTATTTCTTCCATCTGAAAGAAAAAAACAATTATTCGGAGTTTCATTGACAGCAATTTTTGTTATTCTTTGTTTCTACAATCATCTTTTTCTTCTGGCTTATGTAACAGAAATCACTAGAACACTGACAATGAGAAGGCAGTCAACATTTGTAAAGTTTCATGCATCAAGTGCTTGGAGCAGGAATAACTTTGTTGTTTGGATGGTAGGTTTAGTTATGTTGATGTTGGTAGTCCAATGTTTTAAATGATTTAGAAGGCATGTAACAATATCCTGTAATATATCGGAGAGATCATTCAGAAAATAATCAATTTTAGAGATATCAGGCACATAATGTTGCTTAAATATTTTGCTTTCAAACTTACTGTTTGCAAATAACAGTGCTAATGACAGTTTGTTTTATCTTTTTTTTTTTCCTGTGCAGACCTATTTTTTCCGTCAATTTGGACAATATGTGGCATGAGCAGACTACCTTACACTCCGTAGAGGTTTTATCTTGGTAAATCATCTTACCAGTGAAGTTGCTTGGAGGCAGTTATATTGTCTTCTTTCCATCTAGGAAACTTTGCATATTTTTTCGATGCTTTTATCTACAATTGTGCTCTTTCTGTTCTAACGATAAAGAGAAGCTTGTAAGGCAAATTTGTCTCCACTGTTCCCTTGATTATTTCTATGAGATTGCACCAATTTTGGAATAGGAGTTAAGCATATCTTATGCATTTCTTAGTTTTTCTTTCCCAATAACTTGTATTATTTGCTTCTTTCTACTCAAGCAAATCTTTTGGTAATATGTGCACATTTAGAAATCTTTGGTGTTACTTGGTTCATGTAATTTCTTTTAAAAATTCACTGTGTTGGCCAACATAAGAAAAAATCCCTCCCTTTTTCATTTACTAAACTATATCTATGATAAGCCAAATAGTATATAGAAAAAGAAAAAAAGAAAAGCTTCAAGATTCTACCATACTTTGGCACATCTCCTAGTTGGTTGGCCTAGTTGGCTTTGTTTTACATATCCTGAGAAGGAAGCTCTCATCATTTCTAATAAAGATGAATGTGGCTTGTTGAGGATTAATCTTCTATATTAAATATATATTTTATTTATTTATGGCAGAACCACCATCTTACACCAAGATATGATTTTCATGGTTATATGATACACTCCATGGAAGAAGAGTTTAAGAGGATCGTTGGTGTGAGGTAGGTCATAAATTATTGAGACATGACAATTTTTTCACACTGAATTGGTTTGTTTACCATTTATTGTACATATTATTGTATCTGTAGTTTCTTTAATTTATCATTAATCACCTCTAAAAATCATCCAACATTGACGCTAGAACCACAGACAACCTGGAGATTGGGTACTGTGCATTTTCCTTCCATGAATTGTAAAATGTAAATTTTAAAAGATGTCGCTTGACCATTTTGAGTCGGAGGTATTCTTGAGATAGTATCTTTTTCATCAGTAAACCAAAAATGATCTAAATATTCTGCTTACCAGTTCATACTTTTGTAAAAGGAAAAATAAGTATCACATTTCAGATCCTGATTAACAGTTGATTTGGCTGACTTTGGACTTGGATCATTAAAAGTTTGGACATATTCTCTTTGTTGATGCTTGGTTTTGGGGCCTGGATCCATCAAGTTTTGCATTCTGACTAGTTGTGTACATATATTTTTTAATCAGTATATTTCTCATTGATTTTTTTTTTAATCAATCATCTCTAGAGAAACATAGAATCATGTGTAGAAAGATGAATATACTGTTTCAATTTTGTGTTGAATTATCAACTTCCTTTATAAACTACCAAGTGCCAACTAATAAACTATGTTTTTTTTTTCCTTTTTCCTTGCTCTTGCAGTGCACCACTGTGGGGTTTCGTTGTTGCTTTCATGTTATTCAATGTAAAGGGTTAGTTGTGCTCTACTTATGGCATATTTCACCAAACTTTTTTCCTTCTGTGGTGGCGCAAGTTTCATGATCTCCAAAGATTAAAGAAAATATTTTTTCTTTCTCAATTTCGTTTTGGCACTCACCTTAGTTTTGTAGTTGCTTATCATGACAAACACCACTCATGATGCAGGATCTGATCTATATGTCTAGATAGCCATCATTCCAGTTGCTGTAAGTTCTCGATTGAAGTGTTATCTATCTATTGCTTAAGAAAAATTTCAGGTTTAATGCATGATTAAGAGATTTACCTGTCTCCTTATGCAGCTTGTGCTTCTGGTTGGTGCAAAGTTACAGCATGTCATTGCCACCCTGGCATTGGAGGGTGCTGGCTTGAGTGGATTTGGGGCTAGATTAAAACCTCGAGATGATCTCTTCTGGTTTAAGAAGCCAGAACTCTTATTGTCTTTAATCCATTTCATTCTTTTCCAGGTCAGTTTTTCCTTGAGCAGGAAAAGGTTGCTACATGTGGAAGAAGTCATATTTTCCATCCTTTGAATTGCAAATTCAAAGTAGATGATTCTACTTAAAAATTTTCTTTCTCAATTGTTTGTGCCTGCAGAATGCGTTTGAGTTGGCTTCATTCTTCTGGTTTGGGTACATTTCCCAGCCCTCGCTTAATTTTTCTCTTCCAACATACCAGATGCTCGACTAGAAACATGTTATATCATTTATCACTCCATATTGATAGCTGGTTGTAGAACTCTCGCTGGGACTGATCACTCAACAAGCATCGATTTTGCACGCTAGCTACATCTGAGCTTACTTCTGCTTGAAGCTGATTGTGTTATTTTATTCGTTGACAGTGGTTATTTGGATATAATTCTTGTTTTATCATGTCACATTTGCTGGTATATGCTCGGCTTATCTTGGGGTATGCTATTGCTGAAAGTAGTAACATTAATATTTCATGATAATTGAAACTGGTTTGCTGTGAAATCTTCACTGATTAATTCAAAAGTTCTCTGATTGATTTTATCACTGGTAAAACCTCTGCTTCTGTTCAGGTTTGCCGGGCAGTTCCTCTGCAGTTATAGTACACTGCCCCTCTATGCATTGGTCACACAGGTATCAAATCATGAAGTTCTTGTTGTTTTTTAGTTCTGATCATGAACTGCTTTAGCTATTAAATGAATTTTTATGAGAATGATGAATTGCAATGCAAAATGCAGGGTTGTTATGGAAAATCATATTAATTATGTTATGATGAGAATGTCATGATAAAATATTTGGACAGTAGACAGATCTAGTTTGGGTTTGCATAATGGCAAAAAGGTTGCCATTCTAAACTACAGATCAGATAACTCCTCCCCACTGTGGGTGCTGTCACTTGCAATAAACTGCCCATACTGGCTCTAAAAAGAACTGCCTATACAATAAGCAAGTCCTGATAAATATGTGCACATATAAAATTCTAATCCTGTAGAGCTGCTTTACACATCCAATGTTGTAATCAGTTCTACACATGCATGCAAGCTATCTATTGGTCATGAGCAATGGATGGATACACTTATTTAAGGGACAACTAACATACACATAGATTCATTCTTTACTGTCATTACTTTGTTGATATTTCAATTTGCGATATCTGTGGATACTTCAGATATCTGGGCAAATCTTTTTATTGATCAATTCCATTTCGCAAACCAGATGGGTTCGAACTATAAAGCTGCACTGATTCCGCAAAGGATCAGGGAGACCATCCATGGATGGGGAAAGGAAGCGGAAGCACCGGCGGGGCATTGATGATTCAACAATTCATACAGAGACAAGCACAGCGTGTTCTGTTGAAGAGGATGAGGAGCTGCTCAACGATCCCTCTGAGAACTCTTACGTATGTATTGAGTTGCAACAAACATTGACTTCTACTGCTACTACAGTCATTGATAGCGATCACTCTACAATCGATAATGGACATTCCAACCATAGTGGAGCTGAAGCACCTTTTCTCCAGTATGTACCATCATCTCCCGCTCTATGAGGAAATGGGATTTCACGATGTGCTTCAATGCCAGTATGGAGGGTGTAACCCCCCGCTTTAATTATGAACACCTGGCATCTAAAGAATCATGTTGTCGCTTACGCTACTGGCAAGACGTCTGGGTTCCCGATTTTATCTGATCCAAAGCATCACGTGGGAGTTTAAAAAGGTGATGGAGGGTGACTCTTTCCTCCATCCCTAAGTGCGTCTTCTCCAGATAAACCTTTTGGCCATACCAGATTGGGAGAGAGAAAGGATGAGAGAGGGGGGAGATCCGGCCGGCCAAGGTGGCCGACCGTGCCGCTGGCGCTGTAACAGGCCGCGGCTGATAGAGAGAGAGAAGGGGTGTTTAAGGGAGAAATTGGAGGAAGAGAGGGAGAGGGGGGCTGGCTGCGGCGGCAGCCGGCTCTGGTCCGGCCAACGGTGGCTAGGCCGCCTCCAATTGGTCGGCTGTGCTGCCGCACGGTAAATCCACCCGGGAAACGAAACAAAGAAAGAGTGAGAGGGAGAGAAATTGGAGAGAGGGAAGGAAGGGAGCCACGGCCGGCTCTGGTCCGGCCAACGGTGACCGGACCGACTCCAATCTGGTCGGAGTAGACGCCGGCACAATCTGCGTCGCGCGGGAGATGAGAGAAAGAGAGAGAGGGAGAGAAATAGATGAGTGAGAGAAGGGCGGGTGGTCGGCCGCGACGGTGGCCGGCTTCGGTCCGACCAACGACGGCCAGGCCCCCTCCGATTTGGCCGGCGGCGGCCCTGGCCATCGGCTCAACTCAGCCCTCTGTTTCGGTTGAAACAGGGGAGCTGGGAGGAAGACGACGAATCAGGCCGGCTGGGCTGCGATTCTATGGGCCTGTTGGGCCGTTCCTGGAGCCCTTTTTGGGTAGGGTTTTGGACCCTATAATGGGCCGAGAAATGGAAAATAAAATTATGGCCAGATTCAGGATGAATTCTAGTTTCTTGGGGTAATTTTATTTCCCCATTTGGACGCTTTTATTGGGAGATATTAAGCCCAAAGTCGGGCCCGTGGATTAGTTCGGGTAGAGTTGTAGGATCTTTTTATTATTCAAATTTTAGAGATCTAATTATGAAAAATAATTTGAAGGTGCCCAGTTGTTCAAGTAGCTGGTTTATCATTTTGGAGTTGCGTATTGAGGTAACTAAGCCAAATATAATAATTTTATAAATTATAAATTGTGTATTTATAGTTTTATGCATACTTATGAAATTGAGTTTTATTGATTATTTTAGAAATTGGTAAACTGTATCATGAGTATTAATTGAATATTTGCTATAACAGTTGGTATTAATTTGTAAAGTAATGTTTATTGTGTTTATGCCAAATGTGATGTATATGTTTATTTTTAACTTTGCAAAGAGAATTGGTTACATGCAATGATTAAGAACGTACAAACCACTGTTTATGTGATATGAAAAGATTATGCTTATGATGATGCATGATGTGTGATATGCATATATAATGATGACCCTGAATTATATTTATATGTGTCACCGCGGTTCTCCTATGATGTGGCATGTGGAGGCCACACACATCTAAGGATGTGCTCTGTTTGATGATGATATGGCATGTGGAGGCCACACATCTAGAGGATGTGCTCTGATGGCGATGATATGGCATGTGGAGGCCACACACATCTAGAGGATGTGTGCTGATTGATTATGAGGTGGCATGTGGAGGCCACACACATCTAGAGGATGTGCTATGACTGATGATGATATGACATGTGGAGGTCACGCATCTAGAGGATGTGCTCTGACTGATGATGATATAGCATGTGGAGGCCACATCTAGAGGATGTGCTATGATTGACGATGAGGTGGCATGTGGAGGCCACACACATCTAGAGGATGTGCACCGATTGAGGTGTAGCAGGGCCATGGGACACATAAAATATAATATAAAAATGATCATATAAATAGTGGGTTGTTTACAATGCATTTTCTGGTATTTATTGTATAAGCTTCCAAATTAATTGAGTAGTGATATGCCTGTTATGATAGCATAATAAATGCATTTGAATTGGAAGTTTATGAAATTATGACTTGATAATATCTGATGATATATAGCTATTTTATATTATTATAGGCTTACTTATTGAGTGTGAGCTCATATAAATCTCACAATGTTTTTCAGAGCCTTATGATTGAAGATGGATTTATGGGGTAGATGGAGATCCTATATAAATCAGTTTTTTGATATCATTGTAACCCCAGTATTACTTGTGTGTAGGGTTTGTAGCCCAGAACTATATTGATTGTGTGTAGGCTTGTAGTCCAAACTTATATTTATGGTTTGTGTTAAGTTATGGATTTGAATGGCCTAATTATAATTATTGCCTTATATTGATCAATGTGTAAATTTCGGGATGCCTTGCATGCCCGGCATGCGGCGGGTTGTCACCCTAGCTCAAAATTTTGGGTCTGGGGCATGACAGCTTTTGTGGTATCAGAGCCTAGGTTTTGATCTTAGGGACACATACATGATGACACTTTAGGCAAATTAATAGGATGACATTGAGGCAATTATCACGTTATATGAACTTCAGACCTTATGTTTGAAAGCCTGACATGAAAAGTTTACCATAATTTATCAGGAGATAGGAATGACTCGTCACACTGGAAGCCAACAAAATGATGAAGGTTCCCAGGTTGGAAATGTTGGTCAACCAGGAGGTTAGGAAGCTACTGGAGGTGCTGCCCCTGTCAATCCAGTTGGGCTGATCATCAGCGACTCCAGACCGAGATGCTTCAGGTTCTTTCGGGCATGGCTCAGTCGATGTGAGACATGCAGCATCAGATCCTGCAAGCTTTATCCACTCAGTCTACCACTTCTACCCCGCAGACTCAGCCTGCTCCCACTTTCGCAGACTCAGCCTACCCTTATTATTCGCAGATACAGCCTGCCCCTACTGTTCCACAGACTCAGCTTGTCCCTCCTGCTCCAAATTCAGTCATCCGTACCTACTCTATCCATACCATTGACCCAGCCTACTCCACCTCAACCCTGGGTAGGGATTGGCCGCAGCTTTGCAGATTTTAAAAAGTTTGCCCCTGCCCCTTTCTCTGGATCCACCAACCCTGTTGACGCTGAGCGGTGGGTGCGAGACATGGAGAAGGCTTTTACGGCCCATGGTAGTCAGGAGATGGAGCGGATCAGATTTGCCACCTATCTTCTTCAGGGAGAAGCTTATGATTGGTGGTTAGTGAGGAGCAGCGTCGGGGTGGTCAGGTTATTTCTTGGGGAGAGTTTAAGGAGGTATTTTTTGACAAATACTTTCCCAGGAGTGTGCAAGAGGCGGATGGAAACAGAATTTCTTAAATTGGAGCAAAGGAATCTGTCTGTGGCCCAGTATGAAGCTGAATTCACCAGATTGGCCCGCTTTGCTCCAAGTATTGTGACAAATGAAATGGCCAAGATCACCAGATTCACTGAGGGACTGCGACCCAGACTGATGCAGGCAGTCAATGCATTCGAGCTACATTCTATAGTGCTGTGGTGAATAAGGCCTTGGTGATTGAGAGGGATATGAATACAGTTCAGAGGGATTGGGAGCAGCAGAGGAAGAGGAAAGGGTCTACTTCTGGTCTACCCCCAGCTCAAGCCAAGAAGAAAGGTGCACATCAGGCCCCAGCAGGACAGGAATAGGGAGCTCGCTGCCACGCTGTGGGTATTTCCACTCAGGAAGACCTTGCCATAGTGGGCCGGGTGCCTGCTTCTTTGTGGAAAGACTGACCATAAGATTGCCACCTGTCCCCTTCAAAAAAATCAGCAGCCCTCTTCCAGTCAAGGGATGAGTCAGCAGCATCAGCAGCAGCCACCGAGGACCCAGGGAAGGGTCTTCACTCTCACTCAGCAGGATGCTGCCGCCTCTAATTCTGTGGTGACAGGTAAACCATTTAATTTGACATCTAGTATTACATTCTTATCTAGTGCAATGCATTGATAGTTAATTATAACATTAGGTTAAATATTTGATGTTAAAACAAATTTCACTTATGTTCAGGAATGATTAAAGTAGGCACTACTTATGCTCAAACTTTAATTGACCCGGGTGCCACGCATTCTTTCATATCTGACACATATCTTGACAAGAATGCATCATTGACACCCGTTCCTCTAGAGCAAGAGTTGCATATTGCTTTTCCAAATGGAGACATTATGAGGGTTGACACAGTTTGCAAATCCTGTTCGATTGTTATGGAGGATAGGAGGTTAAATGCTGATCTAATTGTTCTTCCACTGAAGTTCTTTGATGTTATTCTTGGAATGGATTGGTTGGCCTCTTACCATGCTTTAGTAGACTGCTTCAGGAAGATTGTCAACTTCAAAATTCAAGTCAACCTGAGTTCAGTTTTACTGGTGGTCAGAAATCTAGCCTCAGTGTTCATATCAGCGCTGCAGGCTGGAAAGTATCTGATGAATGGGGGTCAAGGATTCTTGCTCAAGGATCTTCAGAAGGAGGAGATCAAGTTGGAGAATATTCCTGTTGCTCGAGAATTCCTTGATGTTTTTCCTAAGAATTGACTGATTTGCCCCCAGATCGGGAGGTTGAATTCTCCATTGATTTAGTTCCTGGAACTGGACCTATATCTAAGGCCCCTTACCGCATGGCCCCGGCAGAGCTAAAGGAATTGAAGGATCAATTGCAGGAGCTTCTTGATCGAGGATTTATCAACCCAGTGTTTCTCCTTGGGGTGCTCCAGTTCTATTTGTTAAGAAGAAGGATGGCAGTCTTCGGCTCTGCATTGATTACCGAGAAATCAATAAGGTAACAGTGCGGAATAAGTACCCTCTGCCGAGGATTGATGACTTGTTTGATCAACTCCAAGGAGCCGGATATTCTCAAGGATTGATCTTAGGTCAGTTACCATCAACTCAAAGTCAAGGAGGGGGATGTGCCTAAGACCGCATTCAGAACCAGATATGGCCACTATGAGTTCTTGGTGATGCCGTTTGGTTTGACTAACGCCCCGACAGCATTCATGGACTTGATAACAGAATTTTTAAGCCATTCTTGGATCAGTTTGTGGTGGTTTTCATTGATGATATTTTGATCTACTCCAAGAGCCATAAGGAGCATGAAGATCACTTGAGGATTGTGCTACAGATTCTTCGGGAGAAGAAGCTTTATGCCAAGCTGCAGAAGTGTGAGTTTTGGTTGGATCAAGTCTCTTTCTTGGGTCATATAATCTCTAAAGATGGCATATCTGTGGACCCGAAAAAGATTGAAGCTATCATTAGCTGGAGCCGACCTTCCAATGTGGCAGAAGTCAGAAGTTTCTTGGGGCTAGCTGGTTATTATCGTAAATTTGTGGAGGACTTCTCTCGCATTGCTCTACCCCTAACTCGCTTAACCCAAAAGCGAGTGAAGTTTGACTGGACAGAGGAGTGTGAGAAAAGTTTCCAGGAGTTAAAGCAACGCCTGGTGTTAGCTCCCATCCTTGTTCTTCCGACAGGATCTGAGGGATTTACTCTATATACGGATGCTTCTCGGAAAGGATTGGGATGTGTCCTAATGCAGAACGAAAGGTGATAGCCTATGCCTCCCGACAGCTGAAGCCTTATGAGCAGAATTACCCTACTCATGATCTGGAGTTAGCTGCTATGGTTTTTGCTTTGAAGATTTGGTGTTATTATCTTTATGGAGTGTCGTGTGATGTGTATACAGACCACAAAAGTCTAAAATACATCTTCACACAGAAGGAATTAAATTTGAGGCAGAGAAGGTGGTTGGAACTACTAAAGGATTATGATCTGAATCTGCATTATCATCTGGGAAGGCCAATGTTGTGGCTGATGCCTTGAGCAGAAAGTCCTCTTCAGAGTTAGCTGCTATGATTATGTCCCAGCCTCACATTTTGAGAGACCTTGAGAGGTAGGAGGTTGGATTGAGAGTTAGCAGTCTGATGGATTGTTGCAGCACTCGTACTTCAGCCGACCTTAGTTGATAGAATCAAGTCCTCCCAGATTGAAGATCAGATCTGCAAAGAATTAGGGAAGTTGTGCAGTCAGGAGTTCAGAAGGGATTTTATATCAAGGATGATGGATCTCTGAGATTTGAAGGTAGACTTTGTGTGCCAAACATTGGGGAACTAAAGGCGAAATCTTGAAAGAGGCTCACTACTCTCCATATACTGTGCATCCAGGTGGCACTAAGATGTACAGAGATTTAAAAGAAAATTTTTGGTGGAAGGGCATGAAGAGGGAGATTGCTCAATATGTAGCCAAGTGCTTGGTGTGTCAGCGAGTGAAGGCCGAGCATCAAAGGCCTGCGGGACCTCTTCAATCTTTGATGATTCCTCAATGGAAATGGGAAAAGATTACTATGGATTTTGTGACTGGTTTGCCCAAAACTCTTAGGAATAATGATGTATGGGTTATTGTAGACAGACTAACAAAGTCAGCTCATTTCCTACCTTTCAGAGTTGGGGTCTCTAGTGAAAGATTGGCTAACTTGTATATTGAGCAGATCGTGAGACTCCATGGTGTTCCTGTATCTATTGTATCAGATCGGGATACCAGGTTTGTGTCTCAATTCTGGAAGAGTCTTCATAAGGCCTTGGGAACCAAATTAAACTTCAGTACTGCTTATCATCCCCAGTCAGATGGACAATCAGAAAGAACCATACAGATTTTAGAGGACATGTTGCGAGCCTGTGTGATGGACTTGGGTGGTGCTTGGGATAATCATTTACCTTTGGTGGAATTTGCATATAATAATAGTTACCAAGCCAGTATCCAGATGGCTCCATTTGAGGCTTTGTATGGTAGGAGGTGCAGATCTCCTTTATGTTGAGATGACGTGGGAGAAAGAAATTGTTAGGCCCTGAGCTGATTCAACAGACAGTGATAAGGTGCATTTGATCAGGGAGCATCTTCGTACAGCTCAGAGCAGACAGAAGAGCTATGCTGATGTTAGAAGAAGGGAATTGGAATTTTAGGTTGGGGACCATGTATTCTTAAGAGTATCACCAACCAAGGATGTGATGAGATTTGGGATTAGAGGAAAGCTGAGTCCACGTTATATTGGATTTTTTGAGATTTGAGCAGAGTTGGAGAGGTGGCTTACAGCTTAGCATTGCCTCCGATTCTATCTGGTGTACATAATGTGTTCCACGTTTCCATGTTGAGAAAGTATGTTTCGATCCAAGCCATGTAGAATATAAGCCTATTCAGTTGAGGAAAGATTTATCTTATGAGGAACATCATGTGCGTGTCGTGGATCGCAAGGATCAGGTCCTGAGGCGCCGCACCATTCCCTATGTCAAGGTTCAGTGGAGTAATCATTCTGAGAGGGAGGCTACTTGGGAACTTGAGGAAGAAATGAAAAAGAAGTATCCACAATTATTTGCAGGTAAATTCTCTATTCAAGATTGTTGATAGATCATATTTGAATTCTATAGTATATTTGAAAGTATATCAATTTCAAGGATGAAATTTTTATAAGGGGGGGAAATGTAACCCCCAGCTTTAATTATGGACACCTGGCATCTAGAGAGTCCTGTTGTCGCTTACGCTACTGGCAAGACGTCTGGGTTCCCGATTTTTACCTGATCCGAAGGGTCATGTGGGAGTTTAAAAGGTGATGGAGGGTGACTCTTTCCTCCATCCCTGCGTGCGTCTTCTCCAGGTAAAACTCCTGGCCATGCCAGATCGGGAGAGAGAAAGGATGAGAGAGGGGGGAGATCCGGCCAGCCAAGGTGGCCGACCGTGCCGCTGGCGTTGTAACAGGCCGCGGTTGATAGAGAGAGAGAAGGAGAGTTTAAGAGAGAAATTGGAGGAGAGGGAGAGAGGGGGGCTGGCTGCGGTGGCAGCCGGCTCCGGTCCAGCCAACGGTGGTCGGGCCGCCTCCAATTGGTCGGTCGTGCTGCCGGCACAGTAAAATCCACCCGAGAAACGAAACAGAGAAAGAGTGAGAGGGAGAGAAATTGGAGAGAGAGGGAAGGAAGGGAGGCTGGCCGCGACAGTGACCGGCTCTGGTCTGGCCAACGGTGGCCGGACCGACTCCAATCTGGCCGGAGTAGACGCCGGCACAATCTGCATCGCACGGGAGATGAGAGAGAGAAAGAGAGAGAGGGAGAGAAATTGATGAGAGAGGGGGGTGGCCGGCCACGGCGGCGGCCGGCTTCGGTCCAACCAACGATGGCCGGGCCGCCTCCGATTTGGCCGGCTGGCTGCCAGCTCAACTCAGCCCGGGCCGCCACCGGCTCAACTCAGCCCCTGTTTCGGTTGAAACAGGGGAGCTGGGAGGAAGACGATGAATCGGGCCGGCTGGGCTGCGATTTTGTGGGCCTGTTGGGCCGTTCCTGGAGCCCTTTTTGGGCAGGGTTTTGGACCCTATAATGGGCCAGGAAATGGAAAATAAAATTATGGCCAGATTCAGGATGAATTCTAGTTTCTTGGGGTAATTTTATTTCCCCATTTGGACGCTTTTATTGGGAGATATTCAAGCCCAAAGTCGGGCCCGTGGATTAGTTCGGGTAGAGTTGTAGGAATCTTTTTATTATTCAAATTTTAGAGATCTAATTATGAAAAATAATTCTGTAGGTGCCCAGTTGTCCAAGTAGCTGGTTTATCATTTTGGAGTTGCGTATTGAGGTAAGTAAGCCAAATATAATAATTTTATAAATTATAAATTGTGGTATTTATAGTTTTATGCATACTTATGAAATTGAGTTTTATTGATTATTTTAGAAATTGGTAAACTGTATCATTAGTATTAATTGAATATTTGCTATAACAGTTGGTATTAATTTGCAAAGTAATGGTTTATTGTGTTTATGCCAAATGTGATGTATATGTTTATTTTTAACTTTGCAAAGTGAATTGGTTACATGCAATGATTAAGAACGTACAAACCACTATTTATGTGATATGAAAAGATTATGCTTATGATGATACATGATGTGTGATATGCATATATAATGATGACCCTAAATTATATTTATATGTGTCGCCACGGTTCTCCTATGATGTGGCATGTGGAGGCCACACACATCTAGAGGATGTGCTTTGTTTGATGATGATATGGCATGTGGAGGCCACACATCTAGAGGATGTGCTCTGATTGGCGATGATATGGCATGTGAAGGCCACACATCTAGAAGATGTGTGCTGATTGATTATGAGGTGGCATGTGGAGGCCACACGCATCTAGAGGATGCGCTATGACTGATGATGATATGGCATATAGAGGCCACGCATCTAGAGGATGTACTCTGACTGATGATGATATGGCATGTGGAGGCCACACATCTAGAGGATGTGCTATAATTGACGATGAGGTGGCATGTGGAGGCCACACACATAGAGGATGTGCGCTGATTGAGGTGTAGCAGGGCCGTGGGACACATAAAATATATAAAAATGATCATATAAACAGTGGGTTGTTTACAATGCATTTTCTGGTATTTATTGTATAAGCTTTCAAATTAATTGAGTAGTGATATGCCTGTTATGATAGCATGATAAATGCATTTGAATTGAAAGTTTATGAAATTATGACTTGATAATATCTTGATAAGATATGATGATATATGATATTTTATATTATTATTATAGGCTTACTTATTGAGTGTGAGCTCATGTAAATCTCACAATGTTTTTCAGAGCCTCAGGATTGAAGATGAATTTATGGGGTAGATGGAGCTCCTATATAAATCAGTTTCTTGATATCATTGTAACCCCAGTATTACTTGTGTGTAGGGTTTGTAGCCTAGAACTATATTGATTGTGTGTAGGGCTTGTAGCCCAAACTTATATTTATGGTTTGTGTTAAGTTATGGATTTGAATGACCTAATTATAATTATTGCCTTATATTGATCAATGTGTAAATTTCGGGATGCCTTGCATGCCCGGCATGCGGCGGATTGTCACCCTAGCTCAAAATTTTGGGTCTGGAGCGTGACAGAGGGGATGAATATAATGCACATGTAAATTTTTACATGTCAGGGTAGTTACCATCTCTGTCAAACTTTAATGCTCAGTTCTGATATACATGATTTCTTCTCACACTTGGATACGAACAAACAAAGTTAAAACTAAAACTGAATTTGGGAAACAAAAATGAACATCTCTTTACCTTTAATTATTTTTTTGGCATATCTGACTTCAAGCTTGTTATGATGAATATCATCAAGAGACAACATGTTATGTTCATCTAGTCGTTGTCCTTGCCTTTCTCCTTGCATCATTTACGCAAAGAGGCAAGAAAAATATAAAAGAATAAAAAAAAAGAGAGGAAACGAATGAGGTATCTGGTAGGCCCCATGGGATGTTTACCAATTACCATTGGACTGGCATTTCTGGAAAGAAACAAGCATGGCAGAGCAGCAGTGGAAGCTTCTAGATACACGGCAAAAATTACTCTCACACTCGCACTATTATATATATATATATATATATATCATTGCATAATAACCATTATACACTTCATAATTTCTCTTCACCCCTTTCCTTCATCATGAACAAACTGTTGGGAATTGTATCCTAAAGCTAATCATTTGATGATTGTGCTGATATATATTGTATATAAATTGATATATTAATAAAAATTATTTGGCAGTTTATTCATTACAAGAACATCTTCTTAATACTCCTAAAAGTAATGAAGCCCTTAGGATCTTCCTCACGATAAAGGAGGATTTATCTTAGAAGGCCCTTAAAAGAGTTCGCGACCAAATGATATACTATGACAGGGCCATAGTACTATCAATTATAGGACGTTGTATATCACATTTGTTGGTTATCCTCTTAACCAAGGAGTGTAGAGACACTGGTATGACATACAGGTGAAAGTGTAGGAGTACATTTCACCGAACGTGACTCATTTCTGGATACTCTGCTGTTAAGAGTTAATCCGAGAAGATATGGGTATAAGTATCCTTCAGACCTGAAGATCACAACCAGTGGCTTACAAGCAACTCATTGTACTTAGGTGCCGGACCACCTGGATTTCTAATCCAGCTACGAAAGGTTACTGGGTGCAGTCAAGTACTTGTGGTAGTCAGTTATGGATCAAGATGGAATTTGACCTATCCCATTAAAAGGAGAAATGCTTGTGTTTCAATTTAGCAAGACCTTGGCCAAGGCACTTCATGTGAAAGTCACATGATCACTAAAGTTGAAATCACTTTATGGATTTGCTATTTAGAGTTGACAGGCTCTTAAGCCATCCTTAGCATTTGTGGTCAAGAGGATGAATTATAC
>UESW01004385.1:570869-941284 GCA_900491605.1 Calamus simplicifolius
GTAATGTTTATTTTTAATTTTTTTAATAACATTATTTTTTTATAAAATATTGCGACGCAATGCGACGATGCGTCGCAAAATTAAAAATTATTTTTTTAACTTTTCAGTTTATTGCGTGGCTAATGAGTCACTATTTACGTAATTTAATTTTTAAAAAGTTGTGACTCAACTCGTTGCATTGCAGTATTTTTATTTGATAATTATATTTGATAAAAATTATTTTTTCTAAAAATAATTACACGCATATGGTTGCATCGCAATGTTTTATTTTTAATTTTTTTATAACATTTATTTTTTTAAAAAATATTGCGATGCAATAAATGCGTCGCAAAATTACAAGTATTTTTTTTAATTTTTTGATTTATTGCGTCGCTAATGCGTCGCTATTTAACGGAATTTAATTTTTTAAAACTTGCGACGCACTGATTTGCATCGTAATATTTTTATTTGATAATTATATTTGATAAAAATTATTTTTTCTGAAAATAATTGCGATGGATATGGTTGCATTGCAATGTTTTATTTTTAATTTTTTTATAACATTTATTTTTTTTATAAAATATTGTGATGCAATAGATGCGTCGCAAAATTACAAATTATTTTTAATTTTTTGGTTTATTGCGTCGCTAATGTGTCGCTATTTAACGTAATTTAATTTTTAAAAAGTTGCGACGCAACGAGTTGCATCGCAATATTTTTATTTGATAATTATATTTGATAAAAATTATTTTTTTTGAAATTAATTGCGATGCATATGGTTGCGTCTCAATATTTTTTTTAATTTTTTATGACATTTATTTTTTAAAAAATATTGCGATGCAATAAATGCGTTGTAAAATTACAAACTATTTTTTTAATTTTCTGGTTTATTTCATCGCTAATGCGTCGCTATTTAACGTAATTTAATTTTTAAAAAGTTGTGACGCAATGAGTTGCATCGTAATATTTTTATTTGATAATTATATTTGATAAAAATTATTTTTTCTGAAAATAATTGCATCGCATATGGTTGCGTCGCAATGTTTTATTTTAAAATTTTTTATAACATTTATTTAAAAATTATTTATTTAAATTTTTCTAGTTTATTGCGTCGCTAATGAGTCGCTATTTAACGTAATTTAATTTTTAAAAAGTTGCGATGCAATGAATTGCATCGCAATATTTTTATTAGATAATTATATTTGATAAAAAATATTTTTTCTAAAAATAATTGCGACGCATAGTTGTGTCGCAATGTTTTATTTTTAATTTTTTTATAACATTTATTTTTTAAAAAAAATATTGCGACGCAAAAAATGCATCGCAAAATTACAAATTATTATTTTTAACTTTTCTATATTGCATCGCTAATGAGTCGCAATATTTTTATTTGATAAAAATTATTTTTTCTAAAAATAATTACGACGCATATGGTTGCATCACAATGTTTTATTTTTAATTTTTTATAACATTTATTTTTAAAAAAAAATATTACGACGCAATAAATGCATCACAAAATTACAAATTTTTTTTTAATTTTCTAGTTTATTGCGTTGCTAATGCATCGCCATTTAACGGAATTTGATTTTTTAAAACTTTGCGATGCACTGATTTGCGTCGTAATATTTTTATTTGATAATTATATTTGATAAAAATTATTTTTTCTAAAAATAATGCGACGCATATGGTTGCACCGCAATATTTTATTTTTAATTTTTTTATAATATTTATTTTTTTATAAAATATTGTTAATGCGTCGCAAAATTAGAAATTATTTTTTTTTAATTTTTTTGGTTTATTGCATCGCTAATGCGTCGCTATTTAACGGAATTTAATTTTTAAAAAGTTGCGACGCACGAGTTGCATTGCAATATTTTTATTTGATAATTATGTTTTAAAAATTATTTTTTCTAAAAATAATTACAACGGATATGGTTGCATCGCAATGTTTTATTTTTAATTTTTTATAACATTTATTTTTTTAAAATATTGTGACGCAATAGATGCGTCGCAAAATTACAAATTATTTTTTTTAATTTTTTAGTTTATTGCGTCGCTAATGCATCGTTATTTAACGGAATTTTATTTTTAAAAAGTTACGACGCAATGAGTTGCATCGCGATATTTTTATTTGATAATTATATTTGATAAAAATTATTTTTTTAAAATAATTGCGATGCATATGGTTGCATTGCAATATTTTATTTTTAATTTTTTATAACATTTATTTTTTTATAAAATATTGCGACGCAACAGATGCGTCGTAAAATTATTTTTTTTAATTTTTCTAGTTTATTGCATCGCTAATGAGTCCCTATTTAACGTAATTTAATTTTTAAAAAGTTGCAATATTTTTATTTGATAATTATATTTGATAAAAATTATTTTTTCTAAAAATAATTGCAACGCATATGGTTGCGTCGCAATGTTTTATTTTTAACTTTTTATAACATTTATTTTTTAAAAAATATTGCGACGCAATAAATGCATCGCAAAATTACAATTTTTTTTAATTTTTTAGTTTATTGCGTTGCTAATGCGTCGCTCTTTAACGGAATTTAATTTTTTAAAACTTTGCGACGCACTGATTTGCGTCTTAAAATTTTTATTTGATAATTATATTTGATAAAAATTATTTTTCATGAAAATAATTGCGATGCATATGGTTGCATCGCAATATTTTATTTTTAACTTTTTTTATAACATTTATTTTTTTATAAAATATTGTGATGCAATAGATGCGTTGCAAATTAGAAATTATTTTTTTAATTTTTTGATTTATTGCGTCGCTAATGCTTCGCTATTTAACGGAATTTAATTTTTTAAAACTTTGCGACGCACTGATTTGCGTCTTAAAATTTTTATTTGATAATTATATTTGATAAAAATTATTTTTCCTGAAAATAATTGCGACGCATATGGTTGCGTCGCAATGTTTTATTTTTAATTTTTTTAATAACATTTATTTTTTTTATAAAATATTGCGACGCAATAGATGCGTCGCAAAATTAAAAATTATTTTTTTAACTTTTCCAGTTTATTGCGTGGCTAATGAGTCACTATTTAACGTAATTTAATTTTTAAAAGTTGTGACTCAATGCATTGCAGTATTTTTATTTGATAATTATATTTGATAAAAAATTTTTTCTAAAAATAATTACAATGCATATGGTTGCATCGCAATATTTTTTTTAATTTTTTATATATTTATTTTTTAAAAAATATTGCGATGCAATAAATGCGTCACAAAATTACAAACTATTTTTTAATTTTCTGGTTTATTTGCGTCGCTAATGTGTCGCTATTTAACATAATTTAATTTTTAAAAAGTTGTGACGCAATGAGTTGCATCGCAATATTTTTATTTAATAATTATATTTGATAAAAATTTTTTTTCTAAAAATAATTGCATCGCATATGGTTGCGTCGCAATGTTTTATTTTAACATTTTTTATAATATTTATTTAAAAATTATTTTTTAAATTTTTTTAGTTTATTGCATCGCTAATGAGTCACTATTTAACGTAATTTAATTTTTAAAAAGTTGCGACGCAATCGTTGTAATATTTTATGATAATTATATTTGATAAAAAATATTTTTTTCCTAGAAATAATTGCGATGCATATGGTTGCTCGCAATGTTTTATTTTTAATTTTTTATAAAATTTATTTTTTAAAATATTATGATGCAACAGATGCGTCACAAAATTAAAAATTATTTTTTTAACTTTTCTAGTTTATTGCATCGCTAATGAGTCGCTATTTAACGTAATTTAATTTTAAAAAGTTGCGACGCAACGAGTTTCATCGCAATATTTTTATTTGATAATTATATTTATAAAAATTATTTTTTAAAAAATAATTGCAACGCATATGGTTGCATCGCAATGTTTTTTTTTAATTTTTATAACATTTATTTTTAAAAAAAATATTACGACGCAATAAATGGGTCGCAAAATTACAAAATTTTTTAAATTTTCTATTTTATTGCGTCGCTTATGCATCGCTATTTAACAAAATTTAATTTTTTTTAATAATTTGTGGTGCACTGATTTGCGTCGCAATATTTTTATTGATAAAAAATATATTTTTTGATCGATCCCAGTCGGCGACGATCGATCTCAAACCGTTGTGATCGATCCGATCGCAAAAATCCGACGGTTGCGATCAATCGAAGCCATGATCGATCTCGGTCGGCGACGACCGATCTCGGACCGTTGCGATCGATCTGATCGGCGATGATCTGACGGTTGCGATCGATCGAAGCCATGATCGATCCTGGTCGGCGACGATCGATCTCGGACCGTCTCGATCGATCCGATCGGCGATGATCCGATGGTTGCGATCGATCAAAGCCATTATCGATCCTGATCGGCGATGACCGATCTCGGACCGTCGCGATCGATCTGATCAGCGGCGATCCGATGGTTGCAATCGATCGAAGCCATGATCGATCCCGGTTGGCGACGATCGATCTCGGACCGTCGCGATCGATCCAATCGGCGACGATCCGACGGTTGCGATCGATCAAAGCCATGATCGATCCCAGTCGGCGACGACCGATCTCGGACCATCGTGATCGATCCGATCGGCGACGATCGGACGGTTGTGATCAATCGAAGCTATGATCGATCCCGGTCGGCGGCGACCGATCTCGAACCATCGCGATTGATCCGATCGGCAACAATTCGACGGTTGCGATCAATCGAAGCGATCCCGATCGGCGACGACCGATCTCGGACCGTCGCGATCGATCCAATCGGTGACGATCCGATGGTTGCGATCGATCGAAGCCATGATCAATCCCGGTCGACGGTGACCGATCTTGGACTGTTGCGATCGATTCGATCGGTAAAAATCCGATGGTTGCGATCGATCAAAGCCATGATCGATCTCGGTCGGCGACTACCGATCTCGGACCGTTGCGATCGATATGATCAGCAACGATCCGACGGTTACGATCGATCGAAGCCATGATCGATCTCGGACCATTGCAATCGATCTGATCGGCGACGATCCGACGATTGCAATCGATCAAAGCCATGATCGATCCTGGTCGGCGGCGACCGATCTCGGATCATCACGATCGATTCGATCGGCGACGATCTGACGGTTGCGATCGATCAAAGCCATGATCGATCTCGGTCGGCGACGATCGATCTAGGACCGTTGCGATCGATCGATCGGCGACGATCCGATGGTTGTGATCGATCGAGGCCATGATCGATCCAGGTCGGGGATGACCAATCTCGGATGGTCGTGATCAATCCGATCGGCGATGATCCGACGGTTGCGATCGATCGAAGCTATGATCGATCCCGGTCGGTGACGACCGATCTCGGACCGTTGCAATCGATCCGATCAGCAAAAATCTGACAGTTGCGATCGATCGAAGCCATGATCGATCTTGATCGGCGACGACCAATCTCGAACCATTGCGATCGATCTGATCGGCGACGATCCGATGGTTGCGATCAATCGAAGCCATGATCGATCCCGGTCGGCGATAATCCGATGGTTGCGATCGATCGAAGCCATGATCGATCCCGGTCGGTGACGACCGATCTCGGACCATCGCGATCGATCCAATTGGCGACGACCCGACGGTTGAGATCGATCGAAGCCATGATCGATCCCGGTCGGCGACGACCGATCTCGGACCGTCGCGATCAATCCGATCGGCATCGACCTGATGGTTGCGATCGATCAAAGCCATGATCGATCCTGGTTGGCGACGATCGATCTCGGACCGTTGCGATCGATCCGATCGGCAATGATCCGACAGTTGCGATCGATCGAAGCCAGTAGACCAAGACAGTTTCACAGGCACAGTGCCGCGGCCCTTCCGCTTCGCTTCTAGATGGTACTTGGCTGCTCGTAGTCCGGTTTGGGAAACTTTAAAAGGGTGGGGGGGAGCGTGAGTCGCAAAGAGAGCGAGGGGAGAGACGCCGAGAGCTCGCCGTGGAGGAGGGCTTCTTTTCCTTGTTCCCTAAAAGCCTAATACTAGGGTTTCTTGGGAAACCGATCCCTCTACCTCCATCTAATCCACATAAGGGTGCGACGGCGAGCTTTTCCTAGGGTTTCCAGAGAGAGATCTTTCTTGTTGTCGGCGTGTTTCGTCTTGTTCGTGTTGCCGCTCCTGAGTGATCGATCAGAGCTAAGGATACTAGGGTTTTGGAGTTTGTCTTAGACGCGGTTTCTAAAGGTTTGTTGTCTACCTTTCTAGGGCTTTTTAACCCCCCGTTTGGATCGTTTCTTTGTTCTTTTTGGCCCCTGTTTATCTATTTGGATCCAAGTCTTTCTTTAGATGCTAGTCATTTAACTTTCGTTCTTCTTGTATCTTATCTCGCTCCAGTTCTCATATGATTAGAGTTTAACACACACATATATATATTAAAAAGAATATTTAGATTTTCTTAAACAATATTTTTTTTCATAATTCTTTTTAATATTTTTATAAAATTTATTTTTTTAAAAACATTGTGACGCAATACTTGCGTCGCTAAATAAAAAATTATTTTTATTAATTTACTATTTTATTGCATCGCTATTGCATCGCTATTTAACATAATTAATTTTTTAAAACCATTGCGATGCACTGGATTGTGTCGCAATTTTTTATTTCATAATTATATTTTATAAAAATAATTTATTTAAAATAATTGTGACCAATTAGTGCATCGCTAAATTAAAAATATTTTTTTCAATTTTCTGGTTTATTGTGTCGCAATGCGTCACTATTTAGCATAATTAATTTTTTTAAAATCATTGCGATGCATTGAGTTGCATCGCAATATTTTTTTTCATATTTATATTTTATAAAAATTAAATTTAAAATATTATGATGCATTACTTGCGTCGCTAAATAAAAAAATTATTTTTTTTAATTTTCTGGTTTATTGAGTCGCTAATGCGTCGCTAATTGCGTCACAATGTTTTGTTGTCGCGGAGGCGTCGCAATGTGGTCGCAATTTAGCGACGCATCATTGTGTCGCTAAATTTGCATCGCTATTTCAGTATTTTCTTGTAGTGTAAAATGCTGTTGGCAATAATCTTGATTCGGATTTAAAAATAATGTAATAATAATAAGCCTGCCAGCACACAACGTGCACGCATGTACTGGCAACCTTATTATAAATTAATTTATTTTTTGACCCCTTACCCTTCTTAAATTGGGAAAGGAAACAACCAAGGCATATGTATTTCTCCCGTCTGGGTTCTAATAAACGTAGTATATTTGCACATTAGTGATAACTAAAATTATTATTGGGGTTATATATAATAATATAACATCTTTTTTAAGAAAAAAGAAATAGTATACATTGAGACCCTTCTAAGTATTAGGAGGAGAGAATGCAAAGAATAATAGTATACAATCTGGAGACTTGCTTAAAGACATTCAAAAGAAGAGAGAAACAAATAGATAACCTAGTGAGAAAATGATTTGGTAACTTGTTCTTTACTCAACCTAGTTGGTCTTATAGCACCAGCAACCCAGCTTAGGTAGATCCTGACTAGTTTGTAGCATGCAATTCTACAAGAAATACTGAAATAGCAATGCAAATTTAGCGACGCAATTATGCGTCACTAAATTACGACCACTTTACGACGCCTCCGTGACAACAAAACATTGCGACGCAATTAGTGATGCATTAGCGACTCAATAAACCAGAAATCAAAAAAAAAATTAATTTTTTTATTTAGCGATGCAAATAATGCATCGCAATATTTTTAAATTAATTTTTTATAAAATATAAATATAGGAAAAAGATATTGCGATGCAACTCAGTGCGTCCCAATGTTTTTAAAAGAATTAAATATGTTAAATAGCGATGCATTAGCATGCAATAAACCAGAAAATTAAAAAATTATTTTTAATTTAGCGATGCACCAATTGCGTTGCAAATAATTTAAATAAAATTAATTTTTATAAAATATAAATATTAGAAAAAAATATTGCGATGCAACTCAGTGTGTCGCAATATTTTTAAAAAAATTAAATATATTAAATAGCGACGCATTAGCGATGCAATAAACCAGAAAATTAGAAAAATTATTTTTTAATTTAGCAACGCAATAACTGCATCGCAATTATTTTAAATAAAATTAATTTTTATAAAGTATAAATATGAGAAAAAATAATTGCGACGCAACACAGTGTGTCGCAATGTTTTTAAAAAATTTAATTATATTAAATAGTGACGCATTAGCAATGCAATAAACCAAAAAATTAAAAAATAATTTTTAATTTAGCGACGCAATATATGTGTCACAATTATTTTAAATAAAATAAATTTTTATAAAATATAATTATGAGAAAAAAAATATTGCGACGCAATTCAATGCGTCATAATATTTTTTAAAAAATAAATTATGTTAAATAGTGACGCATTAGCGACGCAATAAACCAGAAAATTAGGAAAATTATGTTTTAATTTAGCGACGCACTTGTTGCGTCTCAATTATTTTAAATAAAATTAATTTTATATAATATAATTATCATATTAAAAATTACGATGCAACCCTTTGCGTCGCAATGTTTTTTAAAAAATTAATTATGTTAAATAGCGATCGGTCGAGATTGGTCGTGGCCGATCGGATCAGGGCTTGGATCGATCGCAACCGTCGGATTGTCGGCGATCGGACCGATCGCCACGGTCCAAGATTGGTCGTGGCCGATCGGGATCAGGGCTTGGATCGATCGCAACCATCGGATCGTCGGCGATCGAACCGATCACCACGGTCCAAGATCGGTCGTGGTCGATCGGGATCAGGGATTGGATCGATCGCAACCGTCGGATCGTCAGCGATCTTGGACCGATCGCCACGGTCTGAGATCGGTCGTGGCCGATCGAGACCAGGGCTTGGATCAATCGAAACCACCGGATCGTCAGCGATCTTGGACCGATCGCAATGGTCCGGGATCGATCATGGCCGATCGGGATTAAGGCTTGGATCAATCGCAACCATCGGATCGTCACCGATCGGACCGATCGCCACGGTCCAAGATCGGTCATGGCCGATCGGGATCACAGCTTCGATCGATCACAACCGTCAGATCATCGCTGATCTCGGACGGATTGCAACGGTCCGAGATTGGTCGTGGCCAATCGGGATCATGGCTTGGATCGATCGCAACCATCGGATCGTCGCCTATCGGACGATCGCGATGGTCCGAGATCGTTCATCGCCGACCGGGATTGATCAGGGATTGGATCGATGGCAATCGTCAGATCGATGCTGATCGGTCCGATCGCCACGGTCCGAGATCGGTCGTGGATGATCAGGATCAGGGCTTGGATCGATGGCAACCGTCGGATCATCGCCGATCGGACCGATCGCCACGGTCCGAGATCGGTAGTGGCCGATCGGATTAGGGCTTGGATCGATCACAACCGTCAGATCGTCAGCGATCTCGGACCGATCGCAACGGTTCGGGATCGGTCGTGGCCGATCGAGATCAGGCTTGGATCGATCACAACCATCGGATCATAGCTGATCGGACCGATCGCCACGGTCCAAGATCGGTCGTGGCCGATTGGGATCACGGCTTCGATCGATCGCAACCGTCGGATCATCGCCGATCTCGGACGGATTGCAATGGTCCGAGATCGGTCATGGCCGATCGAGATCATGCTTGGATCGATCGCAACCATTGGATTGTTGCCTATCGGATCGATCGCGATGGTCCGAGATCGTTCATCGCCGACCAGGATCGATCAGGGCTTGGATCGATGGCAACCATCGGATCGACGCCGATCGGTCCGATCGCCACGGTCTGAGATCGATCGTGGACGATCAAGATCAGGGCTTGATCGATCGCAACCGTCGGATCATCGCCGATTGGACCGATCGCCACGGTCCGGGATCGATCGTGGACGATCGGGATCAAGGCTTGGATCGATCGCAACCGTCGGATCGTCGCGATCTCATACCGATCGCAATGGTCCGGGATCGGTCGTGGCCGATCGGGATTAGGGCTTGGATCGATCGCAACCATCGGATCGTCGCCAATCGGACCGATCGCCACGGTTCGAGATCGGTTGTTGCCTATCTGGATCAAGGCTTGGATCGATCGCAACCATCGGATCGTCGGCAATCGAACCGATCGCCACGGTCCAAGATCGATCGTGGCCGATCGGGATAAGGGATTGGATCGATCGCAATCATCGGATCGTCCGCGATCTCGGACCGATCGCAATGGTCCGGGATCGTCGTGGCCGATCGGGATCACAGCTTGGATCGATTGCAACCGTCGGATTGTCGCCTATCGGATCGATCGCGACGGTCCGAGATTGTTCATCGCCGATCGGGATCGATCAGGGCTTGGATCGATCGCAACCGTCGGATCGTCGCCGATTGGATCGATCGCAACCGTCGGATCGTCCGTGATCTCAAACCGATCGCAACAGTCAGGGATCGGTCGTGGCTGATCGGGATCAGGGCTTGGATCGATCGCAACCGTCAGATAGTCGCCAATTGGACCGATCGCCACAGTCCGAGATCGGTCGTGGCCGATCGGGATCAGGGCTTTGATTGATCGCAACCATTGGATCATCGGCGATCGGTCCAATCGCTACGGTCGAGATCGTCATGGCCGATCGGGATTAGGGCTTGGATCGATCGCAACCGTCGGATCGTCGGCGATTGGACCGATCGCCACGGTCCAAGATCGGTCGTGGCTGATCGGGATCAGGGCTTGGATCGATCGCAACCGTCGGATCGTTGGCGATCTCGACCTATCGCAACGGTTCGGGATCGATCGTGGTCAATCGGGATCAGGGCTTGGATCAATCACAACCATCGATCGTCGCGATCTTGGATCGATCGCAACGGTCCAGGATCGGTCGTGGCCAATCAGGATCATGGCTTGGATCGATCGCAACCATCGGATCGTCACCTATCGGATCGATTGTGATGGTCCGAGATCGTTCATCGCCGACCGGGATCGATCAGGGCTTAGATCGATGGCAACCATCGGATCGACGTCGATCAGTCCGATTGCCATGGTCTGAGATCAGTCGTGGACGATCAGATCAGGGCTTGGATCGATGGCAACCGTCGGATCATCGCGATCGGACCAATCACCATGGTCCGAGATCGGTCGTGGCCGATCGGGATCAGGGCTTTGATCGATCGCAACCGTTGGATCATCGGCGATCGATCCGATTGCCACGGTCCGAGATCGGTCCGATCGCCATGGTCCGAGATCGGTCATGGCCGATCAGGATCAGGGCTTGGATCGATCGCAACCGTCGGATCATCGCCGATCAGACTGATCACCACGGTCTGAGATCGGTCGTGGCCGATCGGGATCAGGGCTTGGATCGATCACAACCATCGGATCGTCGGCGATCGGACCGATCGCCACGGTCTGAGATCGGTCATGGCCGATCGAGATCAGGGATTGGATCGATCGCAATCATCGGATCATCCGCGATCTCGGACGATCGCCAAGGTCGAAGATCGGTCGTGGCCGATCGGGATCAGGGCTTGGATCGATCGTAACCATCGGATCGTCAGCGATCTCGGACCGATCGCAACGGTCCGAGATGGTCATGGTCGATCGAGATCAGGGCTTGGATCGATCGCAACCGTTGGATCGTCGCCGATCAGACTGATCGCCACGGTCCGAGATCAGTCGTGGCCGATCGGGATCATGGCTTCGATCGATCGCAACCATCGGATCGTTGCCAATCTCGAACGGATTGCAACGGTCCGAGATCGATCATCGCCGATCGGGATCATGACTTGGATCGATCATAACCGTTGAATTGTCGCCTATCGGATCAATCGCGACGGTCCGAGATCGTTCATCGCCGACCGGGATCGATCAGGGCTTGGATCGATGGCAACCATCGGATCGACGCCGATCGGTCCGATTGCACGGTCCGAGATCCGTCATGGATGATCAGGATCAGGGCTTGGATCGATGGCAACCGTCGGATCGTCGCTGATCGAACCGATCGCCACGGTCCGAGATCGGTCATGGCCGATCGGGATCAGGGCTTGGATCGATCGCAACCGTCGGATCGTTAGCGATCTCGGACCGATCGCAACAGTCCGGGATCGGTCGTGGCCGATCAGGATCAGGGCTTGGATCAATCGCAACTGTTGGATCGTCAGCGATATCGGACCGATCGCAACGGTTCGGGATCGGTCGTGGCCGATCGGGATCACGGCTTCGATCGATCACAACTGTCGGATCATCGCTGATCTCGAACGATTGCAACAGTCCTAGATCGGTCGTGGCCGATCGGGATCACGGCTTGGATCAATTGCAGCCGTCGGATCGTCGCCTATCGGATCGATCGCGACGGTCCGAGATAGTTTATCGCCGACCAGGATCGATCAGGGCTTGGATCGATGGCAAACATTGGATTGACGCCGATCGGTCCGATCGCCACGGTCCGAGATCGGTCGTGGACGATCAGGATCATGGCTTGGATCTATCGCAATCGTCGAATCATCGCCGATTGGACCGATCGCCACGGTATGGGATCGGTCGTGGACGATCGGGATCAGGGCTTGGATCGATCGCAACCGTCAGATCGTCGCAATCTCGGACCGATCGCAACAATCCAGGATCGATCGTGGCCGATCAGGATCAGGGCTTGGATCGATCGCAACCGTCGGATCATCGCCGATCGGACCGATCGCCACGGTCCGAGATAAAATAATTTTAATATTACGACGCATTTATTGCGTCGCAATGTTTTTAAGAAAAATAATAGTAATAAAAAAATTGAAAAAAATATTGCGATGCAATATGTGCATTGCAATTATTTTTAGAAAATATAATTTTTATCAGTTATAATTATTAAAAAAATATTGCGACGCATTAGCGACGCATTTTCCTAAAAAATAATTTTTTTGAAGAAAATAATTTTTAATATTGCGACGCATGTATTGCATTGCAATGTTTTTTAGAAAAATAAATGTAATTAAAAAAATTTAAAAAAAACATTGTGATGCATTATTTGCGTCGCAATTATTTTCAAAAAATATAAATTTTATTAGTTATAAATATTTAAAAAATATTGCGATGCATTTGCGATGCAATTTCCTAGAAAATAAAAATAATTTTCCTAGAGAAAATAATTTTAATATTGCGACGCATTTATTGCGTCGCAATATTTTTAAAAAATAAATGTAATAAAAAATTAAAAAAATATTGTGACGCAATATATGCGTCGCAATTATTTTCAGAAAATATAAATTTTATCAGTTATAAATATATTAAAAATATTGCGATGCATTTGCGATGCAATTTCCTAGAAAATAAAAATAATTTTCTTAGAGAAAATAATTTTTAATATTGCGACACTTATTATATCGCAATGTTTTTAAGAAAAATAAATGTAATAAAATTTTTTAAAAAAAAATTATGACGCAATATATGTGTCGTAATTATTTTTAAAAATAAATTTTTTATAAATATTAAAAATATTGTGATGCATTTGCGATGCAATTTCCTAGAAAATTAAAATTATTTTCCAAGAGAAAATAATTTTTAATATTGCGACGCATTTATTGTGTCGCAATGTTTTTAAGAAAAATAAATGTAATAAAATTTTTAAAAAAATACTGCGACGCAATAATGCATCGCAATTATTTTTCATAAAATATATTTTTATTAGTTATTAATATTTAAAATATTACGATGCATTTGCGATGCAATTTCCTAGAAAATAAAAATTATTTTCCTGCCGGACATTGGCGCCAAGTTAGCGACTCATTAGCGACGCAATCGCTAAGTTTTGCATAAAAAAATAAAAAGCCAAAGTAGCGATGGATTAGCGACGCATTGTTGCGTCGCTAATCCATAATAATAAAAAAATAGCGAGTGATTAGTATATGCATCGCTAATCATCACTATTTAAGGCTTGGTCGGGCCAGCCCCCCCGCTTCCCTTCTCTTCTTCTTCCTATTCCTAGCCTAGCCGCCGCCGTCTGTCTGCTCCTCCGGCTGCCCCTGTCCTCTCCCCGGCGGAAGCTCTCCCCACTCCGGTGGCATCCCCTCACGATCGAGGTAAGCCCATCCTCCTTTTATTTTTTTTTAAAATAGGGTCCGGCCGTGGCCAGGCCAACAAAAAAAATACTGTTTGGGGGGGGGGGGGGGGGGTTTCCCACCCCCCTTCGTCTTCTCTGGCCACGGCCACGGCCACGACCGTGGCTGTCATCTCCGGCCACGGCCGCTGTCGTGGACATCTTCTCTGGCCACGGTGGCCAGGCCACCAAAAAAAATTACTATTTGGGGGGGTTTTCCCCACCCCCCCTTCGTCTTCTCCGGCCACGACCACGGCCACTGCCGTGGCCGGCCGTGGGCCTGGCCACGGTGGCCAGGCCACCAAAAAAAATTGACATTTTGTGGGGGGGGGGTGTTTCCCCACCCCCCCTTCTTTTTACGGCCACGGCCAGGACCGTGGCCGTCTTCTCCGGCCACAGCCGCTGCCGTGGCCTGGCTACGGTGGCCAGGCCATCGAAAAAAAATATTAATGGGGGGGGGGGTTTTCCCCACCCCCCTCCCGTTCGTCTTCTCTGGCCATGGCCGCTGTCGTGGCCGGCCGTGGCCTGGCCACGGTGGCCAGGCAAAAAAAAAATTACAGAAGGGGGGGGGGGGTTCCCCCCCCCATTCGTCTTCTACAGCCACGGCCACGGCCGTAGCCGTCTTCTCCAGCCACGGTGGCTAGTCCACCGGAAAAAAAAAAAACAGTTAGGTGGGGGGGGTTCCCCCCCCCTCCCGTTCGTCTTCTCCAGCCATGGTGGCCAGACAAAAAAAAATAAAAATAAAAAGGTAACAGCTAGGGGGCTTTTCCCCCACCCTCGACCCCTTCAATTAAAAAAAAATTAACACTCATAAAAAAATTAACAAAAAAATTAGATTCTATCATATTTATTATTTTTAAAAATATTTTCAAATAATTTGATGATAAATATAACAAATATAAATATATTTTAAAACATGGGCAACTTAATTTTTTTTTAAAAAAGTAACAGCTAGGGGGGTTTTTCCGACCCCCGGCCCCTTCAAAAATTTTTTTTAACACTCATAAAAAAAATTAACTAAAAATTTAGATTCTATTATATTTTATTGTTATTAAAAATATTTTCAAATAATTTGATGACAAATATTAAAAAAATGTGACCACTAATCTAATTTTTTATTATATTAGTTATAAATTAATTAATTTATGTCATTAGTCGGACTCTTTGGATAGACTGATTGTTATGTCTTGATTATGCAATAATATTTGTAATGCTAGATAGAAAGTCTTGTTGTATTATTATTTAATTTGTAGAATGTTTATGCAATAATTATTTAAGCAGAATGTTTATGCAATAATATTTGTGCATTTGTAGTTATTTACAATTGTTATGTCTTGATTATTTACATTCTGCTTCAAATTGAATGATGCATTAAATTATGTAATGCTAGATAGAAAGTCTTGTTGTATTATTATTTAATTTGCAGCAACAAATTAGTAGATTCAATGATTTATATTTAGTCTTCACAAACATTTATATTTGACACAATAATCTTAAGAAGTCAGTGACTATATATATAGAACACTATTCATATATATGTATAATTGACAAGAAGTTAAGAATAACAAGCATAAGTTCGATTGTCTTCGGATTTCCATATTATTAATCACAGCACTATAACCTTTAGACCCGTTTGAGAATTTTAAGCCTTAGTCTTGCAAATTCTCAAATTGTCTGGTAGACAGTTTGAGAATATTTTTGCGATATGTTAGTCTGCTATTAATCATCGTTGGGTGAGATCGCGGTTTGTATTTGCTCATACGTTCTCCTAGTGTGGCATATATGCACACATTTAGGAGAACATATGGGGAAATGCTACCAAAATTTCAACGTAACGATTGATGATAATTAATAGCAGAATAACATATCACAAAAAATATTCTTGAATGGGATAGGGCCTTACCTTTTAGACATAGAGCGAAGGTAGAATTAATTTAGGACACTTGAATGCTTGTGAAGTCTCATGATTAAATGGACCGCCTTGCGGCCCGACCCGAACTCAAGCCCTAGCATTAGCCTGGCATGAACCTATGCCTCGGTCCTTGCTAGCATGCCAAGGATCGTAGCCGTGGCCGGGCCTTGCAGGTAGGGACCTTAGTTGTCTAAAAAAAAATTGGTTCAATTATAAATTTTTTAAATAGTTATTATTAACCATAAGTTGTGTAAAAGAAATAATTTAGTTATATATTTAGTAATGCTAATATAGTTTTATAATGTGGTTTCCTTTAATGGTTTACAGAAATTGAATAAGTCGGTCAAAAATGAGCGGGGCTCGCTCGTGGATGTATGCAAGGATAAAAGATGGCTTGCTTAATCCAGATTTTCTGAATGGATTGGAAGAATTTATCGCATTTGCATGTAGCCAACCTGAATGGATGGATGGGCCTAGGATTAGGTGCCCATGCAACTATCACAGGTGTCAGAATAAAGCCTACAGATGTCGATACTGTTAAGGTGCATCTGTGTAAAAAGGGGTTTATTCCTGATTACGATGTTTGGTACTGTCATGGTGAACCAGAGGAAATTCCAGCAGTTGTTACAAGCCAACAAGTGTCAATTCCCGTTGATGAACCATTTGTGAATCTAAACACATATGAAGAAATGGTGATGAATGCATCGGGTAATGAATTCAATCAGAATACATTTATGGAAGAACCAAATCCAGATGCATAGCAATTTTATGATATGTTGCATGCTGCAAATCAAGAATTGTATCCTGGTTGTGAGGGTCATTCACAGTTGTCTACGGCTGCTCGGTTGCTGAATATTAAGGCAGAACATCGATTATCAGAAAAGGCGTTTAATTCTGTAGCTGGGTTAATCAAGGAAATTTTGCCAAATGATAATGTTGTAGCAGACAGTTTTTACTCAACAAAAAAGTTGTTGCGTGGGCTTGGGCTCCCGGTTAATAAGATCGATTGTTGCTTGAACAATTGTATGATATTGGGGTGAAGACTCGGAGCTGAGATGGTGTAAGATTTATGGGCAATCGAGGTACAAAACAGCGAAGGGGGAGCTAGTACAAGTAGGAGAAAAGTGTTCCTTACAAGAGGATGCATTACTTTCCTCTGACTCCACGCCTGCAGAGATTATACAGATCTGAGGCTACAGCTGCTGATATGAGATGGCATGCCGAACATGAATCTAAAGAGGATGAAATGCGGCATCCATCAGATTCAAAAGCTTGGAAGCATTTCAATGAAAATCATCCTGATTTCGCTGAAGATATAAGGAATGTCAGATTAGGTCTTTGTACCGATGGCTTCCAACCATTTGTCAAGCAGGGCAACAGTATTCATGTTGGCCTATGATACTGACTGTATATAACCTTCCTCCATGGAAGTGCATGAAAGAGACTGCAATGTTTTTGACAGTTTTGGATTCCAGGACCATCAAATCCAAAGGAAAAGATTGATGTCTTCCTGCAACCGTTGGTGGCCGAATTGAAAATGTTGTGGAAACAGAGTCGTAGCCTACGACATTTCTATGAAATAGAATTTCATCATGAGAGTTGCTTTGATGTGGACAATAAGTGACTTCCCGGCATATGCAATGTTGTCTGGTTGGAGCACTGCTGGACGTCTGGCATGCCCTCATTGCATGTATAATTCGGATGCATTTACATTGCAGAAGAGTGGTAAGCAATCATGGTTTGATAATCATAGGAAGTTCTTGCCCCCAAATCATCCTTACAGGTGTAACTTGATCGCCTTCCGGAAGAACAAAGCAGTCACAAAATTTGCCGAACCGGTTAGGTCCGGCATGGATATATTTGATACTATAGAGAATTTGGGGTTGAGGTATGCTTGGGAACCAGATGCAGATAAAATAAATGGCCGTATATGTAAAGAACATAACTGGAAGAAGCAGAGTATTTTTGGGATTTGCCTTATTGGAGCACAAATCTCATCCGCACAACTTGGATGTTATGCATATCGAGAAAATTTTTTTTGATAACATATTTAACACGGTGCTAAACATCCCGAGAAAAATAAAGGACACTGCAAAGTCAAGAGAAGAACTTAATCAGTATTGCAGAAGAGGTGATTTGAGGAGGAGTACCGACGGGACCTATCCTAAAGCCTGTTACACTCTTGACAAAAATTCATGAGAAGTTTTATGTAACTGGCTTAGAGGTTAAAATTTTCAGATGGTTATGCGTCAAATATCGGTAGGTGTGTGGACATGCATAAGCTCAAGTTGTTCGGCATAAAGAGTCACGACTATCATGTTTTATGCAACGGTTATTGCCTATAGCTTTTCATGAGTTGCTTCCGCAACATGTCTGGAAGGCATTGACAGAGCTCAGCTTATTCTTCAAGGAGTTATCTGCCACAGTCATTACTTCTGCATCCATGGCAAGGCTTGAGGAGGAAATTCCAATTATTTTATGCAAGCTGGAGTGAATATTTCCTCCCAATTTTTTTGACTCAATGGAACATTTACCAGTTCACTTGCCATATGAAGCGAGCATAGCTGGTCCCGTGCAGTATCGCTGGATGTATCCTTTCGAGAGGTAAATATATACATCATTAAGACATATTGACATTTCAAATATTATTTCATTGTGAGAAAATTGATTAATTTTTTGTCTCAACTTTACATATAGGTACCTTAAGAAGTTAAAAAATAATGTGCGTAATAAGGCAAGGGTTGAAGGTTCTATATGCAATGCACACTTGGTCGAAGAAGTTTCAGCTTTTGCCTCGCATTACTTTGAGGGTCACGTCCATACGAGGAGCCGAAATCTTGGTCGTAATGATGACGTATGTGTGGATGAAGGAGAACCTAATGATGGTAGAATATCAATTTTTAAAGGTATCGGCCGTTCATTTGAGGGGCAGAAGTCAAGAAATCTTAGCGATATGAAGTATAATGTAGCACATTATTATATCCTAATGAACCGTAGAGAAGTCGATCCATATATTGAGTAAGTGTATACTTCAATGCTTAATTTGAACTTCTAATTTAAATTACAATATACCACAATATTTAATTGCTAACATCAGTTTTAATCTTTATCATCCCATAAGGATGTATTGTGATAGACAACGACAGATGAATCCCGACATCAGTCAAGTTGCAATTGGATAGAAGTTAGAAACGGAGTTCGCTTACTGGTTTTATGAATTTGTGAGTAGTATCACTCAATCAATTTTAGTAATGGCTTTAATTTTTCGAATTGGTTGTGAATAGCTTATAATTTATAGGTAAACGGTCCATGGTCCCCAACCGATAATATTTTCATTAAATGTCTATCGCAATGGCCATTGAAGACCGTAACAACCTCTACTGGCTATTTTGTTAATGGGTACAAATTTCAGATTGAACGATTAGCAGCTTCAAGAGGCACGCAGAATTGGAGCGTGTGTGTTAAAGGAGAAAGTGTTGGAGCAAATATGCAGGATTATTACAGAAAGTTAGTAGAGGTGGTTGAAGTTGAATATCCCGGTTGGCCTATGAAACGAACCGTATTGTTTCGTTGCGATTTGTTTGATCCGACAGTTCCTGTGGGCAAAAGGGTTCATAACGACTACAATTTGGTTGAAGTGAACCATCGACGAAGATTGCAGAAATATGACCCATTCATCCTTGCATCCCAAGCTCAGCAAGTGTTTTACTGCGATATCCAAGTTTGCGCAAACAAGCGAGATTGGTGGGCTGTTTCTAAAATCGTCCCACGTTCAACAATCTTATTAGAGGAGAGTTCATCAAGTCAATCAGCCGAGTGCCCTGCATTTCAAGAGGATGAGATGGAAATGCATGCAATTGAGGACGACACAAGGGCTCCTGAAACATCACTTAGAGATCCAAATGGTGATGTCCAAGAAATTATGGATGCAAATGTTCGGTTTCCTTCTGATGATAATGAAACTGAATCGCAGTCCGATACGGCATCGGATGTTGAACCAACATTTCACGAAACAAATGACACTGATTAAACATAGAGGTTTTTTTAAATTCAACTTTATTTTATAAGTGGTAATTTTTTACATAGTCAATCATTAATCGTAATTTAATTGCATGAATCTTTAGTATTTTAGTATGACGGGCAGAGGTAGATCTATCGACGACATACAGAGTGAGCAGGGATGTAGCTCTGCTGCATCAGATCACATGAGCTTTGGAGATGGAGAGTTTGGATCTCCACACATCGCACAGCCTTCGATCTCTCCAGCAGTCGGCGGTGATCCTGCATTGCTATTACCATCCAGTCGATCGGCACATACCTCTGAGAGTTCTTCCACCATCGGCCGCACCGTACTTCGACTTGATGCTCATGAGCTGTAAGTATATACTAATTAAAAATATATGTTTATGTTTTTAAGTCAATTACTTATAAACATGCATTTTTTTAACAGATTTATTGAGCAGCATCATGTATCCAACCATATTAGCGCCGTATTTCAGAGGCATGCAGATCCCAGTGGCTACGATTGGTGTCACGTATCCAATTGGCGCCACATATCTCCAGCCACGAGGGAGTTTTATTTTTCTGAGTTTCAGATAAACTTATCAAATATAATTTATCACTGATATAAAATTTCTTAATCTTAATAAATTCTGAAACTAACTGTTTATTTTAATGCAGAAAAAGTTTACGTGGGACCTTGCCAGCCATGATGCCATTAGGGCAGCATGGGAGGCTTTGACGGGATGCCGATACTCTGATATGCTTCATCGTTGGAGGTCATCGGGTTAGCGTCCTGTGCATGTGCCAGAGGGTATTTGGTACGAGTGGCAGCAGGCTTGGCAGTCCAATGGCTGGTGCTTTATTCCGCATCAGCCAGCACGAACCGCCGATCTGAGAAGGGCGGTCCTGGCATGGGTCTCTCCCGCCATACTTCGGGCTCCATTTCGATTCAGGAGCACCGACGCCGTATGGTAAGAAAACATAAATATTTTAATTACTAATTTAGTTATTTATAAATATTTATATTAATATAAATTTTTTTATTGTTATAGTCTGAGCAGGAGGGCGGAGATCCTGGTGAGTTTCATCTATTTAGGGCAACACACACCAGGAGGGACGGTTCCTGGGTCAACACGCGATCACGGGAGGTTGCGGTAAGAAATTAGCTTTATGTAGTATCTGTTTAATTTCTAAAATTTTATTTCAAGAAAGTTATTAACTCATTTATTGTTGATTTTATAATTCAAATACACGAGTCAAGGAGCTTCGCTCCCAGGCATCGCAGGTCAACTCCACTGATGGGGAGACGTCTGTCGAACTCTCTGCAGAGGAGAGTCGGCGTGTGTTTTTGGAGGCTGTTGGTGCCCAGCCATGAGATCGCAGGGTCTATGGTCTGGGCACTAGAGCTTCTGCATATTTTCCCCATTAGGCCTCCAGCTCACGATTTTCTGGTGATATTCTTGCCGAGCATTTAGACAACATTCGAAGATCTATTGCGGAGGAGGTTCGGCAGGAGTTCGGCAGGAGGTCGAGCACGAGTTCGAGCAGCGTATGCGAGGCCGGGATCAGGAGCCTGCAGACATGCGAGATCAGATGCGTCATTTGCAGGATATGGTTAGCCGCTTGTCGCAGGGTCTCCAGCCTCCACGTGATCGCTCAGATTCTTGATGTATTTTTTTTTCTTTTTATATGTTGTACATGAAAACTTTAAAATTTTAATATATGAATTATTTTTGGAAATTGATTATTTTTGGATCAATATGAGTGAAGAATGTTTCTATCAATATTTAAATGTAACGAACTTGTATTAATCGTTTTAATTTTTAATTTTTTATATTTTTTAAAAAATTTAATTTGCGATGCATTAGCGACTGAAATTGTATCGCTAATATTTTCAAAATATTATTATTAAATATTGCGACGCAATGACCTGGCGTCGCAATAATTTAAAAAAAAATTTAATAGCGACGCATTAGCGACTCAAATTGTGTCGCTATTATATCTAAAATATTTTTAATAAATATTGCGACGCAATGACCTTGCGTCGCAATATTTTAAAAAATTTTTTCTTTGCGATGCATTAGCAACTCAAATTGCATCGCTATTATATAAAAATATTCTTATTAAATATTGCGACGCAACTAAATGCGTCGCAATATTTAATAATAATTTTAAATATTAAAAATTAGTTTTAAATTTAGCGATGCATTTGGATGCGTCGCAGAGAGTCGCAATATTGCGACGCAATTGTGACAAATGGATATTGCGACGGACATCTGAGCGACGCCGTCATTGTGTCGCTATTGCGTCGCAATAGCATGTTTAGTGACGCAATTGCGATGCATTTGGGCGTCGCAATATTTTTTTTCCATTGTAGTGCAACGAGGATGTTGTTTGGTAAGAAAAAAAATTGTAATATCTCAAAAATAGTCCCACATTGAATAAGAAAGAAAAGTTTAAAGAGCCTATAACTCAGATTTACTTGCTGCTATTTAACTTGCACTCGAATTTTTAAGGCCATGTGGTTTCAGCTTTTAATAGGTTAATTAGGCTAGCACGTGAAGCTTGGGATATTACTGATAACAAATGGTATCAGAGCCAATCTAAGTATGTACCTATGGGATGGTGATAGAATCATGCTTTACAGAAAAAATAGTTGAACACCAAAATGAGAAAGAAAAGTTTGAAAAGCTTATAACTCAAGTTTACCTGCTATTAATTAACTTACACTTGAGTTTTCACGACCGCATGATTTTAGCCCACAATAGATTAACCATAAAATAAACTTAAAGCATTACAAAGGTAATGAAAAAAAATATGTTGAAGCCATCCTAAGTGTTAAGAGAGGAGAGAGTATACAAAAAATAGTAGTTTATAATCTTAGGGCTTCCTTAAGGGCATTCAAAAGGAGAAAGAAACAAGAAGACAACTAGTGCACATGATGATATTTCTTATTGGGACCGATATGTTTAATAGTAAAGTAGAGATAGGAAGAAGAATAAGAATGAACTTTCACATCATAATCAATCATTTCAAGATATTCTTTACAATAGCTAAATACCTTGATTTACAATTATAAAATTCTTTAAACCTTACAACAAATATGTCTATATTAATTCCTACAAACAAAGAAAAATAAAAATATTTTGTAATACACCTTTTGATAAAATCTTGACTCATTTTGATATTGAATAGATAAGATCTCATACTAACATCACTCGATTAGATAAGACCTTCAATTCATCTTGACACCATTTTTCTAAATCTGCCGAGATTTTTTAATACCAACCTTATTTATTGAGATCTCTTTATATGACAACCATTTAGAACCGACTTAAGCTCGATCCTAATATTCAACTCATTTATTCCTTCAGTTAACCTTAGATATGAATAAAGTCTAAAAGATGTTAGTTAGGTCTATTATGTGCATCAATGGCTTAGTGAAAAATAGTTGCTCCTAGCAAGAAAAAGTTTTTATGGCACAATGAAGGGTAAGTTTGGTAGTTAACTCCTTGTTCTGGAAGATGTGACCATTAGACTCCATCCATAGAGACCAAGTTTGAGCCAAAACAAGAGTCCCAAGCAAAGTTATAAGAATTGAAACTCCAATGTTGGACCCATTTGTTCCTTTAATTAGCCATCGAGATGAATCAAGTCAAATACATGTTGGCTAGGTTTATGATATGCATCAATAGTCTAGTGATAAATAATTTCTTCTAGTTAGAAAAATAACCTATAGCATTATGAGGGTGAGTCAAATAGTTAACTTCTTGTCTAAGAAGGTGCAACCATTACAGTCCATCCATATAGATCAGGTTTGAGCTGTAACAAGAGCCCAAGCAACGTTACAAGTTCTGAAACTTATGTATTTCCTCAATTCTAATCATACTGTCTTGAGGTTCATCTTTCCTAGCCAAATAAACTCCAGCAATGCACCCACCATTTCCTAACATCTTAGTACATATTGGCAATTATCGAAGAGATATCAAAGAGCAAAAATTTAGGTATTTGGGATCAATTATCTAGCAAGAAAATGAAATAGGTGAAGATATAAATCATAGAGTTAAAGCAAGATAGATTAAGTGGAGAAGTGCTTTGGGAGTATTATATGATCGGCGCATCCCATTAAAATTAAAAGAAAAATTCTATAATACTACTATTAGGCCAGCTATGCTATATGGAAATAACATGTGAATAAATTAAGTGTAATAAAATATGTATGTTAAGATGGATATGTGGTAAAACTTTAAAAGATAAAATTAGAAATAAATATATAAGAGAAATGATAGGAGTAGCCTCAATTGAAGATAAAATGAGAAAAAATCGATTGCGATGGTTTGGACATATACAACATAGACTTTTAGATGTTCCAATTAGAAGGAGTGATCTTTTAATAATCCATGGTAAGGTTAGATGTAGAGTAGACCTAAACTAACATGAATAAAAATAATTAAAATAAATATAACTATTTATAATTTGAATATTGATTTGGTCCTGAATAGAGCAGAGTGAAGGAAGCAAATTCAAGTAGTTGACCCCATGTAGTTGAAAAAAGGCTTAAATGAGTTGAGTTGAGTTTAGTACATATTGACAATTTAGCAAGAGATGATGCTTTGCATATAGGATAATTAAAGAAAGAGTTTCAACATTTCTTTTTCACAAAAACTCACCATTGTTGAGTTTGTTCCTCCAAAGTTCAAGCCAAATGAGAACTTTCAATTTTTCTAGAGCTACAACTTTTCAAAGTGTTAGGGCCATAGGACAAATCATGCCTTCTGATTTATGTATCCATCGAAACATGTAATTGAGTGCAACTTGCTATTAGATCATCTCCAAATTGGCTAGTCTTCATTACTTGCAGGGTTGACTGCAGGATGCTTGCCAATCTCTCACTTCTTCTAAAGCATTGCTAGAAAAAGGGAGGTCGAGTTAAGCATACAGCACTTGGAGTAGGGACTAATCCAAAATCTTTTCAATTTGTTGCTGGAGTATAGAGGTTGGCAAAGAGAAGAGTTAGGGTGATGCTCATCCAAATATCATGCCAGACAAGGATGTTTATCCCCTTGCTAGGAGTGATTTTTAGGCTAATCCAAAAGAGATCTTGTTGACCCAATTATTAATTTTGATGAATAACAAAAATTATATGAGTATATTCCTTATGTTACTAATAATTTTGATTTAAGTATTCAAGAATTTAAATATTTAATTAATTAAAATCTAAAAAAATTAAGTTTGACCCTTTGTCTTGTGTTGAGTATCAAGTTTTAGCATTTAGAGCCAACTCCATAAGTCTAGGAGCCAACTCCGAAGCGTATCAGAATAGTTTGATACTTTCGACACATGATAGAGCCGACTCCTATAGAGATTAGAGCCGACTCCACTAGAAAGACATAAAGTTCTTAATTCTGCATCAAGTTAGAGCCGACTCCTGTAGAGATTAAAGCTGACTCCACCGGTTATACAGAGAGTGTATTTTTGAGGCTTAGTAGAGCTGGCTCCTACATTTCTTAGAGTTGACTCTCGCACGAAAAGGTATCGACCTCTCGAAAGTCAGAGCTGACTCCGCGATGGATGGATGTTCTCGTTTCGCACATCCCATGTTAGAGCCGACTCCAAGTTTGCTAAAGCCAACTCCAACTTATTAGGGGTGGACTCTAGAGGAGTTAGAGACAACTCCAAAGTCTGACATTTCTTTAACAAATTTCAATGGCTCTTTTCTCTTCTATGCTAAACTCATCCTCAAGCATTTACAATAGCTAGTTTTCTTCTAAAAGAGGATTTAGAGAAGATTATAAATAAGAGCTAAGGGGACGTTTTAAAAATAAACAAGGGAAAGAACACAAGAGAGAAAAGAAAAGAAAATAGAGTTCAAAATTTGAAAGCCCTTTTGTTCGAATCAGAGTTTAGAGAAATCCAAAGTATTCGAAAGCCAACTTTGAGGGATTTTCATCAAATCAAAAGCAGAAGAAGAGAGCCCTAGTTCTTCAAAAGCCTCTACATCAAAGATTCTTTCAAAGCTTCAAGCTCAACTTGAGGAAGATCATTTTTAAGAAAAAGAAGAAAAAAAAAGAAAAAAGCCCAATTTTAGAAATCTTCTAAATCAGGCTCTTCTATTTCTATCTTGATTATATTATCTTATTTGCTCATTGAGGAGCTTTATTTCTATTGTAGCCATTTTTTTATTATACTTATTTATTGATTTAATTAGAGGATTAATCAAGGAAGGCAGTTTGACCTTATTCAGCTAGAAAGCTTGTGATAGGTTTTGTGCTGGTGAACATGTGAAAACCGGTTGGGTTCATTGTGATCCCATTGTAAAACAACAAGTTTGAGTTGTAAGCTTGTAAAATAACTCTGCTGTAATCAAGATAATTATAGTGTGGGCCTAAGAGTTTCCTAAGTGGATGTAGGTGTAGCTAACACCGAATCACTATAAAGTTTTTATGTTTGTCATGCTTTCTCTCTACTCTATCCGTTTTACTCTGCTTTGCATCCTTAGTACCACTATTGCATTCCTTCTTGTGCTTTACCTTAAGAATAGTTTTTAAGTATTAAAATTTTTAAGAACCCAATTCATCCTCCCTCTTAGGTTGCCATCTGGGTCAACAATTGGTATCAGAGCTAGTGCTCATTCTTTCTTGATCTAACAATCATGAGCTAAAGATCCAAATGATAGCTCAAGCTAGTTCTTTTTCTAAGGAACAATCCATCAATCATCCACCATTATTTAATGACACTAACTACTCATATTGGAAAGCTAGAATAAGGATATTCATTTAAGCTTTGGACTATGATTTATGTAGTGTCATTATCAATGGTCCTCGTACTCTAACACACTTAGTAGATGGATCCATATTCCTAAGTCAGAAAGGGATCGATTGGAATAAGCATGATAGGAAAATGGCCCAGTTTAATGCCAAGGCTATGAATGTCCTATATTACTCCTTGGATGAAAATGAATTTAATAGAATATCTACTTTCATCTCAGTCAAGGAGATATAAGATCGGTTTAAAGTTACCCATGAGGGTACCAATCAGGTTAAAGAGTCAATGATTAACATTTTTGTGCATAAATATGAACTTTTTAACATGGATCAGAATGAGTCAATCACTTGCATGTACACTAGATTTACGGGCATAGTGAATGGATTAAAAAGTCTTGAAAAAACCTATACTAACTCCGAGCTTGTTCAAAAAATTCTTAGGTCCCTTTCAAAAGCATGAGAAGTAAAAGTCACGGTAATCTAAGAAGCCAAAGATCTCAATAGTTTACCTTTGAAGGAGCTTCTTGAATCACTCATGACCCATGAACTAACAATGAAGCAACATTTGGAAGAAAATGTGAAGGAAAAAAAGACAATCACACTAAAAGCTACTGAAAAGAAGAAGAGCAGCAGTGAAGAAGATGAGGATGATGAAGATACCACTCTTCTTACAAGAAAATTAAAGAAATTTATGCAAAAAAAAGACCATTTCATAAAAGAAAACTTGGTATGAAATCGAAAGGAGATAAAGAGAAGGATAAGGAGAAGAAGAAAGATTTCATCATTTGCTATGAATGTAAGAAGCCCGAATGTTACAAATCTGAATGTCCTTAGCTCAAAAAGGGATATAAAAAGAAAAAGAAAGCATATGTTACAACATGAAGTGACAGTGATGAACCTTCATCTGAAGAAGAACAACAAAAAGTTGCTAACATTTGTCTTATAACAAATAAAAAGAGGTATGTTCTGAAAGCCATACTATGTTTTACTTTTGATGAACTTTTTGATGCTTTCAATGAATTGCTTAGTGATTTTAAAGTTTTAAGAACAAAGAACAAAGTTTTGAAAACTGAAAATCTAAATCTTTTTAAATAGAAAGATGAATTTATCTTTGAGATTAAAAAGCTAAAATTTGAAAAGTAAGATTTGAAAAAAGAGAAAAATATGATTTCTACTAAAAATTAGAATTTAAAAAATAAAGTTAAAAAATACAAGAATACTGTTGATAAATTTACTTATAACTCGGAAAGACTCAATTTGCTTTTTGAATAATCAAAGAGCTATTTTTGGTAAAGCTGGTTTGGGTTACAAATCACATAAGAAACAAAAACTAGTTAATAATTTGTTTGTTAAAAATCGATTGGCAATGATATTTTTTATTTTTGTTATGGTAAAAAAGGTTATAAATCCTATATTTGCAATCATAAAATATTTCATGTAAATACTGATCATAAATGTAAAATGATTTGGGTTACAAAATTAACTATATTTTTTGCTACTAACCATGAAGGACTCAAGAAGGCTTGGATATCTAAACATAAGATGTGATTGCTATGCAGATGTGCCATACAGCCAAAGAATTAAAAAGAAAATGATATTTTGATAGCAGCTGTTCAAGACACATGACGGATGATAAAGACCAATTCATCACACTTAAAGCCAAAAGAGGTGGAGTGGTGACCTTTAGAGATAATGGTCAAAGTCACATCATGGGTATTGGTAAAATTCAGATTACTCCATCCAATTTTATTAAGAATATTTTATATATTGATGGCTTAAAACATAATTTGATTAGCATTAGCCAACTATGCGATAAAGGTTTTAAAATATCCTTTGAAGCATCTATCTACACAGTATCTAATCACATTGATAATAGCAGTATCTTTGTTGGAAATAGAAATGACAATGTATACTTAATTGACTTGGATAACTTATCTACAAGTAATCATTACCTAATTACTAATAATGCTAAGGTAAATGAGATTGGATGGCTATGACACCATAGATTAGGCCATGCAAGCACACACTTGATTTTAAAATTGCTTGAATGGATTTGGTTAATGGTCTTCCAAAGTTGGATTTTGAAAATAATATAGTTTGTGATGCATGTCAATTTGAAAAATAAACTAGGAATTCTTTCAAATCCAAAAATATTGTCCCAACTTCTAGGCCACTTGAGCTACTACACATGGACCTTTTTGGACCTAATAGAAATAAGTCTAGAAGAAAAGAAATATGGTCTTGTGATAGTAGATGATTACTATAGATTCACTTGGGTACTGTTTTTAGCTCACAAAGATGAGACTTTCTCAGTTTTTCTAAAATTCTTCAAGAAAGTCAAAAATAAGAAAAATACTACCATAGTGTCTCTTAGAAGTGATCATGGGACTAAATTTAAAAATTATTTATTTAAAAATTTTTGCATTGAAAACGATATCTATCATAATTTTTTAGCACCTAGGATATCTCAATAAAATGGGATGGTGAAAGAAAAAATAAGACTCTAGAGGATATGACCCGTACCATACTATGTGAAAGTCAACTCCCAAAATATTTCTGAATGAAAGCTATAAACATAGCATGTTACATCCTAAATAGAGCTCTGATTAGACTAATTCTTAAGAAAATACCCTATAAACTATGGCATGATAAGAAACCCAATATTAGCTATTTCATGCATTTGGTTGTAGATGTTTCATTCGCAACAATGGAAAGAATAATCTAAAAAAGTTTGATGTCAAGTCAAATGAAGGTATCTTCTTAGGATATTATACATCTAGCAAGGCATATAGAGTGTTCAATAAGAAATATTTGATTGTAGAAGAGTCAATTCATTTAGTGTTTAATGAGTCTTTAGCATCAAGTTCTGAAAAGAAAGATGATAAGGAAAATACTAATATCCTTGGAAGAGATTTTGAAAAACTGAATGTTATGTATCTTCAGATCATAACCTGAAGCTAAGGATGATGACTCACCTAAGGATAATGATGTTATACTACTCATAATGATACAGATCTATCTAGAGATTGAAGATATGCTTATGGTCATCCAAAGGACCTAAACATAGGTGATCCATCTCAAGGTGTAAGAACTAATCATCCATGAGAAATATCAACAATCATCTTGCATTTGTGTCTCATATAAAACCCAAAATAATTGAGAAAGCTAAAAAGGATAGTTATTGGATGTTAGCTATGCAAAAAGAATTAAATCAATTCACTAAGAATAAGGTATGGACCTTAGCTGATAGTCCCATAAATTATCCGGTTATAGAATCCAAATGGATATTTAAAAATAAGTTAGATGAAGATAGTAATATTGTTAGGAATAAGGTTAGATTGGTTGCAAAGGGATATAATCAGGAAGAAGACATTGATTTTGATGAAACCTTTGTACCTATAGCTGCTTAGAAGCCATAAGGTTATTACTTGCATTTGCATGTTGCATGAACATTAACTTATTTTAGATAAATATAAAAAGTGTATTTTTGAATGGCTTTATAAATGAAGAAGTTTATGTTGAATAATCATCTGATTTTAAAGATCATGAATTTTTAAAATATAGTTTTAAACTATACAAAGCACTTTATGATTTAAAGCAGGCACCTAGAGCTTGGTATAATAGACTTAGTAAATTTTTGATTGAAAATGATTTCTCTAGAGGAAATATTGACAAAATCCTATTTTTGAGAAGAAAAGAAAAGGATTTATTAGTGGTACAGATCTATGTTGATATAGTATTTGGTGCTACTAACAATCTTCTTTGTCAAGATTTTGTTAAGCTAATGTAGGGAGAATTTGAAATGAGCATGATGGGAGAACTGAATTTCTTTTCTGGACTTCAAATCAAACAAGAAAGAGAGAAAATTTTCATTAACCAAATAAAATACACGAAGAAAATTCTTAAGAAGTTTGGAATAAAAATTATCAAACCTCTCGGTACACCAATGAGCCCTTCATGCAAACTCGACAAGGATAAGATGGTAAGAAAGTAGATCAAAAGCTTTATAGAGATATGATTGGTTCTCTACTTTATTTAACAGCTAGTAGACATGATATTATGTTTGTTGTATGCTTATGTGCTAGATATCAATCCGATCCTAGAGAATCTCACTTAATTACTATAAAAAGAAGTTTTAGATATTTAAGTAAAATAAAAAATGTAGGATTATGATATTCTAGAGACTCACCATTTGATTTGATTGGGTATTTTAATTCTGATTTTACTGATTGTAAACTAGATAGGAAAAGCATGAGTGGTGCATGCAAATTCTTAGGCAGTAACTTGATCTTTTGGTTTAGAAAAAAGCAAAATTTAATTGCATTATCAACTGCTCAAGATAAATATGTTGTAGCTGAAAGTTGTTATGTTCAAATTCTTTGGATTAAGCGATAATTTGAAGATTATGGCATCACACTTAATAGGATTCCAATAAGGTGTGATAATACTAGTGTAATAAACCTCACCAAAAACCTAATTCAACATTCTAGAACTAAACATATACAAGTTAGACATCATTTTATTAGAGAATATGTTGCTAACAATGATGTTTGTTTTGATTATGTATGTACTGAAGATCAATTAGCTGATATATTTATAAAACCTTTGAGTGAAGAGAGATTTTGTTATCTTAGAGGAGAATTAGGTATTTGTGATCCATTAGAATAGATTTGAAATTTCTAAGATTGATTATCTAGATTTTAATCTATTTTCTTAAAAACTTTATTATGCTTCTAAGAAAAATCATCGAGATATTTGAATTCTTTGATCCCCTATGCCTTAAGGATAATTTTTTTCATTGAAACTGTCATGGAGCTGACTCCACTAAAGTTGGAGTCGATTCAAGTGTTTACAACTCTCTATCTGCTCATTAGAGCTGACTCTAGCTACTGCGGAAGCTGACTCTATGATGGGGCACGAAAAAAATTGATGGAATGAGGGGATGGTGATGTGTTCTAAGTGATTACCACCCTTAATGAACATTTGAGCCCAAGCTATGGCTGAATTCATGCATGGGAGAAATGAAGAACATCAAACCGGAAGCAGAAATCTAAACACCCTTGTGCAAGCTTCTTTCAAAGAAATAAAAAGATTAGGATCTAAAGGTATGGAAACCTTCAAACTAAGTTAAGCCACTTTTAAAACTTCAGATCTAAAGGACCAAGAGGATTTTTTTTTTTTTCAACAATGAAGTAAGATCTTAAAGTGGAAGGGATGCACTCAACACTCAAAGAATTGAGGGTTGGTTGACGAGATCTACACTCCTTACTTAAGAACTCACCTTGGCACTTGATCCTTGACGTGGAGCCATCATCCTCAACTCTAACATCCTCAAGAGAACCTGCAAGTGATCAGAAGTCAGACCGTGGAGGCAAAGGAATTGAAGGAAATAAAAAAAATCGAACAAGGAAAGGAAGGATTTGAAAAATTTTGCTGAGACTTGGGTAGCACTTATCCTTCTTCCTGAAACTATTATGGAACCTTGGTAGAATGGTTTAGAGTAGCAAATTGGGCCTCTCACCCTCTCCCTCAAGGAGTGACCTAGATCTAAGACTAGGAAAACACGAGCCTCAACTCAAACTAAGAGCATCTCACCCTCTTCATACTCAAAGATGAACAAGGCACTTGGCAAAACAAATCAAATAAACTTGATTTTATTTCTCAAACTTCGTCTCTACAAGAGGGAAAGCTTGGCCTATTTATAGGCCAAAGGACTTCCAGAAATTTCAGCCCAAAAAACTAAAAGATCATAACAATCTAAGGATTAGTTATGATATAGCTAACTAATTACAATCAATCCCTAACAAATTTGGTTGTACCAGCTTCTATGTGGCACCTCCTTAGTTTGCCATGTGTCATCATCAGATACCTCCATGTGTCCTCCAAGATTTGACTTCTAAGTTCTATATGTCATCATCAGATACCTCCATGTGTCCTCCAAGATTTGACTTCCAAAGAGAAGACTTGATGTCTTGATAGCAGTGTTGACTCAAGGCAGGAAGTGTCAATACTTTGAGACTTGGCAGAAGTTAAAATTTTGCAGCATGAGTTGCCAATTGAAACTCTTGGCTCGAGTAAGTGGAACATGCGGAAAGTAGATTAACTACAAAACCAAAGAGTGTCAGTCTGCAACCTTTTCTTCTTGCTGATGTCCCCATCAATTCTTCCCAGGTGAAAAAAACTCGGCCCTGATGAGTATGGATCATTTTGGCTTTGGTAATATTCAAGCAGATCTGAATCGATCCTTTGCAGTTCTTCTTGAGTGATCCATGAGTCTTCAGAATCAGGTCTACCTTGCCAATGGACCAAGTAGCGTTGATAGTCTTTATTTCGAGTAGTGACAATTTTGTCATCTAATATCCGTTCAATTCTTTCTTTTGTGGCTGGTGGACACTCTGGGATTGGTTCACTCTCAAAGGATGGATCAGGTCCTAAAAACTCACTGGGATTCATTGTTGGTTCCTTGTATTCTACCAGATCTGAAATATTAAAGGTGGAACTAATACCAAGTCAGAAGGTAGGTCCAGTATATAAGCATTAGGTCCAATTCTTTTTATTATTTTGAAAGGACCTGCACCACGGGCATGTAGTTTCTTCATAGTTTCCTTTGGAAACTATTCAGGTCTGAGCCTTATCATGACAAAGTCTCCTACATGAAATTCTTTTGCTCTTCTATGGGAATTAGCCATATGCTTGTAACTCTCATTGCTTATATGGATTTTCTCGCTAATTTCTTTGTGTAAATCCCTAATGTGTTATGCATATGACTCAGCAGACTCTGATGTTCGTACATGCATGGGCAATGGAATGAGGTCTATTGGCTTTCTTGGTTTGTACCCATGAATAATCTCAAAAGGACTTTTTCCAATGGATCTGTTAACTGAACTATTATAGGCAAACTCTATACGTGGCAGTAAAAGGTCCTAATTTCCAGTATGTTTTCCCACTAAACATCTCAACATATTTCAAGACTTCTATTTACAACTTCTGTTTGACCATCAGTTTGGAGGTGATAAGTGGTAGAAAAGTTTAACTTGGTTCCTAGCAGGTGCCATAGGGTTTTCCAAAAGTAACTGGTGAACTTAACATCCCTATCAGACACGATGGTTTTAGGTAACCCGTGTAATCTAACCACTTCATCTAGAAATAACTTGGTCACTTTTGATGCATCGAAGGTCTGGGAATAAGGCAGAAAATGTGCCATTTTAGAAAATCTATCGACTACCACAAAGATGGAATCGTGTCTCCTTAAGGTCTTTGGTAGTCCCAACACAAAGTCCATACTGATGTCTTGCCAAGGTCGATCAGGGACGGGTAAAGGGGTGTATAGTCCAGTGTTTTGTTTTTGCATTTTAGCAACAACACATGTCCTACACTGGGTTACGACTTGGGCAACATTTCATTTTAAGCTGGGCCAAAAGAATTGTTCCTCCAAAGCTAGAATAGTTTTATTCCTTCCGAAATGGCCTGCTAAACCTCCGGCATGGATTTCCCAAATCAAGAATTCCCTAATTATGGTTCGGGGAATACACAACTTATCTCCTTTAAAAAGGAACCCATCATGAAGAGTAAAGTCTTTGTATTCTCTAGAAGGCCTTAGACTAACAGATTCAAAAATCTCACTAAAGTCAGGGCAACTTTTATACTCTTCCTTCAACTTATCAAATCCTGTGACTTCAGTACTTACGGACGTCAAGAGCATAGAACGTTGACTTAAAGCATCGGCAACCTTATTGTCAGAACTAGCACGGTGTTTTAGAACAAAGGTGTAAGCTTGGATGTACTCTACCCATTTTCCATGCCTAGAGTTTAACTTCTTTTGGGAGCTAAGGAATCGGAGGGCTTCATGATCGAAAAATAGAACAAACTCCTGCGGTAACAAGTAATGTCTCCAATATTTCAAAGCCTGAACTACCACATATAACTCCTTGTCATAGGTGGAATATCTCAATTTGCGCCATTTAGTTTCTTGCTAAAAAAAGCTATCGGATCGTTCTATTGACTTAAAACTCCACCAATTCCAATCCCAGAGGCATCACAAGCAACCTCAAAAACTTTAGAGAAGTCAGGCATCCTTAAGATTGGTGCTTGTGTCATTCTTCCTTTAATCTCAAGGAAGGCTTTATTGGCTTGTTTGGTCCATTCAAAACTTTCTTTCTTAAGACAATCCGTGATTGGAGCAACAATGGTGCTAAACCCTTGGATGAATCTCCTATAGAAGGTGGCAAGACCGTGGAAGCTACGGATGTCATGTATGTTCTTGGGTTCGGGCCACTCGACTATGGACTTAATTTTCTCGGGATCAGCAGAAACACCATTAGTAGTAACAATGAACCCTAGAAAGGTTACTCTCTTAGTCATGAATTCGCACTTCTTCAGATTGGCATATAGATTTTCCTTTCTAAGGGTGTAACAGACTTGTCTAAGATGATCTAAATGGTCCTCCCTAGTCTTACTATAGATGAGGATGTCATCAAAATATACTACAACAAATTTTCTCATAAAAGATCTTAAAACTTGAGTCATGATCCTCATAAATGTACTAGGGGCGTTTGATAGACCAAAGGGCATAACCAGCCACTCATAAAGACCTTCCTTAGTTTTGAATGCAGTTTTCCACTCATCTCCAGGTTTGATCCTAACCTGGTGATAACACTCTTAAGATCAATCTTGGAAAATGTAGTGGTTCCGATCATCATGTCGAGCATATCATCAAGGCGAGGGATAGGAAATAGATACTTGACCGTAATTTTGTTGATGGAACGACTATCCATGCACATTCTCCAAGTGCCATCCTTCTTCGGGGTCAGTAGGGCAGGTACTACACAAGGACTTAAACTCTCCCTAATAAACTTTTTTGGAGGAGATCTCCAACTTGTCTTTGTAGCTCAGCTGCTCAGTAGGATTCATTCTATAGTGAGGTAGGTTAGGCAAGGTGGCTCCTAGGACTAGATCAATTGTATGTTGAATATCCCTAAGTGGGGGTAGGTGATTGGGTAAATCTTCTGGGAATACATCCTTAAAGTCTTCTAAGATCTTTGTGACTTCTTGAGGTGGTTCCTTAGGATCTTCATTCCGACTTTCTTTAAGTGCCAAAATCCACATAGGTGATCCTTCATTGATTTCTTTCTCTATTTCCTTGACACTGATCAAATTCAGATCTTGTTTCTTCTCTTTCAAATCGCTAGACCCTTTCTTGATATTGTCCTTAGGTGGGGTCAAGTTAATGATAAGCTTTTTCCCTAGATGGTTTAAAGCACAAGAATTGGATTGACCATATAAAGTTGCATCATGATCATACAACCAAGGTCTACCCAAAATGATGCTACTTACACCCATGGGTAGTACATTGCACCAGACTTGTTCATGATAGGATTGGATTTGAATGGGAACTTGACATCTGGATTTAATGGGAATGGATGTTGAATCTATCCAAGAAACTTTGTATGGATTGGGGTGGGGAACAGGGGTCAAGTTAAATTCTTAATAGCTTTAGTGGAAATAGCATTCACACAACTCCCATTGTCTATAATGATTTTATAAACATTCTCCCCTATCTTAACAAATGTTTGGAGTATATTAGTTCTTCTCCAATCCTCCTTTTTCTTTGTTTGGGTCAAAATTCTAACAACACCCAAAGTCTCATCATAATTAATCTCTTCTTCCTCTTCATCATATTCATTGATCAGATTGGATTCAGCCTCATATACCTCTTTTTCAAACTCTTTAGTATCTTTAGGGTCCTCTTCAGCTAGTTCTCCTATGTGTAGAGAACGGGCAGGGCATTGGTTGGCATAGTGTCCCTTCCTGTTACATTTAAAACAATGGACATTCGGGTTGTTACTCTTTTGAACTACAGGGGCTTTACCCTTGTCACTCGTTTGACCGGATGGGATAGTAGGAGTGGGGTGATTTGGTCGCATTTGGTTGAACCCTAGTTTCTGAGTAGGGGTGCTAATCTTACTTAGTTCGGGTCTTCTGACTATCGGTCCCCTTTGAAACCTTTCACAATCTCTGGCTATTTGATAGGCTTGGTCTAGGTCAGTGATTTCTCTTAGAAATATTCCTTTTGAATTTCTTCATGCAAACCGGCTCTAAACCTAAACAATGTTACAGCTTCTGATTCATCAATGTTACACCTGATCGCAAACTCATTAAACTTGGTAATATATTCAGATACAGTTTATTGTCCTAGTATAATCTTTGCCACTGATCTAATAGTCTTTGGTGATAGGACATAGGGACATACTTTCCCCTAAGCTTGATTTTCATAACTCTCAAGTGGTTATGTGCATGTCTCCTCTTTGCCTAAGCATTCGCCCGATATTCTCCCAGTATAACCTAGCATGGCAGACTAACCTCAGTTTGGCAAACTTATACTTTCTCTCCTCGGTCATCTCATACCATTCAAAATATTGATCCATTTCTCCCTCCCAGTCAACATAAGCTTTAGGGTCTAGGCTTCCATCAAAGATAGGAGCCTCTAATCGAATGTTCCTCATGGCTCTTTCATCTTGATCTAAGTAATCCTGGTGAGGTCGCCTAGGGATACGATCAGGAGTAAAGTCAGGCCGATGGACTCGATGGGCTTCTTCCATGAAATCAGGATCAAGTCTCCTTGGATTGTATTCAGGGATGTGCACATGATATTGGGCTCTTGGACCTCGAGGAATTGACCTAAATGATTCAGGTTCGATGGGGATCCTTTGAGGCTCTTCAAGGGTCTCAACTCTATCTTTTACTTGACCTAATTCTTTATTGATTTGCCCTAATTGCTCAGTTACAGTGTCTAATTTTTTAGTCAGGATCCTCATAAAGAGTTCAAGATTAGGATCCATAGGTACAAACCAAGAAAGATAGAACTTTTGACCTATAAGACAAGAAGTACAAACCTAGCTTCTAGGGCTCCTAAACCTAGAAGTTCAAAATATAGGACTTGACTAGGTACTAGTTAAGGATGTAATTACCTTTGTCACTGGCCAGGTAAGAGGTGGGAATGCGGGAGGCCCCCCTTGCTTTCGCAAGGACCCAATTAAAGAACCGCAAGTCCGCTTAAGGCATTTTCCATTAGACCTCTAGTCTTAGACACCAGTTTCTAAGAATAATTACAAACTTAAATAGTGCTTTGTCTCCTCTTGCACTTGAACCTGACTTGTTGGTGTCCTTAATTTAGGTGCATACTTGATTTTAATTAAGGCTTAGGTCAATGCATAATGAGGATGGTTGTTGTGGACTAAGGAAAGGTTATTATCTCCTCCCCTTATGTTATATTGAATGCCCTTAAGATGATTTATGTATATATGGATGCACACAATTTCAGCAATTAACTAGCACAATCGACTAGACTTAGTACAATTAAGTAAAATTTAATCTAATTTTAAAATTCAGCAAATGCAAACTTAAATTGAGAAATTCAAATCTTAAAGTCTAGATTTCAGAAGCTAATTTTTTTTTAATTTTAAAATTTAGATTAAAATTTCATTCTTGGAGGTAAAAGTGGTTAAATAAAATTTGCAGCTTCTAACTAACCTTCAACTAACCCGGTTTTGAAAATTTGAAATTTAAAGTTTTAAAATTTTAAAAATTCAAAATAAAAATTGAATTAGTTAGATCTCAGAGTGAAAATCCTGGATTTTGAAATTTGAATTCAATTTTTTTAAAAAAATTTGCCTGAGGAAGTTGTTATGATAGTAGTTGCTAGAAGATTCTAGCAGCTTAACAAACTCTCTACTACCTATTTCAAAATTTAAATTTTAAATTTAAAACCCCTCTAAATTCAAAATTTAAGTGAAAATAACAGAATTTAAAGTATAAATCTCAGATCTAAAATTAAAAATTTATTTTTTTTAATATTTTTTAAAAATCAAATTTAATGGAGGGAACCAAAAAGTCTTCCAGAAAACAACCTAAGAACTCAAATTTTTTTTATTCCAAAACTCTAAAATATATTTTTTTAATTTTAGATTTCGGAACCTAAAGTCCTAAAGTGTAGCAAATGAATTTTTATTTATTTTTTAACCCTTAAAAAAATTACAAAAAATTCATGGAAATCTCGGACTAAAACTAGAACAGAAATTCCAGTAACTTACAAGCTTAACTTAGAGATCAAAGCTCTGATACCAAAGTTGATGGGGCACAAAAAAAATTGGTGTAATGAGGGGATGGTGATGTGTTCTAAGTGATTACCACCCTTAATGAACATTTGAGCCCAAGCTATGGCTAAATTCATGCATGGAAGAAATGAAGAACATCAAACCGAAAGCAAAATCTAAACACCCTTGTGCAAGCTTCTTTCAAAGAAATAAAAAGATTAGGATATAAAGGTATGGAAACCTTCAAACTAAGTTAAGCCACCTTTAAAACTTCAGATCTAAAGGACCAAGAGGTTTTTTTTTTTTTTTTCAACAATGAAGTAAGATCTTAAAGTGGAAGGGATGCACTCAATACTCAAAGAATTGAGGGTTGGTTGACGAGATCTACACTCCTTACTTAAGAACTCACCTTGGCACTTGATCCTTGATGTGGAGCCATCATCCTCAACTCTAACATCCTCAAGAGAACCTGCAAGTGATCAGAAGTCAGACCGTGGAGGCAAAGGAATTGAAGGAAATAAAAAAAAATCGAACAAGGAAAGGAAGGATTTGAAAAATTTTGTTGAGACTTGGGTAGCACTTGTCCTTCTTCCTGAAACTATTATGGAACCTTGGTAGAATGGTTTAGAGTAGCAAATTGGGCCTCTCACCCTCTCCCTCAAGGAGTGACCTAGATCTAAGACTAGGGAAACACGAGCCTCAACTCAAACTAAGAGCATCTCACCCTCTTCATACTCAAAGATGAACAAGGCACTTGGCAAAACAAATCAAATAAACTTGATTTTATTTCTCAAACTTCATCTCTACAAGAGGGAAAGCTTGGCCTATTTATAGGCCAAAGGACTTCCAGAAATTTCAGCCCAAAAAACTAAAAGATCATAACAATCTAAGGATTAGTTATGATATAGCTAACTAATTACAATCAATCCCTAACAAATTTGGTTGCACCAGCTTCCATGTGGCACCTCCTTAGTTTGCCATGTGTCATCATCAGATACCTCTATGTGTCCTCCAAGATTTGACTTCTAAGTTGCCATGTGTCATCATCAGATACCTCCATGTGTCCTCCAAGATTTAACTTCCAAAGAGAAGACTTGATGTCTTGATAGCAGTGTTGACTCAAGGCAGGAAGTGTCGATACTTTGAGACTTGACAGAAGTTGAAATTTTGCAGCATGAGTTGCCAATTGAAACTCTTGGCTCGAGTAAGTGGAACCTGCGGAAAGTAGATTAACTACAAAACCAAAGAGTATCAGTCTGCAACCTTTTCTTCTTGCTGATGTCCCCATCACTCTATTTTGAGCACTGACTATTTTATTGATACGAAGCAAACTCCATGCTTTGCGAGAGCCAACTCTAAGTGGTCCCCATTCAGTATTTCTAGGGTTGAGTCGACTCTTTTCCAAAACAAATCGCCTCCAAATCTTTCTAAACTCCCTTCCACTCCTCTCAAACTTTCAAATATTTTTGATTTCAACCTTCATTGATCTTCTATAGCACCCAAATGCTGTGCATCTACCCTTGGAGCCTCCGTCACCATCGAGAGGAGGTTCGCGCGATGTCTGGTGAGGCAACCCTCTCCGTGCATGCCATCGTCTTTTTCTACCTCACTCCAAATGCCATTCCAACTCCACCCTCACCACATATTTATTTCTTAGCGAAAAAAGCAATTACAAATGGGAGAAAGGTAGACTTTTACTTCTTCTTTTTTTTTTGAAAAAAGCGGGCGATCACACCAGTCTAGCGCGAGTCAACCCAGATATATCAGAAAATAAAAGCTGTTTAAGTACAATGGGGCAGGAGTCCCCCTGTTTCCATATCCAAAAATTAGAAAAAAGGGTCGCAACACCCGCAATCCAATCAGCCACCGTGTTGGCCTCACGATAGACATGACGAATCTGAAAGCAAGTGACCCCCCTCAAAAAAGACCAGATATCTAGAAGAAGAGGATTAGTTGAAGGGAGACCGCTACATTCCTGTCGAAGCCAACAGATGACCGTAAGAGAGTCCCCCTTAATAAAGAGATTCTGAGCTTAAAGGGACCGAGCAGCAAAGGAAATATCGGCCCACGTCGCATACAGCTCTGCCATAGGAACAAAGGAATCTAGGAGACCAAAACCTCCTACCAGCAACATACCACCATCAACACCTCTAATAATAAAAGCAGAACCAGCAAGTCTGCCCCGAACACTCCCATCAAAGTTGATTTTGACATACCCTGGAGGAGGGGCTCCCAAGAAATAAAAACCGTCTGCCGGTTCGCTACCGAAGTAGCAGGGGAACACCAGTGTCTAGATATATCAAAATCGTGAGCAGCACGAGAGAAGTCAGAGGAGAAGGATATAGCTGTCCAAGCTATCCGCTGAGGAGGAACGGAGACATCTGTGAAGACCAGCTGGTTACGAGATAACCAAATCTGGTAAGCTGTGGCAGCCCAGACGGTACCCCGCTGCAGCTTATTCCTTCTAATATCTCTGAGAAAAGAGGACCGCGACGAACTGGAAACATCCTCACAGATCTGATATCCCAAAATCCTCCAAATATGTCTAGCTCTAAAACACTGAAAGATGGCATGGTCAATAGTTTCATCCGCCTGACCACACAATGGGCAAATAGGCTGAACAACCACACCTCTACCAGAAAGCAAGAAGCAAGTAGGAAGACAATTCCACTCAAGCTTCCAAAGAAAGAGCTGCAACTGGGGGTGGATTGGAAGCTTTCAGATCCAAGCAGTATCCCTCGAACCAAGAGACTGAGGCCTAAAGATTGGCAAAAGATCCCTGGATGGAGCCCTCGCGAAACATGATCTCCTTCATAATCTGGTATCCTCAACCCTACCAGCAACTAGTGGGATAGAGAGAATCCGGCGGGCAAGCTCCTCACTGAAAAACTGCATCACCGAGGGAATGCACCAAGAGCAAAGGTCCTGGGAAATCAAATCAGAGACTCTCATATGGCTGGAGACCTCAGAGCTGATGAAAGTAGGCCACTGCGCAAAAGGAAGATCAGAAAGCCATAAGTCATGAACAACATTCACCCCAGTTCCATCACCAATCATCCATGAGATATTATTCCTGATAGTTGGCAGTCACCCACTGACCTCCTTCCAGAAGAAAGAATAGGTCCGAGGAAAAGAAGAAGGCATATCTGGAGGCCACTCACCATATCTCGCTCTCATCACAGAACTCCAGAAACAATGCTGGTCAAGGAGAAAACGGGAGGCATGTCTAGCCAACAAAACCTCCTTCCTGACCACTAAGGACTGAATGCCAATACCTCCCTCAGAGATAGGCTTACAAATAGTGTCCCAGGCCAGTAGATGCATACCATGACCATCTTGCCTCGATTCCCAAAGAAAATCTCTAAAACACCTCTCAATCCTTCTTAAACATGAAATCGGGATAACAACATTTGCTAATAGATGAAGGGGGAGAGACGTAAGAACCGATCGGATAAGAGTAATCCGAGCCATCATCGATAACCCAGTAGCCTACCATCCATCAATACGATCTCGAACCCGATGCTCAATCACACTAAAATTAGAGCAACGAGGCTGCCTACCAGTGATAGGAACACCCAGATATGTGAGGCAGTTAGCCTGAGTAAAAATGCCAAAAGTCTGAAGAATAGCCTCTTTCTTAGATCTGGAGATCTTTGGGCTAAGACAAACCATAGATTTATGAAGATTTACCTTCTGCCCAGAGGCTCTACAATACTCCTGGAGAATAGTAGCATAAGAACTAGCATTCCGGGCAGTAGCCTTCCCTAGTAAGATGCAGTCATCGACGAAAAGGAGATGAGAAACCGCAGGCCCATCCGGTCCAGCAAAAAAGGGGATAATACGATTATCGAGCTGTGCCTGGCAGAGCGCACGCGATAAATCATCAACTGCAAGAATGAACAATAATGGAGAGAGCGGACAACCTTGACGTAACCCCACAGTGGAATAGAAAAAATCCATCGGACAACCATTTATAATAAGAGAGAAAGTAGGTCTATAAATGCAAGCCATAATCCAGTCTATGAACTGCCCATCGAACCCAAACTCCAAGATGGTCCTGTACAGAAAATCCCAACTTAGTCTATCATAAGCTCGCTCCATGTCGAGCTTAACTGCCATAAGACTGTGCTGACCAGTCGCTCGGTGAAGATCACACATAAACTCCTAAGCAATAAGAACATTATCAGATATACTTCGGCCTCGAATAAAAGCACCCTGCTCCACAGAGATAATATGAGGAATAACTGTCCGCATCCGATTTGCCAAAAGACAGGAACAGACTTTATATAAGGTGGAACAGAGACTAATGGGCCTATAGTGAAGAGGCGAAGAAGCATCGGGACGCTTTGGCACCAAGGTAACAAAGGTCCTATTCCACTCATTCGGAATAACTCTAGAACGGAAAACATTGAGAATAGCTTGCTGGACATCCTGACCAACAATGCTCCAGTATGTCCGGAAGAAAAGGGGCGGAAAACCATCAGGCCCAGGAGCCTTTTCCTGCCCAAGATCCCATAGAGCCCTACGAATCTCATCCCCAGTGATCGGTCTAGTAAGAAGGTTATTCTCAAAATCAGAGACCTTCTCGGAATGCATGACCGGATGAACAGGGAACCCATCTCCAGTATGATCAGTCCATCGGGACTGAAAGAAGTGAAAAAAATGATCTCTAATACCAGCATAATCCTCCAGAGATTGTCCCTCATCATCCACAATCCGCCGAATCCTATTAGCAGCACGTCCCTTCAAAGTGCTCTGGTGAAAAAATCTGGTGTTACAATCCCCGGCCCGAAACCACTGAATCCGAGACCTCTGTCTTCAATAAATCTCCTGTTGCAGCAGAAGAGAGTGGTGACTATTAAGAAACCCCAGAGGGTCATAAGATCAGAACTAGAAAGACTTCCATCTGAATCTTCCCTATTCTGGATGGAAGTAATCTCCGCCTCCACTAGCTCCACTTTTCGAACAAGGTCCCCAACCTTCATTTTGTTCCATCTGGATAGCCGGCGCTTCGCTAACTCAAGCCTCCTGGATAGTCTATACTCAGCCCTACCTCTAACTGGTAGGTGCCAAACCTAAGAGATAATATTCCGGGCCGAGGAATAAGAAGTCCAAATCTGCTCAAAACGAAACTGTTTCCGGTGCTGCATCGCCAGCTCCGTAGAAATTAAAATGGGGCAATGATCAGAAGCAATCCGAGACAGGTGAGTAACAGTGGAGGAAGGGAACATATGAAGCCAATGAGCCATGGCCATCGCTCTATCCAATCTCTCCCACACACGAGCTGTACCCTAGCGATTATTACACCAGGTGAACTGGGTACCCAAAAATCCCATATCAAAAGCCCAGCAGAGGAGATGAAAGATCTAAACTCAACAGACTCAACTGAATCAACAAAAGGCCTGCCTCCTCTCTGACCTTGAAGGTTTTGACATTGGAAGGCTTTTGAGAAATATGGGTTGGAAAAATATTTGTTCGTTAAATGTCCCTATCTACCCAGCTTTGGTCTGAGAATTTTACTATAATGTAGGAAGAGGAGATGGTGGATTGGTTAGTTACGTGAGAGGAACCAGTCCACATAACTTCAAAAATTTTGAAAAATCTTTTGGAAATGCCCATAGATGGATTAACTACTACTCATCCCACTGATAGAGCTGATGCATTATCAAGAATGTTAGGGAGGGAAGTAAATGAGCTTGAAGATATTTTTGCCAACCAACTAAGCTTGGAGTTGAGGCTTTTACACAACATTTGTAGTAGGATTCTTTTTCCCAAGACTGAAAAGTTTGAATATGTTTCTAAGAGAGATGTAGCCATAATGGACTGTGTGTTGACTGGGCAACCCATAAATCTGGTGGGAATGATATTTGGTTGTATGGCGGAGGCTTGTACAATGATAAGGTAAACTTTACTCTACTGGATGATGCTGACATTAATTTTCAGAAGCCAAGGGGTAGATATTTTAGATAATGAGCCACAGAAGAAGTTAAGACATATAGATTACTATAATATCTCCATCCTATACCTCATGGGTTTTTGAAAAATTAATGGACAATGGCAAAGGTGAAGACCTAATGATATGCTAGAGCCAGTCAGAGGAGCCAGAGATGATGATGATGATAATATTAAGGAGGTCCCCAGGCCTTCAGCACTTGCACTGGACCATCTACTTCTGGATCATCTTTTTCACTACTGGGACCTAGTTCACCATCGCACCACCACCGGCAGCATCTATAGGACCTTCCTCTGCTTCTATTGTTGAGCAAGTTGAGCAATTCAGAGAAATAATCAAAGCTGCACTTGTCGACCAAGAAGAAAGGATTAATGAAAACTTTTGGGATTAGCTTTTGGGGATAAAGCAACTGGTTTACATTTTGAAGGAGAAAGTGAAGAAGATTGAAAAGTCAATCAATACCTCGGCTGACAGTTTGAAAATAGAGTTGCAAGTTATTTTTGATAAAATTAGAGGTATTGGTGATGACTCAGATACCTACTCCAAGTGTAATATAGAACTTCAAGACAAATTGATATAGCTGCATCAAAAGTTGAAGTGTTATTGAATGAACTTTTGAAGACTCAAAAGATAAAATGGGACAAATTTTAACGGAATTGAAAAGGCTCTTAAGATTCTAAAGTGAATGTCCCCTTCTCTCCTGCCAATCCAGCCAATCCAACTCAACTCTATGCAATTTACTTTAGTTTACTTTTAGAATTTCATAGTTATATTGGAAATCCTAGCTTATACTTAGGAATTCACTAAGAGATGACATTTTGTTGTTTTATATTTGACTTTACTTAACTTATACTTCACTTCTTGTACTCAAAGAATATGTATGAAATTTTTATGACTCAATGAAATCTCTTTGATATCTTTGAAATGATTGTCTTCTTATGCCATTCTATGATGTTTGATTCTAATTTGGTTGATTTGAATCTCATCCTGAGCAAGGACTACCCTATGCTTCCTTAACTTTTTGTTGATGACAAAAAAGAAGGAGATTTGTATATGCATATTGAGTTTAAATAGTATGCACATACATAGGGGGAGCAACTACTCAGGGGGAGCTTAGAACTTATTAAATTTGAACTATTGAATTGATTAATTTAAATAGTATGAATCATTGAATAAAATTTTTGAATTCATGGAATAATTGAACTAAATATTTGAAATGAAGTTATTGTTTAAGATAATTATATTAAAATTCTGCTTACTATCATTCTAATTAAAAAGTTATTTAAGTTGAAGTTTATGCTTTAATTATATATGCATATACTCAGTGTTTTTGTCATCATCAAAAAGGGAAAGATTGTTGATCCAATTATTAATTTTGATGAATAACAAAAACCATATGAGTATATTTCTTGTGTTACTAATGATTTTGATTAAGTATTTTAAAATTTTAAATATTTAATTAATCAAAATCTAAGAAAATTTGAGTTTGACCTTTTGTCTAGTGTTGAGTGTCAAGTTTCAGTATTTAGAGCCAACTTCAGAAGTCTGGGAGTCAACTACGGAGCGTATTAAAATAGTTTGATACTTTCAGCATGCGGTAGAGCCGACGTCTACAGAGATTAGAGCTAACTCCACTAGAAAAATAAAAAGTCCTCAATTCTGTGTCGAGCTGGAGCCGACTCCCATAGAGATTAGAGCCGACTCCATCGGTTATACAGAGAGTGTGTTTTTTGGGGCTTCAGTATAGCCGGCTCCCACATTCTTTAGACCTGACTTCTGTATGAAAAGGTATCAACCTCTTAAAAAGCCAGAGCCGACTCCACGACGGGCAGATATTCTCGTTTTGCACATCCTGTGTTAGAGCCAACTACAACCTATCAGAAGCGAACTCCAGAGGTGTCAGAGATGACTCTAAAGTATGACATTTCTCCGATGGATTTCAACGGCTCTTTCCTCTTCCATGCTAAACTCATCCTCAAGCATTTACAATAGCTAGTTTTCTTCTAAAAGAGAATTTAGAGAAGACTATAAATAAGAGCCAAGGGACCGTTTCAAAAATAGACAAGGAGAAGAACACAAGAGAGAAAAGAAAAGAAAATAGAGTTCAAAATTTGAAAGCCCTTTTGTTCGAATCAGAGTTTAGAGAAATCCAAAGTATTCGAAATCCAACTTTGAGAGATTTCCATCAAATCAAAAGGAGAAGAAGAGAGCTCTAGTTCTTCCAAAGCCTTTACATCAAAGATTCTTCCAAAGCTTCAAGCTCAACTTGAGTAAGATCATTTCTGAGAAAAAGAAGAAAAGAAGAAAAGTCCAAGTTCAAAAATCTTTTAAATCGGGCTCTTCTATTTCTATCTTGATTATATTGTCTTATTTACTCATTTGAGAAGCTTTATTTCTGTTGTAGCCATTTCTTTATTATACTTGTTTATTGATTCAATCAGGGGATTGAATTAAGGGAGGTAGTTTGGCCTTATTCAAGCTAGAAAGCTTATGATAGGTTTTATACTGGTGAACCTATGAAAATCGGTTAGGTTCGTTGTGATCCCATTGTAAAATAACAAGTTTAAGTTGTGAGCTTGTAAAACAACTTTGCTGTAATCAGGATGATTACAGTGTGGGCCCAAAAGTTTCTTGGGAGTGAATATAGGTGTAGCTAACGCTGAACTACTATAAATTTCTTATGTTTGTCGTGCTTGTCTCTCTTTCTCTCTACTCTATCTGTTTTACTCTGCTTTGCATTCTTAGTACCACTATTGCATTCCTTCTTGTGCTTTACCTTGAGAAATAGTTTTTAAGTGTTGAAATTTTTAAGAACCCAATTCACCCCTTCCTCTTGGGTTGCCATCTGGGCCAACAGATCCAATTATTTGCAAACAGCTCTCCACAAAGCTGATGAGATGGTAATCTTCTTCCTTCTACTGAAGTTACTAACTTCTGAGCTTCACATTGCATGAGAGAGTTTTTTGTTTTCCCTCAAAATTTATGCAACAACTAATCTAAAAAAAAATATTTTATGATTAACAATTAACATGTTAAAAGTTAACCAATGTCATTATATATTGGAGGTATAAATTTATATCTAAGCTAGCATGATTGATTCAATAGAGTATGTTATACCCTCAACATGCACCAAATTAATCAAGTCTCAGTGAATAAATCTCCACCTAGCTTCTGGAGTCAACTTCTCTTCGTCAAAACAACATAATGATTGCTACCAATTTTAATTAATTACTAGGAGTGTTACAGAATAAAATAATCTCTACTAGCAAGATCAAATAAATAAACGGCTAAAATTGATCTCGTGATCATCTTGGCATGCTCAAAAGGCCTATTTAAGATACTTTATGCAAGGCTCTGAGCTCATCTACTGGTCCAATTAACATATTAACAAGCTGAATCCATGTGACTTTGAAAACTCAAATTCAATTAGTTCATTCTAAGCCAAGTTGTTAGTATGACGAAGATGATACTATGGCTATGGCGGGACTCTTTCTACGGCTACCTTATAGATAGCCCTTTTCTCCTATAGGGACTAGTTTCATTTTGGGCTTGCAAACTTCTACGTACCCAAATTAGCTTTAATACATCTGCAACACCCCAAGCTTATATATTAGCCTAATTAATATGTTAGCAGGCTGATTCTATGCGGACTTAAAAATTCAAGTTTAAATTAATTAGTAGTAGATGAACTTAAGTTATAAGTTTCTTAAACCAATTTTTTTCATTAGCTGTGAGATTTTTTTTTTAGCTTTTAGGATATAATACTTTAATTGTATTTGTCATATTCCAAACTAAAAGGTGGATTCAGGACATAACAATCCACTGCACATATGTGAGAATAAATCTAATAGCATGCAAATTAAGCACCTTTCATAAGCATATAATCAATTAATATCAATAAACATTTATCCATTGAATCAAACTAATCAAATTTAGATGCATGACCAATAACTTAAAAAATAATCATAGAGGCTAAATTCAAAAGCACTAAATATTTCTTAAATCCATAGTACAATATCTAAGCGGCAAGACTATCTTCTATGCAAATCCTATCTCTTGTCTCGATCTTTTAAATAATAATATTTTTATGAGCAATGCTCAGCAAGTATCCTAAACATAAATTAGATGGATCAAGTAAGTATACCATTGAAATTTAAAATATATTTGTAATATACTATGATTTTATAATATTTTTTAAATAATTGCAGTAATGCATGACTTTCTAAACAACAATATTGAAGCAATGAATCTCATGTTTATATTAATATATGTAATGATAGCTCTCTATAATCTTTAAACTATAGTCATATATAATCACTGTGATAGTCATTTTCCTCATGATGAAAAGTCTACAGTAAGAATAATATTGATAATTGATCATAACCTACTTTTTTGATCTAAATTTCCATAAAACATAATATGCAAAAAATCAAAATTTCAATTTTATATCTTATCAAATCCATATAATGTTTCAAATTATTTTATATTAATAATTCAAAATAATTCAAATACTTTAACAATATATAAATGTACATATATATCATTTAGTAAGTCATTTAGTCTAGATTTTTATGCAATTAATTCGCAAAACTATGAAATCTTTTTCACAATCATGAATGATTTATAAATACTCTATCTTACAGTTAGACTACTAGTAAAATTTTAAAATCCTTTTAGTAATTATAAATAATTTATAAAATACTCTAACTTATGATAAAGTTACTTACAAAATTTTATTTTTTTTTAGAAATTATAAATAATTAATAAAATATTTTAACTTGTGATTAAGCTATTTATCTATTACAAATGAAATTAAAGAGAATTAATTCTAAAATTTTGATGCTTAAGAAATCTATCAACCTTTTTGATTCTTTAATCTTTATCTTTTGAACTATTGATTTGATATAAAAATATCTTTATTAAAATTTATTTATAAAGATAATTTCTAAAGCCAATAGGTTTCATACTATTCAGTGGATACTAATTTTTCAGAACTAATAAACTTTTGATTTTTTATAGGATACTAATTTCTTTATAAAAATTAAATAGAAAAATTTCTAATAAATAGTAACTTGTGATGAAGTTACCAATTACAAAAGTAGTTTTATGATTTATAACAATCTTCTAACTCATCTATAATAGTTTTGTAATAAAATTACTAAAAATTATTCTTATCATTATCAATGGCATTTTCATAATTTATCAGAAATTCATGATTTATATTTATAAAACTACTTCCGACTTTCTTAATTAAACTTTGATTTGAGTAATTTAAAATACTTAGAAAGTTAACTCAATATCAAACATTATGGATCTAGATTTAATTATAATTAAGTTTTAATTATATTGTTGTTGATATTTTAATTTAATCAAATTAAATTTGATCATAATCTGAAGTGAGTTAGTCCAAAATAGCTATGTTTCACAATATCAATCTCTAATATGTTCCCTATACCATATATCTATGATTTGTTCTCTATTGAAAAAGGTGGGTGGGTCGCTAGGGACAAAGGCAAGACATGTTCGAGAGATAAAGAATGGTGAAAAGCAAAGATGGTAGTTGATGATGCCCGATCACTGGTCCTAAACGTCGGAAGAAGGAAGCGGAATGATTAGCGGATCTTCGCTCCACCGAGTTGCCTGCAAAAAGTTCCAGGATCGGAGGGATTCTTCGGTGGGATCCTTCGACGCTCAAGTTAGCAATCGAGGTCACAGCTGAGGAAGAGCTCGAGTGAGCTCTTTTTAGATGAAAGTGTTCTCAGGGAGGAGGGATTCCCCTTCGGGTGTTGAGATAGCGATTCCTTGAGTTTTTTTGTTCGTACCTGATATTGAGTGGATTCACCTTTTATAGGGGTTGACACTTGCATGATCACGTGAGATTCTATGAAAAAGGAATGTCTACGGAGTTCTTGGGAGTTGCATGAATCTGGGCCGGTGGGTGGGTCATGTCCCATTAGAGAGAGAGAACAATGGTGGTTGGTGGGCTATGTCCCATCAGCCAGCGGGGCTATTGGGTAGTTGGGTCCGTCCCATCAGTGGCGTGGCCAGTGGGTAGTTGGATCTGGCATTGTCAGACGGCGTGGGTCAGGAAGGTGGTGTCCTGAACCACCAGGGCCGCGCTGGGGCTGATTTTGGAGGAAACGGGGGCGTCTCGACTCTCCCGAGGGAGCCGAGGCTGAGCTGGGTCGACCAGGGATGGCTGAGGCCAACCTCGCCGACCAGGAAGTGCCAGGGTGGGGCCGACCAAGAATGGTCGGGGCCGACTCGATGGGCCTGGAGATGCCGAGGCCAAGCGGGGCCGACCAGGAATGATCGGGGCCAACTCGGCGGACTTGGAAATGCCAGGGCCGAGCGGGGCCGACCAGGAATGGTCGGGGCTGACTCAGCGGACTTGGAGACACCGGGGCCGAGCGGGGCCGATCAGGAATGGTCGGGGCTGACTCAATGGACCTGGAGCTGCCGGGGTCATGCGGGGCTGACCAGGATTGGTCGGGGCCGACTCGGTGGGTTTGGAGATGCCGGGGCCGAGCGGAGCCGACCAGGAATGGTCGGGGCCGACTTGGCAGGCTTGGAGATGCTGCAGCCGAGTGGGGCCGATCGAGAATGGTCGGGGCCGACTCGGCGGACCTGGAGCTGCCGGGGTCGTGCGGGGCCTACCAGGAATGGTCGGGGCCAACTCGGCGGGTCTAGAGACGCTTGTAGTTACGATCAGGAATGGTCGGGGCCGACTCGGTGGACCAGGAGCTGCCAAGGTCGTGCGGGGCTGACCAGGAATGGTCGGGGCTGACTCGCGGGTTTGGAGACGTCGGGGATGAGCGGGGCCGACCAGGAATGGTTGGGGCTGACTCGGCGGGCTTGGAGATGCCAGGGCCGAGCGAGGCCGACCGAAAATGGTCGGGGTTGACTCGGCAGACTTGGAACTGCCGGGGTCGTGCGGGGTCGACCATGAATGGTCGGGGCCGACTCGGTGGTCCTGGAGATGCCGGGGCCGAGCGGGGCTGACCAGGGATGGTTGGGGCCGACTCGGCGGGTTTGGAGATGCCGGGGCCGAGCGGGGCCGACCAGGAATGGTCGAGGCCGACTCGGCGGGCCTGGAGCTACCGGGGTTGAGCGGGGCCAACCAGGAATGGTTAGGACCGACTCGGTGGGCTTGGAGACGCTGGGGTGCACTAATGTTTTGGTTTTACCGAAATTGCCCTTGTGGCTGTACCAGCCACATCAGATGCCCCCCGCCCCTGAGCGCTAAGGACCACGTGCCTGCAATCCTTTGGGCGAAAGGGGCACAAAAATTCAAAAATTGATTGCCTCCTTAGTGCGCTTTAAATGGCTTGATAAGCTGGCGCTCTGTCCTGAGGCAGTGTCGCTTCGAAGATCTCCTGCAATCATGTGTTAGGTGGGGCTGACGTTGGTGTCGGACGCTCCGAGGAGGGAGCTCATTGGAGAGTGAAAAAGGCAAGGACCATCATTGCTCCTCTATTTGCTATGCCCTGCGATTGGCCAGGGATCATGCCCCTTGGGGTGAATCGAGGCGGGCTTGGCTCGGGGCAGGCGAGATTTTCGGCTGACAGCTCGTGGCACCATAGAGGTTTGCCACGTGGCGGGATCTCGAGCATTGCTGATGGAAGGTGGAGGGTATAAAAGTGCTTCAAGAGCCTGGGAAAACTTTTATTCTGCTATTGCTCTCTTCCACCTTCTTCCTTGAGCTTCCTCTGCGACCTGAGCCCTTCTAACTCCCAGGTTAGTTTCATCCTTTTCTCATGGACCGTAGTGCCCTTAGGGAGGGTAAGAGACCCGTAGAAGAGTCTTCCCAATCCAGCAGTGAAAACCAGGCCCCTGTAGTTAGCCAAACGCCTCGACCGTGGGTGGCGTCACCATCCGCGACGGATCAGGATGATAGGACCTCCATTCACCTCTAGCCCTCCTATTAGGGCAATCCCTGTGTCCTCTCGCCGTCCGGTGCTTCCTCCAGTGGTGAGTTCTGATCCAGCAAGTCCAGCGGGGGTGGCCTCAACCATGACCCCTAAGGATGTAGAGGCCGTTAGGGCTAGATACTTGGTCCCTGACTTCATTGGCTTGTCCGCACCGGGGCCCGAAGATAGGGTGACCTCTGACTACCCGGGTCGGGTTGCTCTATATGAGGAGTTCTTCCGGTGTGGGCTGCACCTTCCTTTCCATCTTTTTCTTCTAAACCTCTTAGATAGGTATAGGTTAGTGCCAGCGCAGTTGACTCCGAATTCGATTCGGATCATCTGTGCCTTTGCCATTTCGAGGGGGCCCGCCCAGAGTTGTCTCTGTTCCGAGCTTTTTATAAGCTCCGACGTCAAGGCGAGGGAGCATGGTGGGCATTTACCGCCAGGCCGGGTAGAGCCTTTCCTTTAGGCCTCCCGTCCAAAATTAGGGGGTGGAAGTCTAGATTTCTTTTTGCCCACGTCGAGGGGGTAAGGGCCGCTTGGAGGGAGCCAGACACTAGCTCCAACGACGATTCCTTCGTAAGGGATAGGGATAAGGAACTGTTTACCCAACTGTCTAACTGCCAAATCCCAGGCTACAAAGAACTCCTGTTTGAGGAGAACCTGATAGAGGCCGAGTTAGCCCTGGTGGCCGGTGAGCTTGACACCTGACTCCTTCTGTCCCGACCTTCGGTTTGCTGTACGCTGTCACTAATGCTTGTTATCTTTTTCTGTGCAGCAATGAAGGTTTCCGCCAGCGATTTCGAGGCCGTCCTGAAGCAAAAAAGGCAGGTGACTGGAGAGTTGTCTAGGCCGGCGAAGAGAATTCGAAGAACGGAGCCGGCCAGGCCGGCTGAAGCCCTCACGGCCCCAACGCCTATGGAGGAGCCAGCTGAGAAGAAGCCGATCGTAGGAGTGGCCCCGGAGCCGACCAGGGCCAAAATTGAAGAGGGGGAGATCCCGGCCACCACCAACCGACGGTGGTGGTTTTGGATGAGGAGGAAACTCCCGCAGCCGCCGACGTGTCCGAGGCGGGGTGGGTCAGCATCGCCGCTGGCCCTCCAGCTGCTGCAGGGCTGGGGAGGGAAAGTACTCCCCTAACTGCTGGTGAGGAGGAGCGAGTCGTCAGGAAGTCCCAAAATGGGACGAAGGTGACCGAGAAGCGGAGGGGTGAGCCGAGGAGCTCATCCCGGCAACCAGCCCGTTGCCTGACCCACCCTCAAGCCGAGGGTCCGCAAGAAGGGTAGACGCGGCTGGTCCCCACACTCGGCACGATGGTGGACGCCGCACAAGCCTCCCGCCTCCTGTCGGGAGTTCAGACCGCCGAGTTTGAGGAGGAGATGCGGGGATTGAGCCACTCCGCACTCCTAGATATGGTCATGGTTGCCGTTGTCCATGTAATTTTTGAATACTCTTCATTTTTCCCATGTTTCTCCTTCCTACGGCTAATATGTTTCTTCTGTCACAGATGGCCAACGACGCAATTGGTCTTCGCGAGGCGCTGGCCCACTCCTCGAACATGATAACCAAGGTCCTGGCGTAGGCCGATAAGTACAAGAAGGAGAGCATGGCGCAGGCCGAAAGCCTTGCTCGTCTTCACCAAGAGGCCTCGGCCCGGGAGGAGAGCGCGGCCGGTCGCCTAAGGGAGATGGAGAGCCGGGCCGAAGCTGAGAGCGGCCGGGCCTCCGCAGCCGAGGCCAAGATGGAGCTGGCCTCGGAAAGGTTGAAGGCCACCGCGGCGAAGAACGAAGAGCTAACCCAGCGGCTCTATCATGCCGAGGAGGAGGCCCGGGTTGCTGCAGAGAGGGCAGCTATCGCGGAGAAAGCGGCAGCAGAGGCATGCTCAGAGAAGGCCGGGGCGGTGGCCTGTGCCGATGAGGCCAGTGCCCATGCCAAAGAGGCCGAGAGCAAGGCCTGGGAGGCCGAGGCGCGAGCCAAGGAGGCTGAGGACAAAGCACAGCGAGCTGAAGCCGAGGCGGGGGCAGGCCGTGTCTAACTATAAGGCCTCACCGGAGTTCAAGCAGGAAGTCATCGAGGCCAGCCTCGATGCCTATGTTCAAGGCTTCGAAATGTGCAAGGTCAAGGTGTCTGTGGCCCTCGAGATCGATATCTCTGAACTTGAAGATATTTAGCCTGGGAAGACTGACGAGGAGCCAGCAGAGAAAGAAGACGAGAAGAAACCTAGCCCAGGCGAACCTTGAGGGCCCGCCGCTTGTTTTTTTTTCTTTTCTTCGGCTTGTGTAACCGGCCTCAGGCCTAACTTTGTACTTTCCCTTAATTGTTACTAAAGAAACTTTTTGTCAAAACTTCTTCGTGCTTTGATCCTTCTATTCTTTCTTCTTTTGAGAAAAGCGCCTTATTGTGCCTTACTTCTCATGGCCAAATCGCATATGTTGGCAATGTCGTAACCAAATCACAGTCTTGGACTTAGCCAATACTCGAATGCATCTCTGGGATGTGGGCTAGCCATATGAACGGTTACCTAAGATTCCACATGTTGTTGTAGACCGTTTGAAGGGAGACTCATCTGCACACGAATTCTCTAAAGGCTTGGAATAATCCGTGGGCGACTTAGTGCCAAGATTAATATTGAAGGCGTTGGTAATGACCAGAGATGGTCAGGGCTGACTCGGTCGTCTTGGGGATGTCAAGGCCGAGTGGGGTTGACCGGCAGAAGCCCACACAGGTTCGGTCAATGCTGGAGATGCTTGGGCCAGTCGAGGCCTACCAGGAAAGACTGTGACCGAACTGGTCGGCTCGGAATCTGTGAGGGCCACACGGAGCCTTTTGGAGCTATCTCCATGGTCTGGGTTCCATATGAGGGGCGATCCGGCCGAGTATGCAGCTAACCGACTTGGGGGCGTCGTCGCGCCGGGACCAAGTGGTATCCTGTTAGCTGCGGTGCCAGCAATCTTTTTGAACTGCTTCAGGGGTTTGTGTGCCACCTAGGGGGCAACTCAATCGGGTACAGAGCTGCTAGGGTCTTAACCGACTCGGGGGCACCGCCGTGCCAGGGCCGAGTGGTGTCCCGTTAGCCGCGATGCTGGTGAGCTCCTTTTAAATCACCTCAGGGGTTTGTGTGCCGCATGGGGGGCGACTCAATCAGGTACAGAGCTGCTAGGGTCTTAACCGACTCGGGGGTACCGCCGTACCGGGGCCGAGTGGTGTCCCGTTAGCCGCGATGCCGGTGAGCTCCTTTTGAACCATCTCAGGGGTTTGTGTGCCGCCTGAGGGGTGACTCAACCGGGTACGGAGCTGCTAGGGTCTTAACCGATTCGGGGGCACTGCCGTACCGGGGCCGAGTGGTGTCCCGTTAGCCATGATGCCGGTGAGCTCCTTTTGAACTACCTCAGGGTTTGTGTGCCGCATGAGGGGCGACTCAACCGGGTACGAAGCTGCTAGCGTCTTAATCGACATGGGGGCACCGTCGTGCCGGGGCCGACTGGTGTCCCATTAGCCACGATGCCGGTGAGCTCCTTTTGAACCACCTTAGGGGTTTGTGTGTCGCATGAGAGGCGACTCAATCGGGTACGGAGCTGCTAGAGTCTTAACCGACTCAGGGGCACCGCCGTGCCGGGACCGAGTGGTGTCCCATTAGCCGCGATGCTGGGGAGCTCCTTTTGAACCACCTCAGGGGTTTGTGTGCCGCCTGAGGGGCAACTCAATCGGGTACGGAGCTGCTAGGGTCTTAACCAACTCGGGGGCACCGCCGTGCCGGGGCCGAGTGGTGTCCCGTTAGCCGTGATGTCGGTGAGCTCCTTTTGAACAACCTCAGGGGTTTGTGTGCCGCCTGAGGGTGACTCAATCGGGTACGAAGCTGCTAGGGTCTTAACCGACTCAGGGGCACCACCGTGCCGGGATCGAGTGGTGTCCCATTAGCCGCGATGCCGGTGAGCTCCTTTTGAACCACTTTAGGGGTTTGTGTGCCGCCTGAGGGGTGACTCAATCGGGTACAGAGCTGCTAGGGTCTTAACCAACTCGGGGGCACCGTCGTGCCGAGGCCGAGTGGTGTCACATTAGCCGCGATGCCGGTAAGCTCCTTTTGAACCACCTCAGGGGTTTGTGTGCCGCCTGAGGGGACTCAATCGGGTACGGAGCTGTTAGGGTCTTAACCGACTCGGGGGCACCACTGTGCCGGGACCGAGTGGTGTCCCATTAACCGCAATGCCGGTGAGCTCCTTTTGAACTATCTCAGGGGTTTGTGTGCCGCTTGAGGGGTGACTCAACCGGGTACGGAGCTGCTAGGGTCTTAACCGACTTGGGGGCACCGCCGTGCCGGGGCTGAGTGGTGTCCCATTAGCCGCGATGCCGGTGAGCTCCTTTTGAGAGACCTGGTCCTTAGACGCAAGGGAGAGTAGGCTGTGGCATCAGAAAGGACCTCCTTTATTGCTTATGCCCTGGGGGAATACATCATTGATAATATTGGTAGAGGTTATCCTTATTCTAGGTACGCGGAATGGGTTGCCCGTTGAGTTCTTCTAGTCTGTATGCCCCCCGGTGGAGCATCTCGACGACACGATAAGGACCCTCCCAGTTGGGGGATAGCTTTCCCTCCTCTGTAGGCTTGGAAACCTCAGCCTTCCTCAAAACCAAGTCTCCGCGGTGAAAAACCTTGAGACGAACTCGGGCATTGTAGTACTTGATCGCTCGCTGATGAAAAGTCGCCATGCGCAGCCTCACCCGATCATGTGCCTCGTCGACAAAGTCCAAATTAGCCCGAATCAGTGCGGAGTTGTTTTCCTCATTGAAGGACTCCACACGCGGACTGGGCAGCCCGATCTCGATGGGAATGACGGCTTCGGATCCAAAGGTAAGACTGAAGGGAGTCTCGCCGTCGGGGCCCTAGGGGTCGTGTGGTAAGCCCATTCACACTGGGGAGCTCCTCCACCCATCGACCTTTGGACCCGTCTAGCCGGGTCCTGAGTCCTCTGAGGATGGTGCGGTTCATGACCTCGGCCTCTCCATTGGTTTGGGGGTGGCCGACAGAGGTGAATCGGTGATGAATGCCTAGCTCGTCAAGAAAACTTTAAATGCCGCATTATTAAATTGGCGGCCGTTGTCGGTGATGAGGGTATGAGGTAGCCGAAACGGCATATGATCAACTTCCAGAAGAAAGCTTGACTTTACTTTCAGTGATCTTAGCCATTGCCTCGACCTCGACCCATTTGGTAAAGTAGTCGATGGCGACTAGCAAGAATCTCCGTTGCCCTGAAGTTGGGGGGAATGGCCCGAGGATGTCCATTCCCCATTGAGCGAAAGGCCATGGGACTGAGAGCGAATTCAGCGGGGTGGACGGTTGATGTTGGATGTGTACGTGGTGCTGACAACCATCGCACTTTTGAACTAGTCTGGCCGCGTCCTCCCTCATAGTGAGCCAGAAGTATCCCTGACGGAGAGCCTTTTGGGCTAAGATCTGCCCCCAGATGATTTCCACAGATGCCTTCGTGGATCTCTCTAAGGATGTAGTCGGCGTCGGCGGGTCCTACACACTTGAGCAGGGGTAGGAGAACAACCTTCTGTACAGACGTCCATCGAGGAGGATGAATTTGGAGGCCCTCCACTTGAGCAGTCTGGCTTCGTTGCGATCGTCAGGGAGAGTGTCATCAGTGAGATAGCAGACGTAGGCATCCATCCATGTGGGCTCTTGGGTGAGTGGAGGACTTCCTCTCTATCCTCTATGCTGGGCCTTTCTAAATATCAATGTAAGCATCCCTTGCCATGCCGTCGGCAGAGGTAGCCAGACAATAAAGGATGTCGGCCTTGGCATTCTCACTCTGGGGAATGTAACTGATGCTGAAATAAGCTAGTGGGGAGGTCAAGAGCCGAACCTTGCTCAAGTACTGAGTCATAACAGGGTCACGCGCCTCGTATTCTCCATTGATTTGCCCAGAGATGAGTTGCGAGTCCGTGAAAGCTCTGAGACGCCTTATTCCAAACTCCTGGGCTAGCCTTAATCGGCCAGCAGGGTTTCGTACTCAGCTTGATTGTTGGTGGCTTCGAATAGAAACCGCAGGGTGCATTCCGTCCTCTCTCTGCCTGGCCCAGCAAGAATGAGGCCGGTGCGCTTTCCTGAGAGTTTGATGCACCATCCACATGAAGGATCCAAGTTTCTCCATCGCCGTTTGGTTCGGGCTGCGCTGTTCCTTGGTAACTCCTCAGTCGCCTCCTCCGCCCAAGTGCACTTAACTAGGAAGTCAGCTAAGACTTGGGACTTCAGAGCCGATCGTGCCTGGAAGGAGAGGTCGAACTCTCCTAGCTTGATGGCCCACTTGGCGAGTCAGCCCGAGGTATCCGGACGAGCCAGGATGGCTCGAAGGGGTTGGTCCGTGAGCACCATGATAGGATGGGCTTGAAAGTATGGGCGGAGGCGCCGAGTGGAAACTATCAAGGCAAAAATAACTTCTCTGTCTTGGAGTACCTAACTTCTGCGTCATGGAGGACCTTGCTCACATAATAGATGGGTCTCTGGGTTCTGTCGGCGTCGAGGCACACCAGGACCGAGTTAACGGCTTCCGAAGAAGCAGCTAAGTAGAGGAAGAGACTTTCCCCGTCTCTTGGCTTGGATAGGAGCGGTGGAGAGGACAGGAATGCCTTCAACCCGTCGAAGGCTCTCTGGCAGTCGTCTGTCCACTCGAAGCTGTTCACCTTCCACAGGGCCTTGAAGAAGGGCAAGCATCTCTGGCCGATTTGGAGAGGAAACGGCTTAGAGCCGCTATCCTCCCTGTTAGCTGCTACACTTCCTTCTTGCTGATGGTGGCCTCATGTCAAGTATGGCACTGATCTTCTCTGGGTTCACTCGATTCCCCGCTGGGTCACCATGAAACCCAGGAACTTGCTTGCCGTGACCCCGAAAGCACATTTCTTGGGGTTCAGCTTGACTTGGAAATGACGGAGGTTGTTGAAGGTTTCCTCTAAGTTGGAGATGTGATTGGAGGCGGTGCTCTTTGTCAGCATGTCATCCACATAGACTTCCATATTCGGCCTAGCTGATCTTGGAACACTCCGTTCATCAACCTTGGTAAGTTGTCCCCGCATTCTTGAGGCCAAAAGGCATCACTTTGTAGCAATAAATGCCTTTCTCCATCACAAAGGATGTATGCTCTTCGTCGCTGGGGTCCATCCTTATCTGATTATACCCGGAGAAGCGTCCATGAAGCTGAGGAGCTCGTGCCCAGAGGTGAATCCACCGGCTGATCTATCCTTGGCAGGGGAAAACTGTCTTTTGGACACGCCTTGTTGAGGTCGGTGAAGTCAATGCAAATTCTCCAGCTCCGTTTGCCTTTCGCACCATGACCACATTAGCCAGCCAGCTAGGTAGTGTTCCTCCCGATGTGACCAGCACTGAGCAGCTTGTTGACTTCTTCATCAATAGCCTTTTGCCGATCAGGAGCGAAGCTTCTCTTCCTTTGGCGGATTGGACGGTGTCGGGGTCAATGTTGAGCTTGTGGGTGATCACTTTCGGAGGGATGCCGGGCATATCAGATGCTGACCAAGCGAAAACATTCGAGTTAGCCCGCAAAAAAGCTAAGAGGCGCTCCCGGTCCTTCGGGGGAAGGAGTCCGCCGACACAGACGGTCTTCGCCAGGTCATCCAAGTGGGAAGGTTAAGAGGTGCTCGGTTGGTCCTCCTCCCTTGCTGGAGTCTCTGGGATCGGGTGCTTCTAAAGCTGATTCAGCTTCCAAAGGACTTGATGCCGCGTGATAACAAGGCAGGACCGGGCTGGTCTCACCGCGCATCTCTTCAACTCCTTCACTAGTGGGGAACTGCACCAGTAAACACCGGGTGGAGATAATTGCGTCCAAAAGGTTAAGACCTGGATGCCCGAGAATGGCGTTGTATGCCAAGGGGACCCTCACGACCAGGAATTTCATGATTACTGTACTCTGGCATGGCGGTGTTCCGGCTGTCGCAGGCAAAGATATTTCACCTTCAACTCTTACTGAGTCCCCGGTGAACCCGACCAACAAGGACACCACAGGCTGAAGGGAGTCTAGAGATAATCCCATCCGAACAAAAGCATTGTAAGGATGTCAGCTGAGCTGCCACTATCAACTAATATCCTTTTTACAGGGTGCTTGGTGATCATCATAGAGACGACGATGCCTTCATTGTTTACATTTTCAACAGCAGATCCCCCCCCAAAGATTACATTATCCGGTGCCTCCTCCCCTCTCGGCCGCTTAGATGCAGAGGCCGCTCCCCAAGACACCATTCTGACCATCCGTTCTGTGGGGTGTTGTCGACCGTGGCCTGACGGGTGGGGGCCCCATGAGTGCTGGTAGCGGCTGTGATGCCTTCTGAACATACTTGCCGAGGTAGCCTCGCTGGATGAGCTCCTCGATGGCCCACTTCAAACTGTAGCAGCTGTCGGTGTCATGGCCATAATCCGGTGGAATCGGCAGTAACGGCTTTTGTCGCAGGGAAGACCTTTCTTCATGGGAGGAGGACGCTGGAGATAAGGCTCGCCCTCGATCTCCATAAGGATATGTGATCGAGGGGCGAGGAGAGGTGTGAGCTTGCTCTCATCAGGGATGGAGCTTCGATGCCTGTTGTCAGATCAGCGAGGCAGGTCGGACCGCCTGTGTCGGGGGGGTCCACTCAGCTCGGGGCAAGCGGGCTTGTGGTTGGAGCTCTTCGAGGATTCTCGGCGGTGAAGTCAGCTTCATCCGCATGAATGTACTTTTAAGCCTGGAGGAGGAGGTCGGAATAGGAACCCGGGGGCTTCTTGTCCAAGGAAAAGGTGAAGCGGGATGGGAGGAGCCCTCGCTTTAGCTCTAGTGTTGCTACCGCGTCATCGAGATGGTAAACTTCGAGGGCGATAGCCTTGAACCGGGACACAAAGTCCTACAGCGACTCCCCCTCCTTCTGGCGCACAGAAAAGAGGCTGTCCGTCACTCTTGGAATCCGTCGGCAAGCATCGAAATGTGCCAGAAAGGCCCTTTCCAGCTCTCGAAAGGAGTTGATGCTGTGGGGGGATAGGCGCGAGTGCCACGTGCGAGCGCCACGTGCGAGTGGCCTTCCGTAGAGTGGCGCGAGCACCACGTGCGAGTGGCCTTCCGTAGAGTGGCGGGAAGGCTTTGCAGAGAAGGGCATCCGAAGTGTCTTGGACTTGCATCATTGTTTATAACTCTCGAGATAATCGAGAGGATCCATCGTACCATCGTACGGGTCTACCTGGGGGAAGCGAAATCTGGAGGGGACAGGCTCCTCCAATATCCGGCGAGTGTAAGGAGGACGGGTGTCAAACTCTTCCTCCGGTTGATGATTGATTTTTCTAGCGAGCTCATCCAGTCGCCTATTGTACTCGTTCAGGCGCTCCTCCGCTTGGCAGTTGATTGTCGGAGCCCTCCGAGATAGCTCGGAGGAGGAAGAAGAAGAAGAAAGAGAAGGAGAAGGATGCGGGAGCCGGGACTTCCGCTTTGGTTCCTCCTGATGATGCGGCTCAGGAGGAAATTTACTGAGGCCATAACCAGAGGACTGTGGCCGTTTAGAGGGCTCACGGCGAGGCTTCTTAGGGGAAACCCGACGACCGACTTTTTGCTGGGGAGAGCCTCCTCTCGTCGACTGCTGGCTAGTGGGGGGAGCGGTCTGGTGCTGGGTGGCCACGGACTGCTGCTACTGGAGTTCATGGACCATAACGGTGAGAGTTTGGACTTGCTGGGTGAGAGTCGCTAATCACTCCGCAGTTTGGACAGCTGCATCTAGCGGTGGACGGGTGACAGAAGGATTGGCGGCAGGGGGATCGGCCTCCTACTGCCTAGCTGGCGGGGGAAGCCCCGCTGGACAACTGACAGAAGCGTTCTGAGCTCGCGTCACCACCATGGCTTGGTGAAGAAAAAAAGAGGGGGGGGAATGAAGTTTTTCGATACGTAGCACGGGGAACCCTGAGCTACCTACTGCTTTGCCTGCCTGTGCCCCCTTTCTGGCGCGCCAATCTGATGATGCCCGATCACTGGTCCTGAACATCAAGAAAAGGAAACGGAATGGTTAGCGGGTCTTCGCTCCACCAAGTTGCCTGCAAAAAGTCCCAGGACCGGAGGGATTCTCCGGTGGGACCCTCTGACGCTCAAGTTAGCAATCGATGTCATAGCTGAGGAAGAGCTCGAGTGAGCTCTTTTTAGATGAAAGTGTTCTTAGGGAGGAGGGATTCCCCTTCGGGTGTTGAGATAGCGATTCCTTGAGTTTTTTTTGCTTGTACCTGATTATTGAGTGGATTCACCTTTTTATAAGGGTTGACACTTGCATGATCACGTGGGATTCTGTGAAAAAAGAATGTCCGTGGAGTTCTTAGGAGTTGCGTGAATCTGGGTCGGTGGGTGGGTCATGTCCCATCGAAAAGGGAGAACAACGGTGGTTGGTGGGCTACGTCCCATCAGCCAATGGGGCTATTGGGTAGTTGAGTCTAGTCCCATCAGCGGCATGGCCAGTGGGTAGTTGGATCTGGCGTTGTCAGGCAGCGTGGGTCAGGAAGGTGGCATCCTGAACCACCAGGGCCGTTGTTGACCCAATTATTGATTTTGATGATTAATAAAAAGATATGAGTATATTCATTTTATTACTAATAGATTTAACAAGTGTTTCAGGACTTAAAAAGATTTGATCAATCAAAAAGGATAAAGAAATACATTTTTGAATCAATTACCAGAAGTATGTTTCAAAATTCAGAATCTGGAGTGACACCTAGAAGGTCTGGAGCCGACCCCATGGCGGATCAGATGCTTTCCTGATTTTTGGCATGGTCAGGAGTCGACACTCAGAGTTTCGGAGCCGACACCTAGATTTCAGGAGCCGACACTTACAGTCTTTGGAGCCGATTCTAATACGAGAACAGAAAGCATGTTTTTGGACTACTCTGAAGCCGACACTTATAGTTTTCTAGAGCCGACTCCCGAATGCGACGAGCCGACACTTACCTTTTTCGGAGCCGACTCCTCAACGAACTTTTACTTTCTATTTTTGGATACTCGACTTGGAGCCGACACCTGAAAAGTTGGAGCCGACTCCAACCTGTCAGGAATGGATTTTCAAAGTGTCAGAACGGTCTCCAACGGTAATATTTTCTCACCTAATCTCTAACGGATACTTTTCTTGTGTATAGGAGGAATCCAAGGACAGAAATAACGGCTAGTTTTTCACCTAATTTTGAATTAAAGAAGAATCTATAAAAAGGGAGTCCGTTCGTTTGAAAAAATGATAGAAAAATAGAGAGAAAACAAATTAAAAAATCCGAGAAGTCTTGAGCAAGAAATCAAGAGGAAAGAGTCAAAGTTCAAATCCATCAACTCCAGAAAACACAAAGAGAAATCCAAGGCATTCAAGTTCAAAATCGGAGGATTTTCCAAAAGAAGAAAAAGAGAGCCAAAAACCATGTTTTTTCCAACTTCTCGTCTGCAATCTTTGTGAAGAATCCAAGCTGAGGCCTGATTCAACATCTCAAAGGAGAAGAGAAAAGAAGAAAAACTCAAATCAACTCTGCTTCAAACAGGCTTTTCTAACCTTGTTTATTTATATTGAATATTTGCTCATTTGAGGAGCTGTTTGTTATTGTAAACTCTATTCTCATTTGTTTTTACTAGTTCAATCAGGGGGATTGAATTAGTGGAGGTAGTATACCTCGGGTCAAGCTAGATTAGCTTGGGTTTGGGTTTTGTGCTGGTGAGCCCGGAAAACCAGCTGGGTTCATTATGATCCTATGGGAAACAACAAGTTTTGAGTTGTGAGCTTGTAAAACAACTCAGTTGTAATCTAGTAGATTATAGTGTGGACCCAAGTGGTACTTGGGAGTGAATGTAGGTGTTGGATACATCGAACCACTATAAAATCCTTGTGTTTGCTGTGTTTTGATTCTCTCTCTCTATCTCTTTGTTTGTGGTTAATATTTATCCTGCACTTAATCTTGTGTATTCCAAAGCCAATCGTTTTAAAAGGTTAAATTTTTAAGAACCCAATTCACCCCCCCTTCTTGGGTTGTCATCTGGGCCAACAGCCACGCTGTGGCTGATTTTGGAGGAAACGGGGGCGTCTCGACTCTCCCGAGGGAGCCGAGGCTGAGCTGGGTCTACCAGGGATGGCCGGGGCCAACCTCGCTGATCAGAAAGTACCGGGGCGGGGCTGACCAAGAATGGTCGGGGCCGACTCGGCGGGCCTGAAGACGCCGGGGCCAAGCGGGGCCGACCAGGAATGATCGGGGCCGACTCGGCGGACTTGGAGACGTCGGGGCCGACTCGGCGGGCCTGGAGACACCGGGGCTGACCAGGAATGGTCAGGGCTGACTCGGCGGACTTGGAGACGCCGGGGCCGAGCGGGGCCGACTAGGAATGGTCGGGGCCGACTCGGCGAACTTGGAGACGCCGGGGTCGAGCGGGGCCGATCAGGAATGGTCGGGGCCGACTCGGCAGACCTGGAGCTGCCGAGGTCGTGCAGGGCCGACCAGGAATGATCGGGGCCGACTCGGTGGGTTTGGAGATGCCGGGGCCGAGCGGGGCCGACCAGGAATGGTCGGGGCCTATTAGGCGGGCTTGGAGATGCCGGGGCCGAGCGGGGCCGATCGGGAATGGTCAGGGCCGACTCGGCGGACCTGGAGCTGCCGGGGTCGTGCGAGGCCGACCAGGAATGGTCGGGGCCGACTCGGTGAGCCTGGAGACGCCTGTAGTTACGATCAGAAATGGTCAGGGCCGACTCGGTGGATCTGGAGCTGCCGGGGTCGTGCGGGGCCGACCAGAAATGGTCGGGGCTGACTCGGCGGGTTTGGAGACGCAGAGGCCAAGCGGGGCCGACTTGGCAGGCTTGGAGACGTCGGGGCCAAGCGGGGCCGACCGAGAATGGTCAGGGCCGACTCGGCGGACCTGGAGCTGCCGAGATCGTGCGGGGCTGACCAGGAATGGTCGGGGCTGACTTGGTGGGCCTGGAGACGTCGGAGGGTTTAGGGTTTAGGGTTTAGGGTTTAGGGTTTAGGGCTGACCAGGGATGGTCGGGGCCGACTCGGTGGGTTTGGAGACGCCGAGGCCGAGCGGGGCCAACCAGGAATGGTCGGGGCTGACTCGGCGGGCCTGGAGCTGCCAGGGTCGAGCGGGGCCGACTAGGAATGGTCTGGGCCGACTCGGCGGGCTTGAAGACGCCGAGGTGTACTAATATTTTAGTTTTACCGAAATTGCCCTTGTGGCTGTATCAGCCACATCAATAGTAGAGGTTGGTTGTCTAGAGAGTCATGATAAGAGAGATGGTGAATTGAGGTGAGGAGTAATTAATGATGGTCCGAATGGTCAAGATGAAGATGCTACTGTCATGTGGTGGTGCCCCGGGAGAAGATGGATGAAGGGTGAAGAGAGGAAGGCAGCTAGGGTTGAGCTAGAGCCCTCGCTGAAGCCATTGGGTCATGACGCTGATTAAAGTATCAAATACATTAATCAAAAGTAATATGATATAGATTCAAATATAGTTTTGGTTATCAAACTTTCATTCAAAACTCATTTTGCTTCCCAAACTTTTTGTTGTTGCAACATAGTCTTTTATTATATTTTAAAAATATTATATATTTAATATTTCATTAAATTAGATCAATTAAAATTATTAAAATAATTAACATGTCATTTTGATAATTATTAAAAACTCAAATGACAGTCCACATGTGTTATCAGGTTGGCACCTCCGCTATTTTGTTAGATCTAATCTTGTTAGATATATCTAATCGGTCGATCAACAATAAATTTTGAGTTGCAATTAGGGGACCAACAAAGTATATTTTTGCTAATAACATATAAATTCTTCTTTGATTTGAGAGGTTGAGGGATGTTTAAGACACAAATCTGATCCAATCCGTTGGCATTCAGATTGGTTGACCTGCAACGGACCCACTGGCCTAGATCAGATTAGATATAGGTGGGTCAGCGATGTCCATCATAATAAATCATGAACGCCCCCTGGATGGTAAATAAAGTATTCTCTTTCCAGCATGTGGACACAGGTGTCAGCTTTCTCAGATTGCCGCAGGGTGGCTCCACGATACCACGGCGACGGCGACGACGACGACGACGACGCCGGGCCAACCCCCTGTCAAGTCTCGAAACCAAAAGCGATGGGCAGGCGCACAAAAGAGTGGTCGAATCTAATCCCCATCGATCCCTTCACTCCTACTTTTCCTTCCCATCTCGCTTTGTTCACACCTTGTCGGCAACACCAAACTTGGCCACTTCACCCACCCCTCTCTCTCTCTCTCTCTCTCTCTCTCTCTCTCTCTCTCTCTCAGCTTGCATTGCATGCATGAGTCGTTCATGACCGAACTTGCATCCGAAGTTTCTCGTAGGAGAGAAGGGGACCCATGGCTATTGGCCATTTCGTCATCGATGATGCTATTAAGACTAAGAGTACTGTTGGATTAACTGTGTTGGGAATATGGCGCTGTTAACTTAGGATTTATGGTCCATTGATTGATCGATCATCCAAAAGGTGACGGAGGTTTTGATATTGGATAACGTGCAGAGCCGCATCATTCTCTTCTGTGAGTGCAAGTATTCAAATTTGACACTCCACTTGTCTATAAAATTTTTTTAAAGCTGTGCTAGCTATATGACGTCAAATTCTTTCCACTAGGCAGTACTGGTTCTTGAATCGTCGCTCAGGCTTTGTTTAAATCTTTGGACAAAAGAAATGAAAAAAAAAGAATAATAAAAAAAAAAGTAAAGAAGTAAAGAAAGGGCAAGCAAGAGTTATTCTTTTTTTAAAAAAAAAAAGAAAAAAAAATATATGTTAATTATTTTGTTTGGACAGAGAGGAAAGAAAAGAGTTATGTGATAATTATATACCTTCAGAATAAAAAATAAAATGTGAGAATGAAAGAAAAAGAATAGAAAATAAAGAAATATTTTGATCTTTTAAAAAAATATAACTTAAACATTTTTTTCTTCCTTAACTTACCTTCAATTTGAAAGTTAACAAATCTATCTTTGCTTAAGAAGAAATAAAAAAAATTATTTACTCTCATTCCCTTCCCTTCTTTCTTTTATCTTTCTTTCAAAGTAATTATAACCTTTTTTTTCCTCGTTTTCTTTCTTTCTCCTCCTTCCCTCCAATCCAAACAGTCCAAGAATTTTAACGCAAACTCTGACCAATACAAATGAGATGACTAAGCTAATTATCAAGGCAAGATGTCTCGGAAAGAAGGATTAAAAAAAAAAAGACATCCGATTATCTTTCTTGATAAAAAATTATATATTGCCGTATTTTCCGAAGTTGAGTTGAATAGCGTACTGGAGAAAGCAAATTGGGTGCAAACTAGCTCTAAGATACTCTGGAGACCTCAACTTAACACAGGTAAACTATCTCTTAACTCGACCTGAACCACTTACATGAATTGCACCACTAATTTGCAACATTGCCTATTGATAGGCTTACGAATTATGGCTCATTGTCCAAAAACTATATGCAATGGAACTTCAAATTTAAACGCCTAAAGTTTTGTATGGCAACAATCAAGGGACTTCATGTTGGGCCTGGTGTGGTGCTATCAAGGCCCAGGTGGGCTAACTTGTATTGGGCTGGGTTTGAGTCCAAGGGTTGAGATTAAATCAAGTCACGGGTGTACACGGGCTTGGGGATTAGTTTAATCTCATTGAATTAGTCCATGGGAGTTTTTTGTTGAGTCTGGGCCTGGCCCACTTCGTGGATGTATTTAAACCCTAGTCTCTAGGGTTTGGATGGATAGAGAACAGATTCTTTTCTCCCAAAAATTCCCTTCTCTCATCATAAGGCGGCAGCCCTTTCTTTCTCCTCCCCATCTTCCTCCTTTGGTTCAAGATCTAAACCTAACAGGATTGGGAATCCTTAGTTCTAATTCTTGTTGAACGGGTAATCCCATTGCTATTCATCAAGGTCTAAACCTAACAGGATTAGGAATCCTTAGTTCTAGTTCTTGTTCAACAGGGAATACCATTGTTATTAATCACAAGTCTAAACCCTAACAAGTGGTATCAGAGCCTGGTTCAAGGAGTAAGTTGAGGAGGCTGGAAAATAATCTATACAAGATGGAGGGCTCTGTGATGACTGTGAAATCTGAGGTGGCAGCTGTGGAGCAAGATCCCCGGGATGTGTACAGGATGTGGCATTACCGCCTGGGCCACATGGGAGACAAGGGGATGAAAGAACTGAGCAAGAGAGGTCTGCTTCCAGACTTGAGTAGCGGAGATATGGAGATCTGTGAGCCTTGTCAGATGGGAAAGCAGAGGAGAGTACAGTTCTCAGTCAGCACAGCTAGGAGTGCTGAACCCCTGGAGTTAGTACACACAGATGTCTGGGGACCAGCCCCAGTTTCTGCAAGGAATGGGGCCAGATACTTTATGACCCTGATAGATGATTTCTCAAGGAAGCTGTGGATCTACTTTATGAAGGAGAAATCAGAGGTCTTCACCAAGTTCAAAATCTGGAAGGCTGAGGTGGAGAAGGAGCAGGGTAAAAGTGTGAAGTGTCTGAGGTCTGATAATGGCGGGGAATACACCAGCAGGGAGTTCCAGATTTTTTGTGAGGAGTGGGGCATCAGAAGGCACTTCTCGGTGATGGGAACTCCTCAACAGAATGGGGTGGCTGAGAGGATGAACAGAACACTATTGGAAAAGGCAAGATGCTTAAGGCTGCAGGCAGGGCTTCCAAAGATGTTCTGGGTTGACGCAGTAGATGCAGCTAGCTACTTGGTCAATCGGTCACCGCACACCAGGTTAGATGGAGACATTCCAGAGGAGATATGGTCTGGAAGGAAGACAAGCCTAAACCATCTAAGGGTGTTTGGATGCACAGCATATGTGCATGTTGGAGCTGGGGAGCGGAGTAAGTTGGATGCCAGGTCTAAGAAGATGGTGTTCCTAGGCTACCCGCGAGGAGTCAAGGGGTATCGGCTATGGGACCCCTTGGAGAAGAAGGTTGTCATCAGCAGAGATGTAACCTTTGATGAGAGCTCAATCCTCCAGAACAGAAGTGGCATGGATGCACAGCAGGGACTACAGGAGGTAGAACACGGTAACACTAGTCAGACAACCTCCTATACAGTTGTGCCATTTGCTAGTGGACCAGGAGGATTTGAGATTCAGGTGGAGAGGACTGACAGAGGGGGTAGAAGCCAGGGAGTTCAGCAGGATGCAGCTGGACAGGGGACTGATACTGGGATCGCACAGCAAAGGCCCAGGAGGAACGTGCGACCACCAGTTCGATACGGCTTTGAGGATTCGTTGTCATATGCCCTGGTGACAGCGAATGGAGACCCTTTCACCTATGAGGAGGCTATGGAAAGTCAGGATAGAGATAGGTGGATCCATGCTATGGCAGAGGAAATGCAGTCTCTTCACAGCAATAATACGTGGCAGGTGGTCCAGCTGCCACAAGGAAAGAAACCCATTGGTTGTAAATGGGTTTATCAGCGCAAGGAAGGAGCTTCAGAACAAGAGGGTATCAGGTATAAGGCAAGACTAGTGGCCAAAGGATACTCTCAGAAAGAAGGCATCGATTATGGTGAGATATTTTCTCCAGTTGTCAGGCACACTTCCATCAGACTATTATTGAGTATTGTAGCAGCTCAGGACTTGGAGCTGGAGCAGATGGATGTGAAGACAGCATTCCTCCATGGTCATTTGGAGGAGAGCATCTACATGGAGCAGCCACCAGGGTTTAGAGAACCAAGATCAGATGGGAAAGTCTGTTTGCTGAAGAAATCTCTGTATGGGCTGAAGCAGTCGCCGAGGCAGTGGTACAAGAGATTTGACACTTATGTTAGGAGCATTGGACTTTCCAGGTGTGAGTATGATTCTTGTGTGTATGTTAAATCTCTGGATGATGGGTCTAGGATGTACTTACTCTTGTATGTAGATGACATGCTGATAGCATGCAAGAGTGAGAAGGCTGTACAGGAACTGAAGATAGCTTTGTCTCGGGAGTTTGAGATGAAGGATCTGGGGCCAGCCAGGAAGATCCTAGGGATGGAAATCATCAGAGATAGATCCAAGGTGTGCTGCATCTGAGTCAGGGTGGCTACATTAAAAAGATTCTGGAGCGATATGGGATGAAGGATGCCAAACCGACAGCACTACCTTTGGCAGCACATTTTTCCTTATCGAAGACCATGTCACCACAGACTGAGGTGGAGGCTCAGGAGATGGAGAAGGTACCATATGCTTCTGGTGTTGGGAGCCTTATGTATGCCATGGTATGTTGTAGGCCAGACATAGCCCATGCAGTGAGCCAGGTGAGCAGGTTCATGGCGCAGCCTGGTAGGGAGCACTGGCGAGCACTGAAGGGAATCTTCAGGTACTTGGTAGGTACAGTTGGGGTTGGTATTTGCTATGGACAGCAAGAAGGTGCTGAGAGATCCAACTTATCCAAGGAGGCTCGTGGGCAGTTATATGGGTATGTGGATGCAGACTTGGTGGAGATGTGGACACTAGGAGATCCACAACAGGCTTTGTGTTCAGCCTGTTTGGTGGTCCAGTATCGTGGAGATCATGTCTGCAGCCCATCACAGCCTTATCTACCACGGAGGCAGAATACATAGGTATCACAGAGGCAGCAAAGGAAGCTCTTTGGCTGAAGGGCTTGATGCTGGAGATGGGACTTGATCAGAAGGTTGTCCAGGTGCATAGTGACAGCCAGAGTGCTCTGATGCTTGCGCAGAATGCAGTCTATCATGCCAGGACGAAGCACATTGACCTCAGATACCACAGGATCAGAGAGCTGGTGGAAGATGGTGAGGTGGAGCTGGTGAAGGTATACACCAAAGAAAATCCAGCAGATGCACTGACTAAGGTTCTTCCACGGGACAGTTTTCAAAAGTGTATTTCGTTGTTAAAGCTGATGGACACAGTGGACGTGCTGAGGCCTTGAAAGCACCAAGGTGGAGATTGTTGGGCCTGGTGTGGTGCTATCAAGGCCCAGGTGGGCTAACTTGTATTGGGCTGGGTTTGAGTCCAAGGGTTGAGATTAAATCAAGTCACGGGTGTACACGGGCTTGGGGATTAGTTTAATCTCATTGAATTAGTCCATGGGAGTTTTTTGTTGAGTCTGGGCCTGGCCCACTTCGTGGATGTATTTAAACCCTAGTCTCTAGGGTTTGGATGGAATAGAGAACAGATTCTTTTCTCCCAAAAATTCCCTTCTCTCATCATAGGGCGGCAGCCCTTTCTTTCTCCTCCCCATCTTCCTCCTTTGGTTCAAGATCTAAACCTAACAGGATTGGGAATCCTTAGTTCTAGTTCTTGTTGAACGGGTAATCCCATTGCTATTCATCAAGGTCTAAACCTAACAGGATTAGGAATCCTTAGTTCTAGTTCTTGTTCAACAGGGAATCCCATTGTTATTAATCACAAGTCTAAACCCTAACACTTCATCCGTCCAGACCACTCGTACCACTTCTATTTCCCAGTGATCCCACCCCTCTAGATGACTAAGCTAAACTTTGACGGCTCTATCCGTGCTTCATTTCAGGTGGTGGATGTCCTGTGAGATGACTCTGGGTGGTTGCTGGCAGCCGAGTCAATTCCAATCTCTATCACTTCAATCCTCTGAGCAGAAAGCATGGATTAATTAAACATCTATCTTCTCTTAATGCAGAGGGGGTTTGTGATCGAGGGAGATTCAAGCACCATGATTGAGTGGATCAGGGATCTCACTGTCTAAATCCTTTTCTTCAGTCAGAAAAATTAGCGGTACAATATGTATTTAGAGAAGTAACCAAGCCGTTGATTTCCTGACAATATGTTATCATAGAACTTGGATTCAAATGCTAGAGGTGTGACCTTTTTAGCGCAATTCTAGTAATTCCCTTCTGCATATATATATATATATATATATATATATATATATATATATATATATATATATATATATATACTTTTTTTTTTTTTCTGAAGGACATTGCCTGAGAACCTTAGGCATTGTTTAATAGCTTTTAGGCTATTCCTAGATAAATATACAGGATAACATTTATTCAGGGGATAGCTGAGGGGATAAGCACATTTTAAAATTACCACTCTGCCATCAAGGGATAACTTTAGTTATTTCTGGATTCCTTAGGTAGTGTTGAAATACGGGATAAGAGGGGATATCCCCTTTTATTTCCAAAAGCCATAACTATAAGGGATAGCTGGGAATAAAGCTAACCAAAGGGATAGTCCATGATTAACCATGGTTAACCATGGGATATCCCCTTAATTTATTTTCTAGAAAATGTAGAATAGCTGGTTATCCCTCCAAATAAGAGTAAAAAAAAAAGTTATCCTATGAATTTACCTTTTTGCAGTTGATATGATCAATGGGATAGCCAAGGGATATCCCTAGGAATAACCAAGGGACAAACTCTATCCCGTACACTTATCCATGGATAATATTTTTTTTATCAAACACTACCTTAGGGAATAAGTTCAGGGATAACCCATGGTTAAACATGGGTTATCCCCTCTGGTTAGACTTTTTCAGTACTATCCCATGTAGCTATAATATTTGAGGATAAGGAGGGATATCCAGGGAATATCCCCCTTATCCACAATATCAAACAGTGCCTTAAATAATACTTTTCCCGAAAATAATTGGATACTTGATTCCCTATCCTCTTGTTCTTAAGCATGACATTTTTCTTGATATAAGGCAAAAAAAACTCAGTAAAGTAATCAATGGCCATGATGCCTCACTTAAAATGGTGCACTTGTTACGAACTGGCCCACCACTCCAAAGCTCACCATAAACTTTGGAGAAAGAACATAATACGTTTACGAGCTAACATGCTGGGATTCCACTGGCTTGTCAATTAGATCCTCAGACTTAAGAGCCGGCAAGTCATGCTCTAATTTGACTTTCTTGAGTAATTCGAGTAACAAAACTTCAGCAGAAAAGGCAACAGAATCTACCCAACACAATCAATGCAAGAGGGTGTCCAATCGATGTTTTTCTTCCCTTTTTTTATTCTCTTTCTCTCTCTTGGTTGGCATGGATTCTTTTAAGCACTAAAATGAATCTACAGCGACAACCCTGCTTTAACCATCTTGAAGAGATCGTGGAGGCACTGGTAAACTTGGTGAAGTGGTTCTCCACTCATATTCACTAGTCTAATCACCGAGGGTATTCAATAACAGTGGATCTATATACCTTAAATTTATACTTAAAAAATAGTGGAAATACGATCTTTTTGTGATTCAAATCCGTCTTCTCAAAGAAAGGAGAGGAAAGATTAAAGAAGTGCTTCGGAGAGTGTCACGCTCCAGATCCAAAATTTTGAGCTAGGGTGACAACCCGCCGCATACCGGGCATGCTAGGCATCCCAAAATTTTCACATTGATCAATATAAGGCAATAATTATAATTAAGTCATTCAAATCTATAACTTAACACAAACCATAAATATAAGTTTGGGCTACAAGCCCTACACACAATCAATATGTTCTGGGCTACAAACCCTACACACAAGTAATACTGGGGTTACAATGATATCAAGAAACTGATTTATATAGAACTCCATCTACCCCATAAATCCATCTTCAATCCTGAGGCTCTGAAAACATTGTGAGATTTACATGAGCTCACACTCAATAAGTAAGCCTATAATAATAATATAAATAGCAATATATCATCATATCTTATCAAGATATTATCAAGTCACAATTTCATAAACTTCCAATTCAAATGCATTTATCATGCTTTCATAACAGGCATATCACTACTCAATTAATTTGGAAGCTTATACAATAAATACCAGAAAATGCATTGTAAACAACCCACTATTTATATGATTTTTATATTATATTTTATGTGTCCCACGGCCCTGCTATAACTCAATCAGCGCACATCCTCTAGATGTGTGTGGCCTCCACATGCCACCTCCTTGTCAGTCATAGCGCATCCTCCAGATGTGTGTGGCCTCCACATGACACCTCATCATCAGTCAGCGCATCCTCCAGATGCGTGTGGCCTCCACATGCCACCTCATCATCAGTCATAGCGCATCCTTCAGATGCTTGTGGCCTCCACATGCCACCTCATAATCAATCATCACACATCCTCTAGATGTGTGTGGCCTCCACATGCCATATCATTATCAAACAGAGCACATCCTCTAGATGTGTGTGGCCTCCACATGCCACATCATAGGAGAACCACGGCGACACATATAAATATAATTCAGGGTCATCATTATATATGCTTATCACACATCATGCATCATCATAAGCATAATCTTTTCATATCACATAAACAGTGGTTCGTACATTCTTAATCATTGCATGTAACCAATTTACTTTGCAAAGTTAAAAAAAATAAACATACATCACATTTAGCATAAACACAATAACCACTACTTTGCAAATTAATACCAACTTATCATAGCAAATATTTAATTAAATATTCATGATACAGTTTACCAATTTCCAAAATAATCAATAAAACTCAATTTCATAAGTATGCATAAAAATATAAATACCATAATTTATAATTTATAAATTATTATTTTGGCTTACTTACCTCAATACACAACTCCAAAATGATAAATCAGTACTTTGACAACTCGGCACCTACAGAATTATTTTTCATAATTAAATCTCTAAAATCTGAATAATAAAAGACTCCTACAACTCTACCCAAACTAATCCACGAGCCCAACTTTGGGCTTAAATATCTCCCAATAAAAGCGTCCAAATGGGAAAATAAAATTACCCCAAGAAACTAGAATTCATCCTGAATCTGGCCATAATTTTATTTCCATGTCCCAGCCCATTATACGGTCCAAAACCCTGCCCAAAAAGGGCTCCAAGAACGATCCAACAGGCCCAAAGGATGGCAGCCCAGCCGGCCCAATCTGTTTCCTTCCTCCCAGATCCCCTGTTTCAACCGAAACAGGGGCTGGGATGAGCCGGCAGCCAGGGCCGCCACCGGCCAAATCGGAGGCAGCCCGGCCATCGTCGGTCAGAACGAAGCCGGCCGCTGCCGTGGCCAGCCACCCCCCTTCTCTTTCTCTTAATTTCTCTCCCTCTCTTTTTCTCTTCCTGCTCCTGCGCGACGCGATCTGTACCGGCGTCGACTCCGGCTGAATTGGAGTCGATCTAGCCGCCGTTAACCAGACCAAAGCCGGCCGCCGCCGCGGCCGACCCCCCTCCTTCACTGTCACTCCAATTTCTCTCCTCTCTCTTTCTCCGTTTTGATTCCCGGGTGGATTTTACCGTGTCGGTAGCACGACCGGCCAATTGGAGGCGGCTCGGCCACCGTTGGCCGGACCGGAGTCGGCTGCCGTCTCGGCCAGCCTTCTCTCTCCCTCTCTTCCTCCAATTTCTTCCTTAAACTCCCCTTCTCTCTCTCTATCAGCCGTGGCTGTTACGGTGCCAGCGGCACAGTCGGCCTATTGGCCGACCGATCTCCCTCTATCTCTCTTCCTTTCTCTCTCACGCTCTCTCTCCCTCTCTCTCTCTCTCAATCTGGCATGGACAGGGAAGGATTACCTGAGGAAGAGGTCTGCTAGGATGAAGGAGGGAGTCACCCTCCGTCACCCTTTAAACCCCCACATGACACTTCGGTCAGGTAAAAAGATCGGGAACCCAGACGTCTGGCCAGTAGCCTAAGCAACAACTTGACTCCCTAGATGCCAGGTGTTCATATTTAAAGCTGGGGGTTACATTCTCCCTCCCTTATAAAAATTTTGTCCTCGAAATTGACATACTTTCAAATATACTATAGAATTCAAATATGATCTATCAACAATCTTGAATAGAGAATTTACCTGTAAATAATTGTGGATATTTCTTTTTCATTTCTTCCTCAAGTTCCCAAGTAGCCTCCCTTTCAGAATGATTACTCCACTGAACCTTGACATAGGGAATGGTGCGGTGCCTCAGGACCTGATCCTTGCGATCCACGACACACACAGGATGCTCCTCATAAGATAAATCTTTCCTCAACTATATAGGCTCATATTCTATTACATGGCTTGGATCGGAAACATATTTCCTCAACATAGAAACATGAAAACATTATGTACACCGGATAGAATCGGAGGCAATGCTAAGATGTAAGCCACCTCTCCAACTCTGCTCAAGATCTCAAAAGGTCCAATATACCGTGGACTCAGCTTTCCTCTAATTCCAAATATCATCACATCCTTGGTTGGTGATACTCTTGAATACATGGTCCCCAACCTGAAATTCCAATTCCCTTCTTCTAACATCAGCATAGCTCTTCTGCCTGCTCTGAGCTGTACGAAGACGCTCCCTGATCAAATGCACCTTATCCACTGTCTGTTGAATCAGCTCAGGGCCTAACAATTTCCTTTCTCCCACATCATCCCAACATAAAGGAGATCTGCACCTCCTACCATACAAAGCCTCAAATGGAGCCATCTGATACTAGCTTGGTAACTATTATTAAGCAAATTCCACCAAAGGCAAATGATTATCCCAAGCACCACCCAAGTCCATCACACAGGCTCGCAACATGTCCTCTAGAATATGTATGGTTCTTTCTGATTGTCCATCTGACTGGGGATGATAAGCAGTACTGAAGTTTAATTTGGTTCCCAAGGCCTTATGAAGACTCTTCCAGAATTGAGACACAAACCTGGTATCTCGATCCGATACAATAGATACAGGAACACCATGGAGTCTCACGATCTGCTCAATATAAATTAGCCAATCTTTCACTAGAGACCCCAACTCTGAAAGGTAGGAAATGAGCTGACTTTGTTAGTCTGTCCACAATAACCCATACTGCATCATTATTCCTGAGAGTTTTGGGCAAACCAGTCACAAAATCCATAGTAATCTTCTCCCATTTCCATTGAGGAATCATCAAAGAATGAAGAGGTCGCAGGCCTTTGATGCTCGGCCTTCACTCGCTGACACACCAAGCACTTGGCTACATATTGAGCAATCTCCCTCTTCATGCCCTTCCACAAAAATTTTCTTTAAGTCTCTGTACATCTTAGTGCCACCTGGATGCACAGTATATGGAGAGTAGTGAGCCTCTTTCAAGATTTCGGCCTTTAGCTCCCCAATGTTTGGCACACAAAGTCTACCTTCAAATCTCAGAGATCCATCATCCTTGATATAAAATTCCTTCTGACTCCTGACACAGCTTCCCTAATTCTTTGCAGATCTGGATCTTCAATCTGGGAGGACTTGATTCTGTCTACTAAGGTCGGCTGAAGTACAAGTGCTGCAACAATCCCATCAGACTGCTGAACTCTCAATCCAACCTCCCACCTCTCAAGGTCTCTCAAAATGTGAGGCTGGGACGTAATCATAGCAGCTAACTCAGAAGAGGATTTTCTGCTCAAGGCATCAGCCACTACATTGGCCTTCCCAGGATGATAATGTAGATTCAGTCATAATCCTTCAATAGTTCCAACCACCTCCTCTGCCTCAAATTCAGCTCCTTCTGTGTGAAGATGTATTTTAGACTCTTATGATCTGTATACACATCACACGATACTCCATATAGATAATGCCGCCAAATCTTCAAAGCAAAAACCACAGCAGCTAATTCCAGATCATGAGTAGGATAATTCTGCTCATAAGGTTTCAGCTGTCTGGAGGCATAGGCTATCACCTTTCCATTCTGCATCAAACACATCCCAATCCTTTCCGAGAGGCATCCGTATATAGAGTAAACCTTCAGATCCTGTCGGAAGAACAAGAATGGGAGCTGACACCAGGCGCTGCTTTAACTCCTGGAAACTTTTCTCACACTCCTCTGTCCAGTCAAACTTCACTCGCTTTTGGGTTAAGCGAGTTAGGGGTAGAGCAATGCGAGAGAATTCCTCCACAAATTTACGGTAATACCCGGCTAGCCCCAAGAAGCTTCTGACTTCTGCCACATTGGAAGGTCGGCTCCAGCTAATGATAGCTTCAATCTTTTTCGGGTCCACAGATACACCATCTTTAGAGATTATATGACCCAAGAAAGATACTTGATCCAACCAAAACTCACACTTCTGCAGCTTGGCATAAAGCTTCTTCTCCCGAAGAATCTGTAGCACAATCTCAGGTGTCCTCATGCTCCTTATGGCTCTTGGAATATATCAAATATCATCAATGAAAAACCACCACAAACTGATCCAGATATGGTTTAAAAATTCTGTTCATCAAGTCCATGAATGCTGCTGGGGCATTAGTTAACCCAAACGGCATCACCAAGAACTCATAGTGGCCATATCTGGTTCTGAATGCTGTCTTAGGCACATCCCCCTCTTTGACTTTGAGTTGATGGTACCCTGACCTAAGATCAATCTTTGAGAATATCCGGGCTCCTTGGAGTTGATCAAACAAGTCGTCAATCCTTGGCAGAGGGTACTTATTCGCACTGTTACCTTATTGATTTCCGGTAATCAATGCAGAGTCGAAGACTGCCATCCTTCTTCTTAACAAATAGAACTGGAGCACCCCAAGGAGAAACACTGGGTCTGATAAATCCTCGATCAAGGAGCTCCTGCAATTGATCCTTCAGTTCCTTTAGCTCAGCCGGGGCCATGCGGTAAGGGGCCTTGATATAGGTCCAGTTCCAGGAACTAGATCAATGGAGAACTCGACTTCCCGATCTGGGGGCAAATCAGTCAAATTCTTAGGGAAAACATCAAGGAATTCTCGAGCTATAGGAATATCCTCCAACTTGGTCTCCTCCTTCTGAAGATCCTTGACTACAGCAAGAAATCCTTGACCACCATTCATCAAGATACTTTCCAGCCTGCAGTGCTGATATGAATACTGAGGCTAGTTGTTTCTGACCACCAGTAAAACTGAACTTCAGGCTGACTTGGAATTTTGAAGTTGACAGTCTTCCCGAAGCAGTCTACTGAAGCATGGTAAGAGGCCAACCAATCCATTCCAAGAATAACATCAAAGAATTTCAGTGGAAGAACAATTAGATCAGCATTCAACCTCCTATCCTCCATAACAATGGGACAGGATTTGCAAACTGTGTCAACTCATAATGTCTCCATTTGGAAAAGCAATATGCAACTCTTGCTCTAGAGGAATAGGTGTCAATGATGCATTCTTGTCAAGATAGATGTCAGATATGAAAGAATGTGTGGCACCCGGGTCAATTAAAGTTTGAGCATAAGTAGTGCCTACTTTAATCATTCCTGACATAAGTGTAATTTGTTTTAACATCAAATATTTAACCTAATGTTATAATTAACTATCAATGCATTGCACTAGATAAGAATGTAATACTAGATGTCAAATTAAATGGTTTACCTGTCACCACAGAATTAGAGGCGGCAGCATCCTGCTGAGTGAGGTTGAAGACCCTTCCCTGGGTCCTCTGGCTGCTGCTGATGCTGCTGGCTCATCCCTTGACTTGAAGAAGGCTGCTGATTTTTTCGAAGGGACAGGTGGCAATCTTGTGATCAGTCTTTCCACAAAGGAAGCAGGCACCGGCCCACTGCGGCAAGGTCTTCCAGGGTGGAATACCCACAATGGTGGGCAGTCTCCCTATTCCTTTGTCCTGCTGGGCCTGATGTGCACCTTTCTTCTTGGCTTGAGCATGGGGTAGACCAGAAGTAGACCCTTTCCTCTTCCTCTGCTCCCAATCCCTCTGAACTGTATTCATATCCCTCTCAATCACTAAGGCCTTATTCACCACAGCACTATAAGAATGTAGCTCGAATGCATTGACTGCCTGCATCAGTCTGGGTCGCAGTCCCTCAGTGAATCTGGTGATCTTGGCCATTTCATTTGTCACAATACTTGGAGCAAAACGGGCCAACCTGGTGAATTCAGCTTCATACTGGGCCACAGACAGATTCCTTTGCTCCAATTTAAGAAATTCTGTTTCCATCCACCTCTGCACACTCCTGGAAAGTATTTGTCGAAAAATACCTCCTTAAACTCTCCCAAGAAATAACTGACCACCCCGACGCTGCTCCTCCACTAACCACCAATCATAAGCTTCTCCCTGAAGAAGATAGGTGGCAAATCTGATCCGCTCCATCTCCTGACTACCATGGGCCGTAAAAGCCTTCTCCATGTCTCGCACCCACCGCTCAGCGTCAACAGGGTTGGTGGATCCAGAGAAAGGGGCAGGGGAAACTTTTTAAAATCTGCAAAGCTGCGGCCAATCCCTACCCAGGGTTGAGGTGGAGTAGGCTGGGTCAATGGTTGGGTAGAGTAGGTACGGATGACTGAATTTGTGGAGCAGGAGGGACAAGCAAGTTTGTGGAACGGTAGGGGCAGGCTGTGTCTGCGGAATAATAAGGCAGGCTGAGTCTGCGAACAGTGGGAGCAGGCTGAGTCTGCAGCAGAAGTGGTAGACTGAGTGGATAAAGCTTTTAGGATCTAATGCTGCATGTCTCGCATCGACTGAGCCATGCCCGAAAGAACCTGAAGCATCTCGGTCTGGAGTCGCTGATGATCAGCCCCGACTGGATTGACAGGGGCAGCACCTCCAGTAGCTTCTGACCTCCTGGTTGACCGACATTTCCAACCTGGGAACCTTCATCATTTTGTTGGCTTCCAGTGTGACGAGTCATTCCTATCTCCTGATAAATTATGGTAAACTTTTCCATGTCAGGCTTTCAAAACATAAGGTCTAAAGTTCATATAACGTGATAATTGTCTCAATGTCATCCTATTAATTTCCTAAAGTGTCATCATGTATGTGTCCCTAAGGTCAAAACCTAGGCTCTGATACCACAAAAGCTGTCACGCCCAGACCCAAAATTTTGAGCTAGGGTGACAACCCGCCGCATGCCGGGCATGCAAGGCATCCCGAAATTTTCACATTGATCAATATAAGGCAATAATTATAATTAATCCAAATCCATAACTTAACACAAACCATAAATATAAGTTTGGGCTACAAGCCCTACACATAATCAATAGTTCTGGGCTACAAACCCTACACACAAGTAATACTGGGGTTACAATGATATCAAGAAACTGATTTATATAGAAACTCCATCTACCCCATAAATCCATCTTCAATCCTGAGGCTCTGAAAAACATTGTGAGATTTACATGAGCTCACACTCAATAAGTAAGCCTATAATAATAATATAAATAGCATATATCATCATATCTTATCAAGATATTATCAAGTCATAATTTCATAAACTTCCAATTCAAATACATTTATCATGCTGTCATAACAGGCATATCACTACTCAATTAATTTGGAAGCTTATACAATAAATACCAGAAAATGCATTGTAAACAACCCACTGTTTATATGATCATTTTTATATTATATTTTTATATCCCACGGCCCTGCTATACCTCAATCAGCGCACATCCTCTAGATGTGTGTGGCCTCCACATGCCACCTCCTCGTTAGTCATAGCACATCCTCCAGCGTGTGGCCTCCACATGCCACCTATCATCAGTCATAGCGTATCCTCCAGATACGTGTGGCCTCCACATGCCACCATCATCAGTCATAGCGCATCCTCCAGATGCGTGTGGCCTCCACATGCCACCTCATCATCAGTCATAGCGCATCCTCCAGATGCGTGTGGACTCAAATCATAGCGCATCCTCCAGATGCGTGTGGCCTCCACATGCCACCTCATAATCAATCAGCACACATCCTCTAGATGTGTGTGGCCTCCACATGCCATATCATCATCAAAGAGCACATCCTCTAGATGTGTGTGGCCTCCACATGCCACATCATAGGAGAACCACGGCGACACATATAAATATAATTCAGGGTCATCATTATATGCATATCACACATCATGCATCATCATAAGCATAATCTTTTCATATCACATAAACAGTGGTTCGTACATTCTTAATAATTGCATGTAACCAATTTACTTTGCAAAGTTAAAAAAAATAAACATATACATCACATTTAGTATAAACACAATAACCACTACTTTGCAAATTAATACCAACTTATCATAGCAAATATTTAATTAAATATTCATGTACAGTTTACCAATTTCCAAAATAATCAATAAAACTCAATTTCATAAGTATGCATAAAATTATAAATACCATAATTTATAATTTATAAAAATTATATTTAGCTTACTTACCTCAATACGCAACTCCAAAATGATAAATCAGCTACTTTGACAACTGGGCACCTACATTATTTTCATAATTAGATCTCTAAAATCTGAATAATAAAAGACTCCTACAACTCTACCCAAAGTAATCCACGGGCCCGACTTTGGGCTTGAATATCTCCCAATAAAAGCGTCCAAATGGGGAAATAAAATTACCCCAAGAAACTATAATCATCCTGAATCTGGCCATAATTTTATTTTCCATTTCTCGGCCCATTATAGGGTCCAAAACCCTACCCAAAAAGGGCTCCAGGAACGGCCCAACAGGCCCAAAGGATGGCAGCCCAGCCGGCCCAATATGTTTCCTTCCTCCCATATCCCCTTTTTCAACCGAAACAGGGTGGGATGAGCCGACGGCCAGGGCCGCACCGGCCAAATCGGAGGCGGCCCGGCCATCGTCGGTCGGACCGAAGCCGGCCGCCGCCGAGGCCGGCCACCCCCCTTTCTCTCTCTTAATTTCTCTCCCTCTCTCTCTTTTCTCTTCCTGCTCCTGTGCGACGCGATCTGTACCGGCATCGACTTCGACCGAATTGGAGTCGGTCCGACTGCCGTTGGCCGGACCAGAGTCGGCTGCCGCCACGGCCGAGCCCCCCTCCTTCACTGTCTCTCCAATTTCTCTCCCTCTCTTTCTCTGTTTGATTCCCGGTGGATTTACCGTGCCAGTAGCACGGCCGGCCAATGGGAGGCGACCCAGCCACTGTTGGCCGGACCGGAGTCGGTTGTCGTCTCGGCCAGCCCTTCTCTCTCCCTCTCTTCCTCCAATTTCTTCCTTAAACTCCCCTTCTCTCTCTCTATCAGCCACGGCCTGTTACGGCGCCAGCGGCACGGTCGGCCTATTGGCCGGCCGGATCTCCCCTCTATCTCTCTTCCTTTCTCTCTCACGCTCTCTCTCTCCCTCTCTCTCTCTCTCAATCTGGCATGGACAGGGAAGGATTACCTGAGGAAGACGTCTGCCAGGATGAAGGAGGGAGTCACCCTAAGTCACCCTTTAAACCCCACATGACACTTCGGTCAGGTAAAAAGATCGGAAACCCAGACGCCTGGCCAGTAGCCTAAGCGACAACATGACTCCCTAGATGCCAGGTGTCCATATTAAAGCTGGGAGTTACAGAGAGCAGACCCATAACGTGACATCGCGTGTCCCAGTCTTTGGTGTTATGGATTGATGTGGCTGATCTAGCATCGTTAGAATAAAAGTTAACAGCAGCTAACGGAGATCACCGCATCTCGACTCCGAGACCCCCTTCGGTCTCGGGGTGCACCAGCACCATCTCACCCCCGGACCTCCTCCGGTCTCGGGGTGAGGTCATCATATCCCGACCCCGAGACACTCCTCCGGTCTTAGGGTACACCAACACCATCTCACCCCCGGGACCTCCTCCGGTCTCGGGGTGAGATCGCCATATCTCGACCCCGAGACCCCCTTCCGGTCTCAGGGTGCACCAGCATCATCTCACCCCGGGACCTCCTTCGGTCTCGGAGTGAGATCACCATATCTCGACCCGAGACCCCCCTCCGGTCTCGGGGTGCACCAGCATCATCTCACCCCCGAGACCTCCTCCGGTCTCGGGGTGCACCAACACCATTCACCCTCGGGACCTCCTCCAATCTCGGGGTGAGATAACCATATCTCGACCCCGAGACCCCCCCTCTGGTCTCGGGGTTCACCAGCACCATCTCACCCCCGAGACCTCCTCCGGTCTCAGGGTGAGATCACCATATCTCGACCCTGAGACCCCCCTCCGGTCTCAGGATGGACCAGCACCATCTCACCCCCGGGACCTCCTCCAGTCTCAAGATGAGATCGCCATATCTCGACCCCGAGACCCCCCCTTCGGTCTCAGGGTGCACCAGCACCATCTCACCCCCCGGGACCTCCTCTGGTCTCGGGGTGAGATCACCATATCTCGACCCCGAGACCCCCTTCGGTCTCGGGGTGCACCAGCATCATCTCACCCCGGGACCTCCTTCGGTCTCGGAGTGAGATCACCATATCTCGACCCCGAGACCCCCTCCGGTCTCGGGGTGCACCAGCATCATCTCACCCCCGGGACCTCCTCCGGTCTCGGAGTGAGATCACCATATCTCGACCCGAGTCCCCCCTCCAGTCTCGGGGTGCACCAGCATCATCTCACCCCCGGACCTCCTCCGGTCTCGGGGTGAGATCACCATATCTCGAACCCAAGACCCCCCTCTGGTCTTGGGGTGCACCAGCACCATCTCACCCCCGGGACCTCCTCCGGTCTCGGGGTGATGTCGCCATATCTCGACCCCGAGAACCCCCCTCCGGTCTCGGGTGCACCAGCACCATCTCACCCCCGGGACCTCCTCCGGTCTCAGGGTGAGATCGCCATATCTCGACCCTGAGACCCCCTCTCCGATCTCGGGTGCACCAGCATCAGCTCACCCCCGGGACCTCCAGTCTCGGGGTGAGATCACCATATCTCGACCCCGAGACCCTCCCTCTGGTCTCGGGGTGCACCAGCATCATCTCACCCCTGGGACCTCCTCCGGTCTCCGAGTTAGATCACCATATCTCGACCCGAGTCCCCCCTCCGGTCTCGGGGTGCACCAGCATCATCTCACCCCCGGGACCTCCTCCGGTCTCGGGGTGAGATCACCATATCTTGACCCCGAGACCCCCCCTCCGGTCTCGGGGTGCACCAGCACCATCTCACCCCCGGGACCTCCTCCGGTCTCGGGGTGAGGTCACCATATTTCGACCCCGAGACCCCCCTCCGGTCTTGGGGGTGCACCAGCACCATCTTACCCCCGGGACCTCCTTCGGTCTCGGGGTGAGGTCACCATATCTTGACCCCGAGACCCCCCCTCCGGTCTCGGGGTGCACCAGCACCATCTCACCCCCGGGACCTCCTTCGATCTCAGGGTGAGGTCGCCATATCTCGACCCTAAGATTTCCCTCCGGTCTCGGGGTGCACAAGCATCATCTCAACCCCGAGACCCCCTCTGGTCTCGGGGTGCGTAGGCATCATCAACGATCAGCACAACATGAACCAGCCTCCGAACCAAACGACAACTCCGGGCCACCTGGCGCACCCACGTGACTCTCCGTGCGCCCGTGGCTGCTTACGGCCATGCCTCATAACGGCCTATGGTGCATTGCATGTGTCTCTGTGCATGACTGTGCCCCGTTACGGAGTACAATTCACTACCACTTGCAACTGTGCGCGGTCATGTCAAGCAACGGCGCGCATTAAATACAACCGCGGCTGCTAGACACATGTAAAGCCATATTGATAGGTAACGCATGATGCCTCCGGCGCACACAGTGATGGTACGACAGCAATCTTCTGGAACAGAAAGATGGGACATTCGGACAGGTATAAAAACATGCGCCCGCGCTGTAAGTAGGAATTCAAACTATGGTTTTCTAGCTTTCTTCCTCCTAGCAAAACCCTAACTGTCTCAGCTCCCTTCTGCTGAGCGGTTCTTGTCTGATCCCAAGTAACTAACTTGAGCATCGGAGGGTCCCCACCGGAGCATCCGGTCTCCAAGGACTTTTCTTGCAGGAGTCCGGAGAGAAGGACGTCTGTCTTCCCCGACGCTTGAAGAAGATGACTTAGCGTCATCATGGATGGAGCTTAATTTCATCAAGAGGGAGTTTGAATTCGAATTTTGAATTCGATTTGGCCAACTAAGGAAGCTGATTTTGGGAAGGATTTGTTGCAACTTCCAAATTTGATCTTGGAAATGATTTGTTAGAGATTTTCAAGGCAGAAAATCAGTCCATGGTTGCCAAAAGTGTGGAGCCAGTTTTGGAAATCAGCCCATTGTTGCCAAAAGTGTTGAGCCAGTTTTGGAATAGGATTAGATTGGAGAAGAGTCTTTGATCCTTGCGGTGTCTTCTTCAACCGGTGAAGTTGAGCAGAAAAAAAAATAGGAGGCTCTGTGAGGACATCCTCCGTGTGTTGTAGATCTCGATTCAACTCTCTGGATCATAAGAGTTTCTGAGAGAGTATGTTTTGAGGGCTTGTACCTGATTCACTCTTAGTGAAGCCTTGCAAATCCTGTGCCGCCGTGGACGTAGCCCAGTTTGGGTGAACCACGCAAAATCCTCGTCTCTCGCTGTTTTCTTTTGGATTTTGGTTTCTATTATTATTCTATATTTTTTTTGATTTTATCGAAACTGCGTGCTTGGCCGTACTAATAGCGATCTTATTAGAGGAATATTTGTTGTATTCCCTATCAAATTGGTATCAGAGCTTGGTTTTCTTCATATTATTACGGTCGGACAAATCAACAAAGAGATGGCAGAAAATAAGATCAAAATCGAGAAATTCAAAGGTCACAATTTTGGATGGTGGAGGATGCAAATTGAGGACTATCATATCAGAAGGATCTTTACCTTCCATTAGAGAGAAAGAAGCCGGATTTAATGAGCGACTCAGATTGGATGATTCTAGATAAGAAAGCCCTGGCCACGATCAGATTGTCGTTGACACCTCAAGTGGCGTATATATTGCAAAGGAAAAGACCACCGTGGATATGATGATCGCTTTAATAAAGCTGTATGAAAAACCTTCCACCTCAAACAAGATATTTCTCATGAAAAAACTCTTTAATTTGAAGATGGCTGAGAATAGTTCTGTGACGGAGCATCTGAACGAGTTCAACACGATGATTAATCAATTGGAGTCGGTCTCTGTTGCTTTTGATGATTCATTTAGGGCTCTTCTTTTCTTATGTTCCTTGCCAGAGAGTTGGGACAATCTTATGATGATAGTCAGCAACTCGGTATCAGGTAACCTTACATTCAATGATGCAGTTAGTTGTATATTGAATGATGAGATGAGAAGAAAGGTTGTGGATGAGACTTCTACAAGTGTTGCACTCATGGTGGATACCAGAGGAAGATCACAGGAGAGGAAGAAGTCAGAGAAAGGCCGGTCCAAGAGTAGAGGAAGTCCAAAGAGAGATTTCCCATGAAGTGTTGGAACTGTGGGAAGAAAGGTCACATGAGCAAGGATTATTGGGGTAAGAAGAAGAAAAATGTGCAGAGAGCAAGATAGAAGGTCAGGAAGCAAATGTTGTGAGTACTATTGAGCGTAATTTTGAGGATGTGTGCCTGTCAGCCGGCGATGGGGCAAACTCAGATCTGTCGTTTGTAGACTCAGGGGCTTCTTATCATTGCAGCTCAAAGAGACACTTATTTTAGATTTTGTCTAAGAAGATTTTGGTCATGTCACAGTTGGCAATGGACAGCAGTGCAGAATTATGGGTAAAGGAACAATTGTACTGAAGCCAGTGACAGGTGGAGAATTGAGACTTGCACAAGCCAGATACATCCCAGAGTTAAAAAAAAAAACCTAATTTCTACTAGCCAGCTTGATGTTGAGGGTTATGTATCCATTTTTGGTAATTCTTAGTGGAAGATTACTAAAGGGTCTATGGTTGTTGTCAAAGGAAAGCAGACAGGCATTCTCTACTTCTTGGCAGACAGTTAGAGTTCAGTTTCAGTGGCAGCAGGAGCCACGGGTACAGTGACTATATTGTGGCACAGGAGGCTCGGTCATCTTAGTGAGAAGAACTTAAATATTCTACACAGGAGAGAGCTTCTACCTGGGCTAAAGAAGGTAAATCTAGAGTTTTGTGAAGAGTGTATCTATGGTAAGCAGAAAGCAGTGAGTTTTCAGTTAGCAAGAACTCAAAAGAAGACTGAAAGGCTGGAGTTGGTTCATTCAGATGTCTGGGGTCCAACACCAGTGGCATCATATGCGGGCAATAAGTACTTTGTCACGTTTATAGATGATTTCAGCAGAAAAGTCTGGGTGTTTGCTATGAAGGAAAAGTCTGAGGTTTTTGGCATCTTCAAGAGATGGAGAGTCATGTGTGAAAGCTAGACTAGAGCAAGTCTCAAGTGTCTCAAGACAGATAACGGTGGTGAATTCTGCAGCAAAGAGTTTGATGTCTACTGCGCAGAGCATGAAATCAGAAGGATCAAGACCGTCCTAGGGACATCAGAGCAGAATGGAGTGGTAGAAAGAATGGACAGGACCATTCTTGAGAGAGAGATGAGTATGAGGTTTGACTCAGGTCTACCTACATGTTTTTGGGCGGCAGCACTGGACACCGCAGTGTATTTGATCAACAGGAGTCCATCCAGTGCATTGAATGGTGGGATTCCAGAGGAAGTTTGGACATGAAAACAGGTAAAACTTTCTTTTCTTAAAGTATTTGGCTGCATTGCTTATTCTCTGATTGAGAAAGAGAAGAGGAGTAAGTTAGACTCCAAGTCTACAAAGTGTGTTTTTATTGGATACGGTGGCGATGAGTATGGCTACAAGCTCTGGGATTTCCAGAACAATAAGATCATTCAAAGCAGGAATATGGTATTTGATGAAGAGCATACTTACAAAGACAGGAAGGATGCAGTAGAAGAAAAGAAACAGGAGTTTATAGAACTCGATCCTGTTAGAGATGCAGAAATTTCCCGAGTGCAAACTGAAGATGGAAACTCCGAGGATATAGAGGAGGAAGATGTGGTTGGAACAGGCAGCCACATGCATACATCGGTACCTCAGCTGGTGTCCCCACAGTTGAGGAGGACCACGAGGGTTACCAGGCCATCACAGAGGTATTCTGCTAATGATTATGTTTTGTACACAGATTCTGGAGAGCCATAATGTTTTGTTGAAGCCATACAGGATGAAGCTAAGGTCCAGTGGGAGTTGGCTATGAAAGAGGAGATGGACTCTTTAAAGCAAAACAAGACTTGGGATCTTGTGAAGTTACCCACTGGCAAGAAAGTTATGTTCAACAAATGGGTGTACAAGATGAAGAATGAGGTCGATGGTACCAAGAGATATAGGGCAAGGTTAGTTGTCAAAGGTTATGCACAGAAAGAGGGAATTGACTTCCAGGAGATCTTTTCCCCAGTAGTCAAGATGACATCTATCAGGGTGATTCTGAGCATGGTAGCAGTGGAGGATCTTCATCTAGAGCAGCTAGATGTGAAGACAGCATTTCTTTATGGAGATTTGGAGGAGGAGCTGTACATATACTAGCCAGAAGGTTTTCAGGTCAGAGGAAAGGTGGTCTGCAGATTGAAGAAAAGTTTGTATGGTATGAAACAGGCTCCGCGGCAATGGTACCTCAAGTTTGACAGTTTTATGCTAGAGAAAGGCTTCACCAGATGCCAGTCAGATCATTGTGTATACTTTCAGAGGTACGTTACAAATGAGTTCATTATTTTATCCTTGTATGTGGACGATATGCTTGTAGCAGGTTCCAGTATGAGGAAGATAGAAGAGCTCAAGAAACTGATGGCAAAGAAGTTCTCAATGAAGGATTTGGGAGAGACGAAGCAAATTCTTGGCATGAGGATCAACAGAGATAGAAAGCAACGGAAGCTGTGGCTATCTCAGGAGGACTATGTAGAGAAGGTACTGAAAAGGTTCAATATGGAGAATGCAAATGCAGTGTCAACACCTTTGGCAGCACACTTCAAGCTCAGCAAGCAGTTGTGTCCAACAACTCAGAAGGCAAGGGATGAGATGATTAGAATTCCATATGCCTCAACCATGAGAAGTCTAATGTATGCAATCGTTTGCACAAGACCGGATATCGCACAAGTAGTGGGAGCAGTCAGCAGGTACATGCAGAATCCAGGCAAAGAGCACTAAAATGTAGTAAAGTGGATCTTGAGATATCTCAGGGGTACGTCAACTTACAATTTGTGCTATGGAGGTGATAGTCTTCAAGTACAGGGATTTGTAGATGCAGATCACTCTGGTGACAGAGACAGTGGGAGGAGCACCACTGGTTATGTTTTTACTATCGGTGATACAACAATGAGCTGGGTATCTTAGTTGCAGAAGATAGTGGCATTGTCAACTACAGAAGCTGAGTATGTGGCGATCACTGAAGCTAGTAAAGAGATGATCTGGTTACAGAGGTTGATGGAGGAGCTCGGCAAGGAGCACGAGTGTAATACATTATGGAGAGACAGCCATAGCGTAGTTCACTTGGCAAGGAATCCAACATTTCATGTAAGAATCAAGCACATTCAGCTTAGGTATCATTTCATACGCAGTGCGTTGGATAAAGAGCAGTTGAAGCTGGAGAAAATTGATGGAGCTAAGAATCCTGCAGATATGTTCATCAAGGTTGTGAGCAGAGACAAGTTGAGTCTCTGTTGCAACTTGGTGAAGCTTTCCAAGAGATAGATCAGGAAAGCGCGGCATAGAGAAAGAAGGTAGATCTAAGATTGATGTCATTAATCTCCAAGTGGGAGATTGTTATGGATGAAGCTTAATTTCATCAAGAGAGAGTTTGAATTCGAATTTTGAATTCGATTTGGCCAACTAAGGAAGCTGATTTTGGGGAGGATTTGTTGCAACTTCCAAATCTGAACTTGGGGAGGATTTGTTGGAGATTTTCAAGGCAGCAAATCAGTCCATGGTTGCCAAAAGTGTGGATCCAGTTTTGGAAATCAGTCCATGGTTGCCAAAGTGTGGAGCCAGTTTTGGGATGGGATTAGATTGGAGGAGAGTCTTCGATCCTTGTAGTGTCTTCTTCAACCGGTGAAGTTGAGCGAAAAAAAAAAAAATAGGAGGCTCTGTGAGGACATCCTCCATGTGCTGTAGATCCTGATTCAACTCTCTGGATCATAAAAGTTTCTAAGAGAGAGTGTTTTGAGGCTTGTACTCTTAGTGAAGCCTTGCAGATCCTGTGCCGCCATGGACGTAGCCCAGTTTGGGTGAACCACGTAAAATCCTCGTCTCTTGCTGTTTTCTTTTGGATTTTGGTTCCTATTATTATTCTGTATTTTTTTTGTTGATTTTATCGCAACTGCGTGCTTGGCTGTACTAATAGCGATCTTATTAGAGGAATATTTGTTGTATTCCCTATCATTTGGACCCAGTTATATGGGTGATAAAACCTGAAGGATCCACCACCGGGAAATGCCCAGTGGAAAACACCTTGTTCCTTGTTGGATGAGGCTTGAATTGTGTGTGTGATCTCAGAAAGGACCTTTTGATTTGATATTGTTGCCCAGATATACCTAACCAAGAGGAGAGGTGAATTAAGTTCTCAAAAATTAATAAACTAGCTAGCAAGTATATACACCTAAATATTTTTCACAAATAAATCAAGTGTAGTGCGGTGAAAATAATATGTAAGCAATATAACAAATAGCACAATCAAATACAAATGATTTATAATGGTTCGGTGCCAACCCTGCACCTACATCCACTCTCCAAGAATCTCTTGGGTATTCCACTATCACCACTAGCCTACATGACTAGCAAACTTGTTTACGAGCACAAGCAAGCCTTACACACTAGCCTTCCGAACTAGTCTTCTTATTTACGGGCACAAGGGGACCTTACACACTAGCCTTTCGGGTTAGTCTTCTTGTTTACCTGTACAAGGGGACCTTACACACTAGCCTTCTGAACTAATCTTCTTGTTTATGGGTACAAGGAGACCTTTCATAATACTTATTTTCGGGCACAAGCGAACCTTACAAGATCAAGCATAATAATATCAAGTTAATACAATAAGCTCCTAATAAATGAGCAGATAATCAACAAGAAATACTTTATAAATATTGAAAAATACTTTTCAAAATGGCTTCTTCCTTTGAGTACGCAGGAATAATAATGAAGCCTTTGATGAAGCTTGAATGCTCTTCAAGAGTGGTTGAAACTTTTTACGCCACGCCAAGGATGAAAAAATAAATTGCTTTTCAAGTGGCTTCTAAGATTTTCAATGTAGCTCACAAACTTTCTTCCAAGAATGAATCACTTTTTCAAAGGATTTTTCTTTCTCTTTTTCTTTCTTTTCTTCACTAATTTTTTATTTTTTTCATAGATTTTTTCACTCTATTTTTCTTCTTTTTCTCTTTCTTTTTCTGCTTAAGAATCACTGATCAACAGCTCATTATATAACCAATACAGAAAAATATAGCCGTTGCATGACCGTTGTGAAATAGAGAAGAGAGAGAGCAACAACAACACTTGGCAAGCTTATCTAAAGAGTCCTGCCATCCAAGATAAAAATTTGATTGCCTAACTCCAAAGTTTAGATATCCAAGTAAAGAATTTTAGAAGCCCCAAATAATAAAATCAATGGAATAAAAAATCGAAACAAGAACCAGCCAACAAATGTCTAAATGACAAGAAGAAATAGCATCCCATATCCTTAAATTGGTCAGCCAGAGAAAAAGTAGTAGCCCAGGTCACCAAACCAGTAGCCTCTTTTGAAATCCGACGAACCAAATTTTAAAACTGGCAGCCTAGAATTAAGCCAGGCAAAATGGTAACCGAAAGATCCTAAAAATCGGCAGCCTAACAATTTAAGCTGGCGTTCTAATTTTTGAACATGGGAGATCAGCAGGGAGCATTTAAAAACCGGCAAGCCATCAATCCAAAATAGCATTCCAACAATTGAGCACGAGAGCTATCAATTGAGAGTTCTTAAAATCCGGCAAGCCAAGAATAAGCATCAAGGAGCAACACCCGAAAGCCAAATAAAATTGGCATGGCAACATAAAAACTAGCACACCAAAATTGAGAGCCAGGCAATCAACCGAAGGCCAATAAAAATTGGTATGCCAACTCTAAGACTAGCAAGCCACTATTTGAGTACCAGAAGGTCAGCCAAAAGCCAAATAAACTCCAAAATTAGCAACCTAGTTATGAATAATAGAAATTCAAGGAGCCTTAAACAATTTGATCGTCCAATGTTAAATAGGAAGAGAGATAACTTTCAGGAAATGTTCAAAACAACATAGATTTTAAATAGAGATTTGTAAGACGATTGAATCCAGTTCAAGACAATGCAAATATAATAAAACTTGAAAGTCATTTTATCGAATGAACCATCTAAACATAAAATATATGAAAATCGTCCAGTGATTATAAAATCAAAATTCATTAAAGAATAATTTAATCACTACGAATATATATATATATATATTACCTATAATATCTTTCATTTTACCTTTGTAATTTACCTTAATTTGAAGTAATACTATCTTCTTGATGATTCATCTAAAATTTATTTAACTCAATCGCAAGATCATTAGTACCATACTTAATTGTTTTGTAATCATCAAAATTAATATGAGGCCAACAATCTTTTCCTTTTTGATGATAACAAAATCATTAAGTATACAACAAAAGATAAGAAATTTTAATCATAATATTCCTTGATAACTTGAAGCATAAGACGGGGCATGCCGAAATTTAGCGTATCATATCGAAACTCTAAATTTCAAGAACATATAAAATATGATATTCGAAAGATACATTGCATAACTCCTCCTTTGGTTTTGAATATATGCATTATTTTGAAATACTATGATGTATGCATTTCTCTCTCATGATATGTTATTCTCTTTCCTTTTAAATGTATGCTTTTCTTTCTTTTAAAATACCACAATGCATGCTATTCTCTTCTATAAATGCTATTCTCTCCTATGAATGCTATTATCTCTAATGAATGAAATGTATGCTATTCTCTCTCCCTTTTTATTATCAATCAAAAAGAGATAAAAGAATGTGCATAATTTTTTATTTGTCTTTTTTTTTCAATAATAACAAGGAATAGCATAAAGCATAAAAAGATTAATTATTTAATAACAATCATCATTCATAACTCAATTGATACCAATTAAAAAGCTATATTAAAACAAGGCAGTATGTTTTAATAGTTTGATACTAATAAGAAAATACATTCATATCATTGCATCATATAAGAGTTGATACCAATTAAGACATTTAATACTCAATACATCAAACCACTTTCATACATCAAAGCACTTATTACAATAAGACATTTAATGCTCAATACATCACAATGCTAAGTATCTAAGTATTCAAATAAATTCATTTTTCTTCTTTCTAATTTTAAAACATGTTGAAATACATTGTTAACAGATACCACAAAAAAAAAATTTGATTTCATATATGCTTACATTGTTCTCTCCCTAAATATTTTAAATTTGATCTATATGCAATAAGAATTACATGTAAGAAATGATGCCAATATCCTATAATCCAAGCATTTTATAAATGTATCATGCTAATCTCAATACATAAACATTTTATAGCAATTACCACATATCAAATGCATATTTCATAAGATATTTTGCATCACTTTTATCAAGTTCTTTTCATTTCATACATAAACAATTTATTATAAGACAAGATCAAGAAATGATACCACGGATAAAATAGGTATTTAATGATCCAAGATGCACAATAAAATCATGTCAAACAAAGGAGTATACAAATCAAACTAATACCAATTGTAGCACATTCATGCTTCTTTAAAATTTCAAATCAATAATTTTATCAGTACCATTAGCATTTAATCTACACAATAAGCTCATAGGGTTACCGATACATTTGAATTCTCCATGCCAAATTTTTTAAAGATTTTCTTGATATACATGGATTGGCTTATGAAGACTTTCTTCTTTGATTGCTTGATTTGAAGCCCGAGAATATAATTGAGTTCATCTATCATGCTCATCTCGAACTCTTTCTATATAAACTTTGCAAAGTCTTAGTACAAGAAATCATTAGCAATATCGAATATAATATCATTTATATAAATTTGCACTATCAACATATTATCATTTTCTCTTTTAATAAATAATGATGCATCAACATTTTCACTAATAAATTTATTGTTAATCAAGAACTTAATAAGCCTATCATACCACATCCAGGGTACTTGTCTCAACTATATAAAGCTTTCTTCAATTGAATACATGGTTTGAAAACAAGTGATTTTCAAATCCATATGGTTGATCAACAAACACTTATTTAACAATATATTCATTAAGGAAAGTACTCTCAATAACCATTTGACATAAGTTTAAAATTTATATAACATGTAAATGCAAGAAGTAATCTAATAGTTTATAATCTATCAATAGGAACATAAGATTCATCAAAATCAATATCAATTTCTGATTATATTCTATAGCTACCACTCTTGCTTTATTTCTAATGAAATTACCATCGTCATCCAACTTGTTTCTAAATATCCATTTAGTCCCAATAATTGGATAATCATGTGGTCTACTAACTAGTGTCCATTATCATGCATGGCATTTAAGTTCTATATGAGGAACAAAAGCTAATTATTATATGCATCCCTAAATGAAGATCTAGTATTAATATTATAAGATGAATCACTTAAAATTAACCCTTTACGGTGATTATGGACATACCTCCCTTCTCTTTCAAATTCAGCATTACCTTGAGGTTCATCATATGAGTCTCTTCTTCATATATCGCTTGTATCGTCGAGTCATCTTTCTCTTCTAGGGTGAATTTCTTGATTTGATCTTTAATTTGATCTGCATCATTTAAAACATTTCTTTTCCTTAATGAAAGATCATAAGCTTTATCGAATATAATATGAATTTAAGGTCCTAACATTTTTTTCTACTATAATCATTACAAAATGTTTTTAAGTGATGGCTTTCAAATTCATTTCTATGAACACTTCTAATGGATACAACAGGAAAATCTTTTTCATTTGAAACACTTCTAAAGAATTTTTGAAATGCATAAAATGTTTCATTTTAAAATTCATGTAAATTGAGAAAATCATCAATAATCAAAAAATCCATATGCATAAGTTTTAAAAGTCTAGAAGTTGAAATCATATTTATAGACTTGAAAGAAATTTTAGTTTTTCAATTTGACATGCATCAAAAATTATATCTTTTCCGAAATTCAATTTTGGCAAACCTTTAATCAAATCCCTTTGAAATAAATTAGAAAGCAAAACCATACTGACATGAGCAAATCTACGATGTCATAACTAGATTCATTAATTTTAGCATTCATAACAACTAGACAATCAAAAAGAATGGTCATTCAAATCAATAATATAAATATTTTCAAACCTATGACCAATAAATTTCATGCAATTATCAGCAGAATTTAAAACTATGCAAAGAGATGATTCAACAAATAATTTTAAAACCTTTATCACTAAAGCAAGTTAATGCAAAGCAAGGTATTATCACTAAAAGTAGAGTGAGTGATACCAATTTTACTAATGCTAACAATTTTACTTTGGCCATTATCACCAAGGTAACCACTCCTTCATCATTAGCATCCAAAGTGATGAATTGAGATTCATCACCTATCATGTGTCTTGAACACATGTTATTCAGTTATCTTTTCTTTTTTGTTCCACGGATTGCAAGACACACCTGTATCCAAAATATCAAGTCTTGCTTCTAGGTACCCAAGCCTTTTTGGGTCCTTTAAGGTTAGCTAAAATGGTTCCTTTTGAAACCTAAATCCTTTTAATAATATTGCATGCACATGACTTATGACCTTTCAAACCACATCTAAAATATGTAACATTAGAAAAATTATTTTGAGGTATAAAAATATTTTTTTAAAGCTTTTATTTCTTTAAAGGATTATATCCTAAGCCAGCTTTATCAAAAAATAGCTCTTTGATTGTTAAGAATCATATTAAGTTTAATAGAGCTTAAAGTAAATTTATTTACAATAGGTTTCAATCTATTTACTTTATTTTTTAAATCTTTATTTTCTTTAAGCAAAGATTTATTCTCTTTTGAAAATCTTTCTTTTTCCAACTTAGGTTTTTAACTTGATTTTTTAATTCTTTATTCTTAGAACTAAGTTTTGCAAAATCATTTATTAATTCATAAAATGCACCATGTAGTTCATCAAAAGTAAAATCATCTAAAATGCTAGGACTTACCTCATCATTATTGGCCATGAAATAAAGATTAGCCTTTTCATTTTTCTCTTCTTATTCGAAGCTTAATGTGTCACTATCGCTCCAAGTGGCCATCATAACTTTCTTCTTGAATTTCTTGGGACCTTTCTTTAAATATGGACAATCTGGTTTGTAGTGTCCCGGCTCATTGCATTCATAACAAATTATTCTATTTTCTTATCAATCACATCCCATTCCATTTTTGGTTTGGGAACAACAATATCATCATAGTGGATGTGTCATGAGGCCCATTGACTATGATGCTCCATAAATCATAATCAAGTGCTTGAATAAAAATCTTCACTTATGCTTTTCAATAAATATAATTTGTGCCATTAAAAAGTGAAGGTCTATTGGTAGATTATCCCTCACTCAATAAGATTGACATAATCTTTGGCTCAAAGTTTGCTAGCCAGATAGGCTAGTGGTGATAGTGGAATACCCAAGAGGTCTATTGGTAGATTGTCCCTCACTCTGATACTACTTGTTGCCTAGATATAGCAACCCAAGAGGGGGATAAATTGGGTTTCTCAAAAATTAATTAACTAGCTAGCAAGTATGTGCACTTAAATATTTTTCAGAAATAAATCAAGTATAGTGCGGTGAAGATAATATGCAAGCAACACAACAAATAGCACAATCAAATACAAAGGATTTATAGTGGTTCGGTGCCAACCATGCACCTACATCCACTCTCCAAGAACCTCTTGGGTATTCCACTATCACCACTAGCCTATCTAGCTAGCAAACTTGTTTATAGACACAAGCAAGCCTTATACACTAGCCTTTCGAGCTAGTCTTCTTATTACGGGTACAAGGAAACCTTACACACTAGCCTTCTGGGCTAGTCTTCTTATTTACGGGTACAAGGGGACCTTACACACTAGCCTTCTGAGCTAGTCTTCTTATTTATGGGTACAAGGGATCTTTCACAACACTTGTTTCCGGGCACAAGCGAGCCTTATAAGATCAACTACAATAATATCAAGTTAATATAATAAGCTCCTAATAAATGAGCAGATAATCAACAATAAATACTTTACAAATATTGAAGAACACTTCTCAGGATGGCTTCTTCCTTTGAGCACACCGAATAATAATAAAGCCTTTGATTAAGCTTGAATGCTATTCAAGAGTGGTTGAAACTTTTCATGCCATGTCAAGGATGAAAAATAAATTGCTCTTCAAGTGACTTCTAAGATTTTCAATGTAGCTCACAAACTTTCTTTTAAGAATGAATCACTTTTTCAAAGGATTTTTCTTTCTTTTCTTCACTGATTTTTTACTTCTTTTCACATATTTTTTCACTCTATTTTTCTTCTTTTTCTCTTTCTTTTTCTGCTCAAGAATCACTGATCAACAACTCAATATATAACCAATACAAAAAATATAGCCGTTGCATGACCATTATGAAGTACAAAGAGAGAGAGAGCAACAACAACACTTGGCAAGCTTACCTAAAGAGTCCGGCCATCCAAGATGAAAATATAGTTGCCTTACTCTAGAGTTTATGCCCAAGTAAAGAATTTTAGAAGCCCCAAACAATAAAATCAATGGACTAAAAAATTGGAACAAGAACTAGCCAATAAACATTCGAACGACAAGAAGAAATAACATCCCAAATCCTTAAACTAGTAAGCCAAGAAAAAAGTAGCATCCCAGGTCACCAAATCGGCAGCCTACTTTTGAAATCCGGCAAACCAAATTTTAAAACTGGTAGGCTGGAATTAAGCTAAGCAAATGGTAACTGAAAGATCCCAAAAATCGGTAACCCAATAATTCAAGTTGGCGTTCCAATTTTTGAACACGGGAGATTAGCCAAGGAGCATTTAAAAACCGGCAAGCCATCAATCCAAAATAGCATTCAAACAATTGTGCACGGGAGCTATCGACCGAGAGTTTTTAAAATCTGGCAAGCAACTTTAAGACCGGCAAGCCAAGAATAAGCATCAAGGAGCAACACCCGAAAGCCAAATAAAATTGGCATGGCAACATAAAATCTAGCACACCAAAATTGAGAGCCAGGCAATCAACCAAAGGCCAATAAAAATTGGTATGCCAACTCTAAGACTAGCAAGCCACTATTTGAGCACCGAAAGGTCAACTGAAAGCCAAATAAACTCCAAAATTAGCAACCCAGTTACGAATAATAGAAATTCAAGGAGCCTTAAACAATTCGATCATCCAATGTCAAATAGGAAGAGATAACTTCCAGGAAATGTTCAAAACAACATAGATTTTAAATAGAGATTTGTAAGATGATTGAATCCAGTTCAAGACAATGCAAATATAATAAAACTTGAAAGTTATGTTATCGAATAAACCATCCAAATATAAATATATGAAAATCATCCAGTGATTATAAAATCCAAATTCATTGAAGAATAATTTAATCACTACGAGCATATTTATATATTACCTACAATACCTTTCATTTTACCTTTGTAATTTATCTTGATTTGAAGTAACATCATCTTGATGATACGTCTAAAATTTGTTTAACTTAATCACAAGATCATTAGTACCATATTTAATTATTTTGTAATCATCAAAATCAATATGAGGCCAATAGATATGAACAAGAATAGTTTGGCTTCATCTACAAATTCTAAATCACATTTGGGCTCTCATGATTTATTTGGGGTTGGATTCTACTTAAATATATTGTAAATTTGTAATTGTTGGATATGATAAGCAAATTAGCTATAATTCTATCACGATAGATTGTCTGAACAGCACGTTAATGATGGTTTCTCTGAAAGAACATAAACATAACCTAATATGAGCAATTTATAGGGATGTACCCAAGCAAAGTTTTTTTCGTTTGAAATTAATTTTGATTTGTTTAACATTATTTTGAGCTCAATTTGAGTTTAATTTAAAATGGAGACAATGATGCATCTAATTGATTAGCTTGATAAGCCTGCATTTATCTGAAATCTATTGAAACATTTTAATCAAGGATGATTCGAACTTGAGTTAAAGCTTGATTAAATCAAGCTTGATTCGAAACTTGATTTATATTTAGACTACATTCAATTGATTAAAAAAATTTATATCAATTAATATGTGTGTGCATGCATGCATGCTTATTTGTGTCAATTTTTGGCCTCGCATGGAATTGATTTTGGGCCTATCTTTGCTAGTCTAAGCTTAATTTGTTTACCTTTGGCTTGGCTTGATTCAAGCCTTTTTTTTTTGTTTTTTCCAAAGTCAAGATCCATTGCGAAGTTAGTTTGGTACCACAGGGACTTCAAATGAGATGAATTTGTTGGAAAAATATTTTTGATCTTACAAAAAAAATCCCTTTCTAAAAATTGCTAGAAATATGTTATAGAAATTTAAATATATAAATAAAATAAAACCAAAAGATAAGATGGATCAAATCAGGACCGAGGCGTGTTAGACACTGCCCGAAGGATCAGATTTTCGCCTCTTCGTACAGGTTATTGGCGATCTGTCCCCAAGGTACAACGACCCGGCTCGACCCGATCCTCCTACTACGAGCACGATCGTGTGGAGGTGCAAACCCAACGATTTCCTTTATATGCCCACGATTCATATGCCCAAGAAAATATATAGAAAAAAGAAGTAAAATGAGATAAAACAAATCAGGGCTACTCCAAATCATTCTATATTGATTTCTACCCTCAATCTGAATTCCTAAGCCTATTTATAGGCTCGGCCCATAAAAACTCCAACGGCTCGGCCCATAATGGCCTTAAAGGCATAAAGGCCATAATGGCCTTAAAGGCCTAATGGCCGTTAGCCAAATTACGTCAAAATGGCTTACAAATTAAATTATTTGGGCCGTTTCTGAAACGTTGGCCTTCCAACGTTCACGCAACGTTCCAACGAACGTTGCGTCAAAGAAGGTGCCCACGTCGTTCTCCCTTTTTTTTATTAAAACTTTTTCTAACAATCTCCCATAAAAGTTTTAAAATAAAAAAATAAAATAAAATAAATATAACAAAAATTTTAGGGCATCTTATACTGCGCAATAGGTGAGGTGTCCTATGGACTTGAACCTCACTTAGTGTTGATTGTATACATCTGAAGGAACCATAGTGGATTAGACCTTGAACTAGGTCCTTTGACTCAGACTTCTACTAATCACACACACAGTATGGATCAATTGGGTTTAAGCGGTCAGCGCATATTAAAGGCCTTGCGCTTAGTACCTTGATTTTTCATGAGAATTCTTTAAGGTTAGCCCAAACCTTTAGTCACGGCCTAATATGACGATTCTCATATAGGTGAATCCTCCAAGGGTATTTGTGACAATACCCTGCAGATAACCTACCTCGGATCCATTAAGAGTATGACTCAACCTTACACAAATTTACTTTGTCACTTTATAAGAGCACTCATCATAGGGATGGGATGAAAAATTTTTTAAAAATTTGTGCTCTAACACGATCACTCAATCAGCTTCGTTTCTACCACATTGAACCTCATTCATGGGATCTCCAATCACAGAGGTTGGGTATCCACTGCTGGCGACCAAATAATGGGCTTAAGCCACATCCCCTCGATGAATCTAGGACTCCATTCCTAGATAACTCCTTGGTTAATTAGTCTGCCAAAATCTTCTCGGCAAATTTCAAAGAGATAATATTATTTTTGGACTAGACTCAAATAAGAGAATCAGGCAAAGATATATTAGAATTGAATATCCAAATATAAGGTAAACAATAAGTTGGATATTCCAACAGTCATGAGTAAATTATAAAAACTTTTATTAAATCTCATGGCAATAGATTTCAAGAGACTCAAAATAGAGCATTTAATGACATACCTTGTCACAGCATCCAAGTTCATCCATTCTTTGCCATTTGGTAACATAAAAGATTCACAATAGTAGGTAAGCAATAAGTATTTGCCTAATGCTGTCACTTTTGTCTAGCAACTTCAACACAACAAGGAGATATTAAATATTGATCACTATACCAGAAAACACTTATCTGGAACAGAAAAACTTTTGCATTTATGTAAGAATGCAAATATATATACTAGTAGCTGCACTTGAAAGTTAAATAATAAGATGATATAAAATATATCTATATACAAGCACGCATATATATGTGCACAAGTGCAAGCATGTGTGTTTTTTAACAAGGCTTTGTTTTCATGCTGAATGGTTAACCACTGTTTGATGACTTCACCCCTTGTCCATCTATCCAGTGAACAAAGTAATTCACTTTCTGATTAGCACTTCAGCTTTATATTTGTTAGCTTTGTTAGTTACTACACCAACTTGAGGAGAGAATAAGTATACATATTACATATGTACTTGGGCACTAAGATGTGACAAGCCCCACCTGATTTGCACACGTCTGTGTACCTATATGCATACATGTATAAATGCGTATGTATTTATATACATATAATTAAACATGTGAATGTTCGGTGAATAGAAAGAAGCCTCTGACATGTTGAACAAACCATATGCACACACACCAAGATTCAAGCTTCAACTCTAACAAGTCAGAAGACAAAGGAAGCTCAACAGTGTCTAACATTTAGAATAAGACAACAATGTCATATGTTATTATTTTTGTTATGTCTTATTTATCAGTTTAGTATATTTTATGCTCACCATATATCGCCCGAGGCATATCAAAATGTATTAAAATCTGATACTACAAATGAAGCAGATAAACCAAATAATGATTGTTTGTACTAAAATAATTGCATAGCAAATTGCAGAGATAGCTGGACAGTCGCTTTTATTATAGGCTAAGTACATGACCATGATTGCCCAATCTATTTAATAACCAAGATTTGTTACACCAATTTCTGTCCATGTATGTGCATGAGCACTTAACAGTCTGATGGTGAAGATAAACTGAGTATTCATTTTACCATATATTTAACAAAAATTAGTAAGGAAGAAGAAAAATGGCGTGTATCAACTAACTCTTTTAAAGCAACATAGCACAACAATCCCTTCCAACGGTAAAAAGATCAACTTATGAAATATAACTTAAAGCATTGCAGCAATGTTAATATTTTGCCCAAGGAAAATAATAAGTATTCAAACCATAATCTTTTCCCCTTAAATCTTGGGCCCAATGGATGATCATAATTTAGCATAGCAACATTTGCACCATTAATGCACATGCATTTCAGAGTGGCATGAAAAATTTATATGTTGAGCAAACTCATGCAAAAGCAGAATGAGTAGATGGAATGAAAATCTAGCAATTTCTAGAAAAGAAGAAAATCTGATCCTTAGCTGTTGGAAAATATTTTTGATCTTACAAAAAATTCCTTTCTAAAATTGCTAGAAATATGTTATAGAAATTTAAATATACAAATAAAGTAAAACCAAAAGATAAGATGGATCAAACCAGGACCGAGGCGTGTTAGACACTGCCCTAAGGATCAGATTTTCGCCCCTTCGTGCAGGTTGTTGGCGATCTGTCCCCAAGGTACAACGACCCGGCTCGACCCGATCCTCCTACTACGAGCACGATCGTGTGGAGGTGCAAACCCAACGATTACCTTCAGTGCCAAAAGATCAATAAAATATATAAAAATAAAATGAGATAAAACAAATCAGGGCTACTCCAAATATTCTAGATTGATTTCTAGCCTCAATCTGAATCCCTAAGCCTATTTATAGGCTCGGCCATAAAAGCTCCAACGGCTCGGCCCATAATGGCCTTAAAGGCCTAATGGCCGTTAGCCCCAAATTACGTCAAAAACGGCTTACAAATTAAATTATTTGGGCCGTTTCTAAAACGTTGGCCTTCCAACGTTCACGCAACGTTCCAACGGAACGTTGCGTTGCCCATGAATGTCCGCGAGCAATCACGGCGAATTTATTTTAGAACTAAAAACTTTTTGTTAGACTGGAACTCCTGCTAAGTACTAGTATTTACAGGTAGAAATTACGTTCAAGAAACATCTTCTCCTATCACAATTTGATGGTAGTACAAAGAGAGGCCTGTGCAATAACATCCGGTCCATTTCTTACTTTATGGACTTGCCCTTTTGGATGGCCCAAGAACAAAAGGGTCTTCAAATTTATGCTCTTTTTCTCTATAACGAAAAGTTTTTGTACATCACTCAGATGTAGACTGCAGGATAGTCTGCATCGGACACAATGATTCATCTGTGCAGTTGAATGGCCTGCACCGAAAGCAGTATACAATGACTTTTTCTACTCTCCAAAAGAGAGATGTAGGGTGGGCTAGATATCAGTCTTTCTTTGAAGAACTCTTGGGGGGGGGGGGGGGGTGGGTGGTCAATGTGCAGTGACTATGTCAATACATTTCAATATTCTAGTCCTTCATAATTTCTTTCTTTTTTTCTCTTTTTCAGTGCAATATTTGAGGTTCGATGACCCCCAAAGAAATTAAAGGAAAAATAATTGAATCCTACCAAAGGAAAACCTCATCACACCAATTAAGATAAGAGGTTGTACATCAAGGAGAATGGTAACAAAGGATGTTAAGTTCTTACTGGTTCCTCTTCCAGTAAGCTTGTCAACCTGAGCCTCACGATAAATAAGACTAGCATGGAAGAAATTTAGAGATGATTTAAAGTAATGGATACGTATTATCTCTAAGAAGATGCCGTGATGCCTTAATAGCAGAGCTTTGATGCTTAGTTTGATCCTTCCTATGATTGTATAAGAGTCGCTTTCCATCCAGATCTCTGAGTAATTCCAAGAAACCAAGATAGGAGTTGAAATGGATGGGCTCATAGAAGTCCTAATAGCGCTATGGACTCTCTCCAACCTGGAACAGAAATCAAAATCATTTATTTTTTTTATTTTTTATTTTTAAAATTTATAAATTATATAAATAACTTTGAAATTCATATGAATGTAAGGTTAGGAAAGGGTTGAATGTAACTAAATTTAGAATTGATTTTGAATTTAGACGAAAGTAGAACAAATAAGTATAACTATGAAAGAAGAAAAGAGTGTAAGGGCATTTTAGTCTTTTGAAAGGGGTTCCATTAAATGAATTTTAACTAATTCACACCAATTTTGATGTAAATTTTAATTGTATAGAAATCTATTTTTTGAACTTTAATTCAATGAATTTGTTGGGTTTAAAAGCATTCCAACGAAGAAATCATTTTAAAACATAGGCATCAATTGAGTTCTTTGTTTTTAAGTGATTTCAAATGGGATATTAAAGAATTGATGAATTTTATTGATAGTACCATAGTTATCTATAAACTATTCAAGACTACACATTTCTTATGCTATGCGTATGAAAATATATCAACTAACAATTCAATTTGATCAATTTCTATATCTAAGTCTGTATTAATTTTTACAAATATATTTACTTTGATAAAGAGAGTTTACAGGCAACGAGATACGATATCATGATAGCTTTTTTTATATATATCTATAAAATGTAAAACTCCATTAAGAGCAAAATTCAGTCTTCTAATAATACAACAATCAAAACATTCATTTACCTTTACATATAATATACTTATTTTTAAAAAATAATATAAAAGTAATTAACTATATACATAATAGTGATATACCTGTGCGTTATCTAGATTAGTTTTGCTAAAAAATTAATTTATCATCCAATCAAATCAGAAGGAATGAAGTTTTTTTTTTTTTTTGGATAAAGACGGGCGATCATACAAGTCTAGTATGAGTCAGCCCAGATACATCAGATTGCAGAATTTGAAATAATACAGGAGGACATGGTTCACCCATAGTCCATATCCTATATCCTACATGCTGAGCCACGGCCGTCGCTGCCCAGTCAGCAGCCGTGTGGCTTCACGGAAACATGATAAATCTGGGCAGAATCCACGTTCTGAAGCATAGTCCATATATCTGCTAAGATCGGATTGGTGGATACATCAGGAGCTTTATCTTTCCGTATCCACTGAATGACAGTCATAGAGTCTCCTTCAATAACAAGACTCTGGGCTCGAAGAGTCTGCACCGCATAAGAAATACCTGCCCATGCAGCACAAAGCTCAGCCATGGGAACAGAGAAGTCCAGAGACCCAAATCCACCCGCCGCTATCATTTTACCCTGTGGACCACGAATGATGAAGGCCGAACCAGCAAGTCTGCCGCGACACTCCCATCAAAGTTGATTTTAACAAAACCTTCCCAAGAAATAAAACCGTACGCCGGTTCGCTGCCGTAGCAGCAGGGGAACCCAGAGGCCAGATGTATCAAAACCAACAGAATGAAGGGCACGGGCACAATCCACGGACATTGATCTAATTTTCTTATTAGCTGATGAGAAGAGATACAATCCTCGGAAAAGATAATCTGGTTCCTAGATAGCCATATCTGGTAAGCAGTTCGCCCAAAGGCCACGATTGTACTGAGGAGCCGTCCGGAGATCCTGGAGAAAGATAGGACGAGGAGAACCGTAGACATCCACTCTGAACACATAACTCATGAGATCCTTCTAGCTCTAAGGCATTTGAATATAGCATGATCAATAGTCTCGTCCTCCGTACCGCATAAGGGGCAGGTCGGCTGGATAGGGAGACCCCTACGGAAGAGCATACTCGTCGGTAGGCAATCCCACAGAAGCTTCCAGATAAAGAGCTGAACCCTAGGAAAGAAGCTTCCATATCCACGCAGCATCCTTTGTACTCTAGACCGGAGGCCTGAAAATCCTATCCCTGCCCTAGTGAGGGAGGATGCCAAAGCCTAATATCAGCGGAATGAGATATCGATAGAATCCTCTGAGAAAGATCCTTGCCAAAAAACTGGTCAATTCCAGGAGGGGGGACAAATGAAATCAAATCCTTAACCCTCATATCAGTTGGAATATCAGTGCTAAAGAATGAGGGCCATCGAGACAGTGGAAGCTCTGAAATCCATGAATCCTGAATGGCATCTATAGAATGACCATTTCCAATCATCCAAGAGATATTCATCCGAATGGTGTCGGCAACCTGGCACACCTCCTTCCAAAAGAAAGAGCTGCCTCTGGGCGACGAAATGAGCTCTTCTGGCTTCCAATCACCATATCTAGCCCGCATGACCGAGCTCCAGAGACAATGCGGCTCTAAAAGGAAACGAGAAGCATGTCTGGCCAGTAAAGCTTGGCGTCTGACCACCAAGATTGGATCCCAAGACCACCTTCATGAATAGGCATGCATAACTTGTCCCAAGAAAGAAGATGAATACCATGCCCATTTTGCATAGATGCCCATAAAAAATCTCTGATCCATCTCTCAAACCTCCTCAAACAAGTAGTCGGGATGGCCGTATTTGATAACATAAAGAGCGGAAGGGAAGATAGAACGGACCGAATAATGGTGATCCGAGCCATCATAGAAAGATCAGTGACTTGCCAGCCATCAATACGCTGACGAACCCGCCTCTCAAGGTCCTCAAAATCAGAGCATCGAGGGCGTCTGCCAGTCATGGGGATCCCCAAATACATAAAGCGATCAGTCTGAGTAGTGATGCCCAGCGATCAATGATAGCTTCACTAGTAAGTCTGGATGTCTTCGGACTAAAACAAATAGACGACTTCTGAAGATTGACCTTCTGACTCGAAGCTTGACAATAGCATTGAATAATGGAATCGAAGGAAGCCGCATTTTCAGTAGTGGCCTGACCCAGAAGAATACAGTCATCCGCAAACAAAAGATGGGAGATGGAAAAACGCGCATCCCCAATTTTGAAAGGGACAATCCTCTGGTTGTACTGAGCTAAATGGAGAGCACGAGAGAGATCATCCGCAGCCATGATGAACAGAAGGGGGGATAACGGACATCCCTGACGTAATCCAACCGACGAATGAAAAAACTCAGTCGGGCTCCCGTTGATAATCAAAGAAAAGAAGGCCTCTGGATACAAGCCATAACCCTCAGTAAACCTCTCATCAAAACCAAAACCCTGAAGAGAGCGATATAAAAAGTTCCAACTCAGTCTATCATAAGCCCTTTCCATATCAAGCTTAATGGCCATAAGACACCTTCTAACAGGGGCTCTATGAAGGTCGTGCATAAACTCCTGAGTGATAAGAACATTGTCCGAGATAGAACGACCTCTGATAAACGCTCCTTGTTCCTCTGAAATAATACGGGGAGGAATGAAGTTCGATGAAATGTGCTAGTAGGATCACGCCTGTAAAATGTGACACCGGCATCATTTGATGAATATCAATATATATCAAAGAGAATATGAATATATTAATTTGACCATTGTTGAAAAATATCAATACATATCAATCTATAATATCGAATTAAAAAATATTTACTACATCAAAGAATGATATAGTGAATATGCATTGAACATATAAATTAATTTTACGTTTATATTATCTCGTATATTAAGACCTAATAAATCTTATTGTGCATGAACGAAAATATGCTTATGCGATTAATTTGTGCATTTAGTGGGCGCTTTCTATACTGTGCAGCAAGTCTTTTCCTATCGAATTTGCGCAGTCTAATGCGTTCGCAGCCATCATAGGCCCAACAAATGGACGGTGGATGAACCCAGAAACGGCTTTAAACAGCACGCTCCCGAATGGCCGTGAGAGTACCACCTCGCCTCTTCTCCCCTGCGCTGCTCCTTACCTTCTCGAGAGTAGACGGTGCTGCGACGCTGCACGCCGCCGGCAAAACTCTTCGCCCGATGTCGTCGTCGTCGTCGTCGCCGTCACCATCGCCGTACACCACTTTGAAGGAACGGGCAACCAGCAAGCTCGAGGTAAAGCGTAGCAAGTTTATCGCCTTGGCAGCCCCAATCTCCGACGTGCACTCCGCCCACTCCTTCCTCTCCGAGGTTTCTTTTCTTTTCTTTTTTTAAATTTTCGTTCTTTAATTCGAATATTATCATTTCCGCTCGATATTAGGGTTAGATTTTATGTAAATGTCAAAGCTACCGAAATGAGAATTGTTTTACTCTTTAATTCAAATTTACATGGATCCAGTGTACTCATCTGGTATATATGTCTGTGTTTTAATTTAATCGAGCCATCTAATGGTTTATTTGGAAGGATCATTCTTCTATTCGTTAGTTGTCCCGGTTGATTGTAATTTTTTTTTCAGATGCGTTGTAACCGGATTGGCTATATTATATCTTGTAATGTATTATATTGGTAGACTTAATAACAATCACTTGTAAACAATTTCTGTTGGTATAGGAATAAATGTAAATTTAAAATTTGAAGGCTACCATGATAGGTTATGAAATAAATAATGGGCATCAGGTTAAATTTCAGATAGTTTTGCAACTAAAATGAGCTCACCAAGATTTGCTTGGATGATTCTATATAATGGTAATGTTATGACATTTAAAAGAGGTTCACCAACAACCAAAAAAAAATTTCTAGTGAAAATGTGACACAGCCCTGGTTTCTCAACAATATATATCCTAGATTGCAGAAATACTCGTGCTGATTTCTGATAAACAGTTCAAACATTTGACATTATAGTATTTAGCAAGGTCTGTCATGAAGACTAAAATGAGATATATCACTATGCATGACCGTATAGGCAGTAACAAAGAAGAGAAGCTAAATTTAAAATTTATAAGAAACATGTAATTATTTAAAGATACCGAGAAAGATTTGATGAGTCACTTAAAAAGCATGTTGGCTATGAAAAAATATTGTTAGAACCTCTTTGTATCACCAAATCATATATCAACTAAGTTTGTAAATCATCATTTTTCCATATTGATATGCTAGATATTAAATTTATGCTGATGTTCTTTTAAATGTCTTATGTACTAGAGTAGCAGTCACAATACCAACTCACAACATCTGCATGCTCCAAGGGATCAGTATTAACTTCAATAACCATTCGTGTAAAGTGCTTTAATTGTTTCATTTGCAGAATGGTGATCTTCCCCTTTGGCATGTTTGAGCCTTTATGCTTGTTCCCTCCTCAAGAACCTTTTGCATTCTTCTTTCTTGATAAAACATCTACAATTATTTATCCAGTAAGTATTTATGCCTAAAATCTTATTAAAAAAAGAATTGGGAGGTAGACATCTATCCATTTGTTTGGCTTGATGAGATGATAGAAAACTACTTATTGGAGCTTAGTTATGGTTGTTGCGCTTTATGAATGCATTGTTGGCTCTTCTATTTTTTACAAGTACAAGGAAAGAAGTTATTATACATTTCTTTGACTGGATTTGTTTTAATTTTATGAACATAGGTCCAAGATCCTCGAGCTACTCATAATTGCTGGGCCTACAAGGTGACCACTTTCCCTCTTCACTATTGCCCTCAGAAGTTTTTGTGGTTCAACAATTTCTTATGCTACTTTTTAATTAACATTCTCATTCATATAGCTTGGTGATCAATTTCGGTATCATGATGATGGAGAACCATCAGGTACTGCTGGAAAACCAATATATTCGGCCATTGTCTCTTCTGGAATCGATAAGGTGATGGTGGTTGTGATCAGGTGATCATTTCTTTCTAATCTATGTTGCTCTGAAGATAATTTGTTTTGTTTCTCTTGAAACATTAACATTCTATCAGTGATTCTATTTAATGTAATCAATGCATAACTTTTACTTTTTGATGCTCAACTCAACTCATCTAAGCCTTATCCCAACTATATGGGGTCGGCTATATGAATCTGCTTCCTCCACTTACTTTTTGATGCTACAAACTAGAAATAGATGATTTGAAGTTTAAATATGGATGCATTGTGATGATTACCAATATTTAGTCAGATCTATATCTTTCTGTATCTAGTAAGTTCTTTCAGCATAGCAACTTCTTATATGGTAAATTATGCATGGTATGTTTGTAGCTTCAAATATTATCAAACAAACTGTCTTAGACTATGGTGCTGATATTTAGTAATTGTGCATTATTTCTTTCATGCCTACTATTATAATATATGGTCCATGAACTGAATTCTTCCTTTTAGTTAGTAACGTCTAACATTTTTGTGTAGGTATTTTGGAGGTATAGAGCTGGGAACCGGAGGATTGACCAGGGCCTATGCAGGAGCTGCTTCAGAATGCCTCAAAGGTGCTGCAACTTGTGTAGTGACACCCAAAGTAAGGTTATATGCTCTCAGAGTCCAGTTCTTATCATTTTATTTTTTGGCTTTTATAAGCAAAACACAAAAAAATAGAAAATAGAAGAGATTACTTTGACTGACTACCTTAAACCCTGGTTTCAGGCTCCGATTGGTATGGAGGTTCCATTTGATTTGTTGGGTGTAGTGTACCATCAGGTATGTATTTAACCACTGGTAGCATGTTAATTTGTCATCATATTTTGCGAAACAAATCTAATGCAGATTCTTGAATGTATCTAATATAACATGTCAAGACATCAAGTAGCCTTCTTATTCAATCTTGATATCATGCTCCCTTAAATGCACTTGCAAGATGGCAGAGGTTTAATAAATGCATTTGCTGTCTACTTTCTTTATCTTTAGTCATGCATAGACTTTTGTTATAAATTGTCATTCCTGACTATATTGATTTTGGGATGAATATGCTACTTTGTTATCTCCCTAGCAGTTTCCACCCTCTATAAATTGAGAAACTTTCACTGTTCATATGACAACCTATTATTCTGAATATTCCGGTCAACCATGTAAAGCAATGAATTGAAGAGCTTCTGTGCTATCCCAGGACATGTTTCTGAGATACCATGCAGCAACGAGCATTGGAAACTTTTTTGAAAAGAATATTTTTATTTTTTACAGAAAATATATCTCAGATCTTCATATATAGATGGTTCTCTGTTCCCACAATTAATCATTAAGTCGTGTTTGTGGTTTCAATTATGTCATAGTCTGACTCTTAAAGCTAGGTATTCTATTATGGGCTTAATAAGACTCAGCAAGTCAATGAGTTAGCTGATGAACAAGCGTTGCATATGTACTATCTCTATTTTGTTGTGTCGCTGTTGTTTCATTATTGCAAGGTACTAGGTAGCTTAATGTATACTCATTAAAATAAGGTAAGTTTCATTTGGAAGATACCTTCATCAATGGAGTGTGCATACTCAACTCAACTCATCTAAGCCTTTTCTCAACTACATGGGGTCAATGGAGTCTGCATATTAGTCATAAATTGACATTATTTTTAAGGGTATGTGGTCATTATAATTAAATAGTGCGTGTCAATTGTGAAATGTCAACTAGCATTGGACAATGTAATAATTACTTGAGTGGAGAAAAATGCAGTTAGTACTGTGTGCTAAGAAAATGATGATATCGATCTTGTATGCATTAGCAGCTAAGTACACTTTGTCATACAAACTAGACGTGAAAAAACTATTGTCTAAATGAGCCAGAAATAGCAGAATCAGTAAGTTTTGACTGAATGGAAATCCACTCTTGTCATCACTCTCTTTCCGAACTTTGGGTAAATTACCATTGAGAATTTTTTTAGATGAAGTCTTGCGTCTTTTCATTGCTTGGGCTCTTCATTCAATGTGTTTGACTGGTACTTGTTTGTATCTGTCATGTACATATGTCTTAATTTGATCTACTAATATTGGTGCAATTGTTGTATGTATTTGGACTATTTTGTACTGGAAACAGTCATAGAACTCAGTATCATATGACATTTAGTGTTTGTGGATTTTCTTTTCTTTTATTTGAAGTTTCTTACATGCTGATAGGGCCCAAAAAGGATCTTACAATTTATTTGAACTGCATGGTTTGCAACAGCTGCAACGTTTCCAAGCTGAGGACATCAAGCAGGACTATGATACGGGTAAAGATGGTATCACAATGGTCACATTTAAAGTAGAATATGAAAAAATTGAGAGCCTGGAGAATGCAATTAACTCTGCTTGTAGCCGAAAAATTGAGTTCTATAAACGTTAACACAGGTTCTGTTGATTTTTTTACCCTTTATATGTATGTGCACATTTTAGAGAGAGATTAGGGGGGGGGGGGGGGGTTGGGTTGGACGAGGACAAGTGCTTTGCAGAAAACATGTTTGTTTTAGCGAGCAAAGCAGTTTCTCTGAGTAGTCCATATTATTTATTCACCTTCGACAGCCATCCCTCTCCTATCAGATTCATCTTCATCTTCGGCGGTCAGTGGATATGCATACAGATTTTGATATAGGTCTCAGGGAAGTGGTTTATATTTTACTCTAAGCATATAAATCCGATCAGTTTGAGCTATAATCTTATTTTTTATATGTTGAAAGTTAATAAGCATTAATATCACAGCTTTAGTCTGGATATTATCAAATTAGTTTTGATCCATATTTACCTCCAACAATGGATTATTGATTGAAGCTGATCACTTCTTAATATGTTTGCCAATTACATTGCTATGTGCTATAGCATAGGATATTCACACGCATGTTAAAGAGCTTATAAAAATTTAGTTATGCTTAGGAAGTCCTTTTTCTGGATTAACTGTGGAGACTAATATTGAAGAAACTGGGAAGGAATCCTCAGCAGTTTTAAGGTCAAAACCTCATTATGGAAACTGATGGAACTTGTTTCTAGGTTTAAGAAACATAACCTGCACATGACCTGCCTGATATACTTGAGCTTGAGAAGGCAGGTATCTACTTTCCAGATTTTCTAGTGTTTGAATTTCTTATAAAATTGAGATATGCTGGTAATTGGAAGTGGGCTCATATATTAACTATGAGCTTTTAAGCTCTCAGTTATAAGTTTGCTCCTTTCCCACTTGCATTGCTGCAGTAGCAACTATATCATGCCTGAAATTAGCACATGTCAGATAATCTTTTAGTACTTAAAGGCTTTGGATAAATTCTTGACCACAAAGTAATTTACTTGGCAAGTTCATAAATTTTGACTTTGAATCCATATGATGGACACTATCGGCCATTTGGCCTTTTATTAACTTTTGTTAACTCTGCCATTGCCTTAAGTTCACAATGGCTGGTTCTTATATGGTCAGATTTGCCATCACACTTCACATTATTTTTATGTGCTGGTACGTTCATTCCAGACATAACAGTTGTCTTTCATATTATCGTTCACTCACCATTCTTCTAGTTCTCTGAATTTATACCATTGTTTAAAAACTATTTGTCTTTTACCTTATTATTTGGATTCGCTTGATTTTATTGTTCTATTGAATTGTGCCATCTTCAGCATTCAAAATGCATGTTACAGATTCTTGATAAGAGCCTGATCCTGTGGTTTTGTTTCCCCTTATTTGGCGCCAGCCATATACCTTTAATACTCATTCTGTGCAATGCAATAAAACAAAACTTGTTTTGTAGCTCTTCTTTGACTGCTATCGTGTAACAGTATGAAAATCTGTTTAACAGGAAGATTGTTTTGCTGGTAAGTTGAATTATTTTCCTTTGTATAGTTTTTACTGAGGTATTTATAGTAATATATGGCCTTTTTTTTAATAACCTATGGTGATTTAGTTTGAAAAGTGGTCCTCTTACATGCTGTAAGAAGATGTGCATGCTTGGTAAAAATACTTATCGGCCGTGTTGTATGGTGGGACAAACAATGCTTATCTAAGCTATCAGAAGTGTCATTTCAATCGACATGCTATTTGCTTATGTTAGTTTGACAGCTTTATTTAGCAGTAGGTAGAGCTTTTTTCAAGCAACAGGTAGTATTTTCAGGTTTTATTTATCAATTATGACCTGTTCCCACTCAACTATCAAAAGCATTTACATTCAACAACTAATTAGCATAGATAGGTTCCAAACTTTCAGAAATGGTCTGGTGATTCTAACTAGAATGATTTTTCATGAAGCAGTTATGGAAAGTATGAGAACATAATTTTTGTTGGATGCAAATATTAGTTTGCCTTGATTTGCTGAGATTTATGGTGGAGGTTTCTGCTGCCTGAGATTGATAAGATTCACTTACTAATATGAACCTCTCTCCAAATAAGCTTGTGAGATGCCCGTTTCTTTTAATACTAAAAGTGTTCCTTTATAATCATATCTCATATGCCTGGGCTTGTAGTTCCTTTAATAAATATGATGATATCTTGTGCTACTAAACGTATAATGTGCCTTTCAATACCTGATCCATATGATGATGTTACCCCATCCACAACATTTCAGATGGTCCACTTTAGGTTATCTTCAAAGCAAAACTGGAGCACCACCTTTTGAGAAAAGGGAGGCAAATTGTTTTGATCCTCGCAATGAAGCGTTAAGGGTTTGATTTAACAAATACAACTTCATTCCTAGTTTTTCATGGTAAGCCGATTGGAAAAAAAAAAAATTTGCAATAAAGTTTTCCACTGTTCGCCCAAGGGGTTTCTCAGGCCAATCAGTAATCCACTTTTTGAAGCCCTTGAATTCCCACAGATGAGCTAAGTTAACAGTGTGAAGTAGATGGACGATCGGATGTCTTCTCCATTAACCAAATGGAGGACGTGCGGCATCCAAGTCTCCAGATGCTTGAAGCTATCAGTTGTGCTTCTCAAATTTCTCTCTCCAGTGTTCCTTGTTGCCACGATCATGGAAGAAGACGGACCATCACGTCGAATATTGTGCAAAATTTGCAAGGTGGTTTCTCGGACGACAACTGCTTACAAAGTTCTGCTCTTGGGTTGGGTAAATCCTGAAGGTCGTTGCAACGTCTTAACTAGATGAGCAGTTAAAAAAAAAAAAAAAAAATCAAAACTAATACAGTTAAAACTTTTGAGTGGATCTACTCTCATAATATTTGGTATTAAGTTAGTTTTTAAATATAGTTTGGATCAATCAAAACGAAGGTCAAAGTTTTAAGTATTTAACAGACATAAGTTAATGCCTCAAACATTTGCATTGGCAATGTTGTGACAATGTTGTGAAAGTGAACACAGACGATCCGAACCCTTGCGCACATTCTTATTACGTATGGTTGAACTTGTGATGAATAAACAACTGATCTACTATTTTAAGTATCCATGAAGACTTCGCTAGTTACATGCTGTTGATGCTGGTCTCCGGAAAAAAAACACTCTCTACTTATTATGTGAGGCTTCTAGTATGAGTGTAGTTTTCTTGACACCAAGCCATGCAAGAGGATGCATATGATTTCTGTAATTAAGGTGAAAATTATATGCTTTAATTTGGTCTTCAAACTTGTACTTAAAATTCATCTTGGCCCTTAGATTTTCAATTGTTACAATTAGACTCATCATGTTTTAAGAATTTTACATTCATAACTTTCTGTTATGTGATATTAATTAAAACTGATGAAATAGTTGATATGTCGCTCTAATATTTTACTATAAGTCGAATATTAGCTTATCATGTAGGATAAGTGGCAATCTCTATATTTGCGTTAGGGTGATATGTTAGTTATTTCATTAATTTTAGTTAGCTTTGAGTAATAAGATGGTAGAATTGTGATATGCTTCAAATAAAGGATAAACTATGTTAACTAAAAGTTTGAGGACCAAAATGAATCTTAGGTGAAAGTTTGAGGATCAAAAGTATATTTGAGCCTTTCTACAAACTAGTTATTTTGTTAGTCACCATTATTCCAGAGCACAAGATGAATAAACATTCAAGAGCATTAGAAATGGTAGATCTCAAATTCTGGATCAATGGAAAATTTTCATTTATCTTAAAATAAATAAATACAGTAAAATGGCATCAAGGCATTAATTTCTCTCTATGGCACATCGCCTAAATAAATGACAAGGTTGTTTTCCTTTTGTTGTTGGGTTGCTGGAGAGTTGTTGCACACTGTTGATCTAAGACATGTCATAAGGGTTTTTAATAACTGTTTATAATTGGGACGTGCATGATAATTGCACGATACGCACCAAGTTAATCTGAGGACACTTGGGTTTTGCATTAGGAGTTTAAGGAACTCGTGCTGTTCTGTGAAGCCAATTAACTCTGATGATTCCATAAGTTAATTATGTCTCGCACTTAAAAAAATAAGATAACTTGGATACGTTATCTCGTGCCAAGCTAAACAATCGATCCTTAATTTCTCAAATTACGTTGCACCGTGAATGTCAACAATATTGTAAAGGATGCATCGAGTTCAACTTTTTTCTTAGGAGTTCTTTGTCAACGTTTTACAAACGCAAGGGCAAACACATTGAGTTCTACGATGACAAGCAAACAAGTCGCATAGGTGAATTTCTTGTTTGATTTCAGCCTTTTTATTTTCTTTTTCCCTTTCCAAACTTGTTTTATTTTACTTGGTCTGAGGACCGCAAGTTTGCAATTGCATCCTGTATAAAAACTGGTTCCCCCCATCCCCACCACGCCCACGCACGGGCAGAGCCACTACTTGCATCCTTTATCATGGATTGAAAATTCATAAAGAATGGCCGAAGTGTTTCCCAATATATATATATATATATATATATATATATATATATATATATATATATATCAAACGCCTGGAACCAAGAAATTAAATCCAATACGAGAGTGACTAAAACCAAGCAGCAAAAGCACCAAACACATCCATGGCACAAACATAATACAAGCCAGCAGTACACAACTGAAGTAAACCCTCACACCTCTCACTCAAAAGAACTCCAAACCTTGCTGCAGTTTCCATGGTTTGCAGCATTCACAGGCTTGAGGGCGGAGATAGGAAAGGGATTGGCGGCATCTGGACACCAGGGATCGATGGCATAGTGGCTGGAATTGAAGGCAACGGGGAATGCCTTTTGGAATGGAAAGAATTGTGGGCAATGGGGTAGCTGGGATTGCAGGCATAGGAAGAGAAGGCGTTGGACAGCCGGCATGGTTGGTGTTGCTGCCAAATCATCTCTGCTGAACGTCCGTGAGGAGGTGGTGTCTTTCACTAACGGATCTGGAGATCTTTCGATCACTCCGCTTTCACTTGGGGCTCACAAAAAGTTTCATGGGTCAATTATTCTGGTAAAGACCCTTCGACGCTTAAGTAAGTGGATTGGACAACAGTCGTGAGCTTGAGCAAGCTTGAGAGAGAGAGTTTAAGAAAATACTTGAAGTTCTAAAGTTCTGTGTGAGCAAATATGAATGATCATTCTTATACCTGATCGAGGGTCCCCTTTACTCATTTTATGGACCTACTGTTGGTCCTAAGGCACCGTTGCCTGGCAGGGAATGAGTGGTGAGGCCAATGGTCTCTACGTGGCCTGGCTGATCATTCACCTTTTGTTTGACACAGGTGGCCGTAGACGGTTGGTGAACCAAGGATCTTGTCGGACGGCGTGGCCACAGATGATTGATGGACTAGGTCTTGTCAGATAGACAGTTGATGGGCCAGATCTTGTTGGACGTCGTGGTCGTAGATGGTTGGTGGGCCAAATCTTATCGGACGTCATGATCGTAGATGGTTGGTGGGCCAGATCTTGTCGGACGTCATGGCCACATATGGTTGGTGGGCCAGATTTTGTCAAATGTCCTAGTCACGAACAATTGGTGGGTTGTATGGACCGTACTTTCTAGGAATCCCATCAGACGAGGCTGACTCTGGCATCGGCGCTGGTGCCAACTCTGGAGACCGACGCTAGTGTCGGTGCCGAGATCGACTATGGTGTCGATGCCGACTATGAAGGCCGAGGCCGACGCTGGTGTCGATACCGAGACCAATTCTGAAGGCCGAGGCCAACGCTGGTGTTGGTGCCGAGACCGACTCTGATGCCGGTGCCGACTCTGGAGGTCAAGGCCGATGCTGGCGTTGGTACCGAGATCGACTCTAGAAACTGAGGCTAACGTTGGTGCTGGTGCCGAGACCGACTCTAGTATCGGTGCTGACTCGGAAGCCGAGGCCGATGCTGAGGTTGGAGCCGAGATCGACTCTGGTGTCGATGCCGACTCTGAAGGTCGAGGCCGATGCTGTTATCGGTGCTAACTTAGAAGGCCGACATTGGCATCCGTGCCAAGATCGACTTAGTGTCAATGTCGACTCTGAATATGATTTATCATCCTGTCTGCTAGGATGTAGCTCCATCAACCAGCTTCATTCATTAATTCAGACGTGGCTTGATCATCCACATAAGTTGGCATGGATGGCAAAGGAGGCAGTTGGATGGTTGGTATGGATGGTACGACGGGCTTTGGCAGTCCTGGGATCGTCGGCAGGGATGGCGTAGCTGGTGCAGTCTCAGACGCTGGAGTAACTAAAAGACGGCGTGCTGCATGGCTTCCATCAATGCTCACCAGCGTCGACACAAGCAAGCTACGAGGCACCAAGTTTGAGAAGCCATGGATGGATAAATGGGATCGAAGCTGAGAAGAGCTTATGTCTGACTGAAGGATAGAGCTAATAGCCAAAGGTGGTTGTATCTTTACTGTGAAGATTAAGTTGTAATGCTGGGTTTTTTATAGCTAGAGATGTTGAGGGGGATTCAAAGAATAATTATTTGGTTGGTGAACGGCTGAGGAGATCGAGCTTTTGGTTTGTTCGCCTTCTCACCCATTCCGCCAGAAATGTCAAAGAGATACGGCGTGGGTGGGGTTTTTATTTAATTACGATGTTGTTGGTTTCATATATCATCCTTCCCTCCAGCCTGCAGGTGTAGGGTTTTCTACGTGGCACTTGACAGTAGAGCTGATTGAAGCCCGAGAGGCTCGTCTAGTCTGCCGTTTAAAATTTTATACTTGGACATTAAAATTAACTTCAAAATAAAATTTAAAAAACCTATAACTTAAATACAATTGTTTTTCATTAACTTACATTTAAGTTTTTAAACCACAAAGTTTCAACCCACTGATGGATTAATTAGACTACAGATAAGCTTAAAGTATTACAAAATTTAAAAAATTATAGGATGATATTTTTTCCTTGACTATATAAATTTAAAAAATTACTTCATATACTTGCAGACATATAAATTATTGAAACATCTTAAGGTTTATAACAAATAAAATATTGGGCTAGGCTCAAGACTATACATAGTAGCTAGGGTTACAAGGTCTGATGGTTGTATCTAAGCCTAATCTGATTGGATGATTAGACTTATATTCTTAACTATATTCAATCCAAGTTCAAAGGGCTAATTCTAACTCCGCCTCCAAACCTAGCTAATTCCTTTTTATGCCTTTTTAATCATGCTTCCAGTTGTACATAGATGGTACAGAAAATAATGAAATGTTAAAGGACATAAGGGCATTTGAATAAAGACTAAAGGGATGGAATCATAATCATGAACCGTGGGATCGAAGCTTGATTTTCTAAAAATATTAAAATAGACATGATAACTAAACTCCCTTTCAACATCACATCTTGGATATATTTAAAACTTTTTAAATGTCTAGGTTTATAAAATTTCAAATTGAATAGAACAAGTAATCTGACTTGTAATCAACTATATTATAATTATATATAAAGAGTTCGACATAATTACATTTGAATGTAACCACGTTCAACAAGATCAGATCATTTTTCTTACGGATCTACACAAATCCTAAAGCCATTTTAAATTTTTACTTTTTTTTATCTTTAAGATTTTTGAAATATATGAATATAAGGATAGAAAAGATAAACATATTCAAAACTTGATACATTTGAATGTAACCAAATTTATTCTTATAAATTTTATGAAATTAAGAATGAAGAATGAAATTAAATTTTAGACTTAGATCAGATATTCAAATGATTTAAATATATATATTAATGTGGGTGTAATATTACAAAATTAATTTTATATTAAATAAACAAGAAATATTTTATATATTTATAATTTAAATTTATTTATTATTAATTAATTTTTATTTATTTTAAGGGTTCTGACAGAGTTTTATGTTGGCTGTCAGCTACCTAACGCAACCCTCTTTCTTTATCTGGGCTTACCGGCCTTGGTGTTGCATCTGCCTTCGGATATTTAAAAAATGGGCAAAGGGCGCCGCACCGGTGCCCGAATGAGGTAATAATGAGCAAGGATTCCTGCTCTATGGATAAATATGGATAAAGTAGTCCATGATAGTCAGCTTAAATTAGAAACATGGAATATATAGGAACACTAACATGTAAAACTATGGAGATAGTGAACACTATGATTAAGAGAAAAGTAAATATAATATGTTTACAATAAACTAAATGAATAGGTGAAATATCTAGAGAAATAGAGAATATAGGATATAAATTATATTACACTGAAAAATATAAAAATAGAAATGGAGTAGAATAATTGTAGATAAGAATTTTAAGGAATATATTGTTAAGGTAAATAGGAAAGAAGATCAGATTATATTACTAAAAATTATAATTGAGAATAATATAATTAACATAAGTAGTGCATATGCATCACAAGTAGGATTAGATCAACGAACTAAGACATAATTTTGGAAAGACATAGATGAAGTAATGCAAAAATACTATAAGAAAAAAAGATATATTTGGAAGAACATTTTAATGGACATGTAGATAAACAGGAATAGATATGTAATGGTATATGGAGGATATGGATTTGAAGATAGGAACGAAGCCGGCGCAAGCTTATTAGATTTTGTAGTGGCACATGATCTAACAATAGAAAATACTTGTTTCAAAAGAGAGGTGAACATTTAATAGCATTTAAAAGTAGATCTAATAAAAGTCAAATAGATTTTTTCTTAATTAGGAAGATAGATAAAATAACATGCAAAAACTGTAAAGTTATTCCATAAAAAAGTTTAACTTCACAACATAGGATAATGGTAGCAAACATATGGATAAAAATAAAATATAGAGTAAAATGTAAAACTATTAATTTAAAAATTAAATGATGAAATTTGAAAGAGAAAAAACTAGAATTATTTAAAGAAATTAAAAGTTAGTAAGAGTAATGACTATGAATATAGATAGTGATCCCAACTTAATGTAAAAAAAAATAACTAAATGCATAAAAAATATAGCAAAAGAAGTTCTAGAAGAATCAAAAGGAGTAGGACTAGTAGGAAAAGAACTTGATGGTGGAAACAAAGAAGTTCAAGCTGCCATCAAGCTTAAGAGGATAAACTATAAAATTTGGCAAGAGGCTAGGGATGAAAAAAGTCTTAAAAAGTATAGAATGTAAAGAAGAAGTTAAAAAAGCGGTAAGTAATGCCAAACTTAAAATATATGATGATTTATATAATAGACTAGATACGAATGAAGGTAAAAAGATTATATATAAATTAGTAAAACTAAAAGAAAAAAAAAGATCTTGACTATATTAAATGTATTAAGATGAAGATGAAAGATTTTAGTAAAAAAAGAAGAGATAAATGATAGAAAAGTTATTTTAAAAAATTATTAAATAAAATAATTTAATAAATTTAAGGATAGAATGATGTGATAATCTAGGAATAACAAATGAGCATAATTTTTTGTAGATTTAGCATGATGGAGATTAAAAAGGTTTTGAGTAAAATGAAAAATGCAAAGGCATTATGACCAGATGCGATACCTATTGAGGTTTGGAAGGCTTAGAGAAATTGGAGTTATGTGGTTAACCAATTTATTTAATAGGATTGTAGCAACTAAAAGAATGTTGGATGATTGAAGAAAAGCATATTAATACCCTATACAAAAATAAAGAAGATATTCAAAACGGTGCAAATTATAGAGGGATTAAGCTAATAAGTCATACGATAAAATTATGGGAGAGAGTAATAGAAAATTGATTAAGAGCTAAAACTTTGGTATCAAATAATCAATTTTGATTTATACCTGAAAGATTGACCATAGAAGCTATTTATTTATTAAGAAGATTAATGGAGAGATATAGAAAAAAAGAAAAAAAGACTTTCATATGGTCTTTATTGATTTAGAAAAAGCATATGATAAAGTACTTAGAGAAATAATGATGGGTTTTAGAGAAAAAGAAGTTATCAAAAGGTATATAGAATTGATAAAGATATATGATAGAGCAATAACTATTGTTAAAACAACAATAGGAGAAACTAGTGAGTTTCCAATTATTGTAGGTTTACATCAAGGATCTGCCTTATGTTCTATCTTTTTGTATTAGTTATGGATGAATTAACTAAACAGATTCAAAATGATATCCCATGGTGTATGTTATTGCAGATGATATATGTTGATTGATGAAACAAAACTTGGAGTAAATGTTAAGCTAGAGATTTGGAGAGAGGCTTTAGAATCTAAAGGTTTTAAGATTAGTAGAACTAAAAGTGAATATATGAAATGTAATTTTAGCGGAAGTAGAAATACAAATGAAGAAACAGTAAAGATTGCAAGCCAAGAGATATCAAGGAATAAAAAATTTAGGTATTTGAGATCAATTATCCAGCAAGAAGGTGAAATAGGTGAAGATGTGAATCATAGAGTTAAAGCAGGATGGATTTAATGGAGAGTGCTTCTGGAATAATGTATGATTGGCGCATCCTATTAAATTGAAAGAAAATTTTATAAAACTGTTATTAGGCCAGTTATGCTATATGGAACAGAGTGTTGGGCAATATTGAAATAACATGAATAAATTAAGTATAACATAAATGCATATGTTAAGATGGATACGTGGTAAAACTTTAAAAGATAGAATTAGAAATAAACATATAAGAGAAATGATTGGAGTAGCTCTAATTAAAGATAAAATAAGAGAAAATCAATTACGGTCGTTTGGACATATACAACGTAAATCGTAATTTTTTAATAATTATAGTAAGATAGAGGTAGAGTAGACTTAAACTAACAGGAGTAGAAATAATTTAAAATGATATATAACTATTTATAATTTAAATATCAACTTGTTTCTAAATAGAGCAGAAATAATTCACTTAGCCGATCCCATGTAGTTGAGAAAAAGGCTTAGATGAGTTGCATTGAGTTAAGTTTTAATTAATCTTTATTTAACATTTTAAATTATATAATTTTGGTTCACTAATGAATTTAATTGGATTAACATTTCTGTTGATGAGGTGCCGGAGATCTGAATCTCAACCTCAGGAGAAACAGACATCTAACTGCGCACCCAATAATATTTCAACGTGGACTATTATACTTGGCCGTCCGTTAATTTCTACGCGGATTATAAAATTTTATGTGCGTGTTGAAAAGATTATGGCCTACGCGTCCAACTCGCCATGAAGCCTTCGAAATAATCTCGTCCTAACCTCTTCATCGGTTTCTCCGTCGCCCTGCTGACGCCGACGCCGGTCACTATGTCGAGGCCTCCTCTCGCTTGGTTACTCTCTCTCAGATGAGAGAAATCCCAAATCCTATATCCATCTCTATCCCTAACCCCAGCCCCGGTTATCTCCTGCCATGGCTGCTCCCTTCCGAGCTTCTCTGCCCTCCGGCCATCTCTTCCCCTCGGTGAGTTCTGATGCCCCTGCTGATGGACCCTTAGCCGGGTTCTCCAACAAGCCCCTCGGAGCATTCATGGTGAGCCTTTTTGCCCTGCCCTTCTTCTGCTTCTTCTTCTTCTTGCTCTCTTTTGATGATCTGTTGTTGTTGTTTTCTTAGATCTGTGGTTCGCCGCCGAAGATGGCAAGAACACGTAATGCACGTTTGAGAACTTTGGGATCTAACGTGTAAGTTTAATTTTTAGTCTATTCGATGTTATCTCGTTAGATTAGGCAGGAAAACATGAAATTTTGACGTTTGAACGGTGTTAATTTGGGTGTTTTTGTTGTGATTGAACTGCACTCGTTAAGTGGTTTTTATTATGATGGATTTTTGTACGGTATTAAGTTAAATTAATGTGTAAATTTGGAATTTTGAGGAGACGTTAGCTTGAAATGAGTAATTTTGGTTAAGATTTGGACGGATGGTATTAATTGTTTCAATCCCATGAGCACTAATTAGTTGATTTGATCCGAGAAGGCCTTCCAGTTCAGCTGACCGTCCATTTTCAAGAATCGTACAAATTTTTATGAGAGGAATTATGCATTCTCCTGGTTGTCAAGAATCTTAATCTGGATTGCCAAAAATAAATTCTGGAATGCTTAAGAATTCAGGCATCTTTCAGTAAATATATGAAAAACAGCAAGCATTGAACATGATGATTTAGGATGCTGATTGGACTATTGTTTCTTAACAAAAGTAATTCTTTTAATGCATAGATTTCGCAATATTGGGAATAAATATATGAATGCCTAGACTCTATATTAAATAGATATCTCAATTATAATTTATTGGTATCTAAATTTCTACAAAATGCCAACATTGACACGGTAAAGCCGTTAACACAGCAGACCGCAATTAAAGTACCAAATTGCATTTTTGAAACTCGTTAGTAATTAATATGAACTGACACTTGATTTATTAGCACCCCTTTTGGGGTCTTAAATGTGTGCCTATATGATGAAAATTTGGTGACTCTATACGGTCATCTATGGGACGAACTTTTCATCTATTTTATTTAAAAACCTTCTCTTTCATCAGCTTCTATCTATGCGATGGCCAATATATGTGGGAACAAGGCAAACCTTGTTTCTGTCAGTTAATCGTATTTATATGTGAAGTCTACTTTATCATGATATGAGCAAGCTAAGCATAAATAGGCCTGCCATTTTATCTTATTTTATTTCTTCTCATGTTATGGTCAACAGGAATAACTTCTGTGAGTATAGGATGTAAGTTCCCTGCCACTAATTGTTGACTGCTTCCTCACATGTCATTATGTTTGGTTGTGCTGTTGTTGGCTGCTTCTCATCTGAAGAGAAAGAACCAATAGTTTCAATCGTCCTCTCTGTAGAAGCATTCTCTGAAAAAGAGAAGAGTGAAATATTAATTTAGAACAGAATCTGAAACTATTTTAATGTTTAGTCAGAAACATAATGAAGAGCGACTTACCTGACACATAATCCTCTGGATTTGAAAACAGTGGCGTTTTGTTTAGAACCATTTGGTTGGAGATGTGATGCCTTTTAGCTCAGTCAGCATCGAATTTACAGTGCCAACTGACAGTTTATAATATTATAATCGTGACAGCATGCATGCCTGTTTCCTGCTAAATCATTAACTATGGAGAGATGATTGAGGCAGAACCATACATATTCAGCATATGGTAGAAATATTTGGTTCACAGTTCATCGAAATTCACACAACTTTCAGAATATGTAAACAAGAAGTGTCACATAATGATTGACAGAGTTTGCTTAGGGAAATATAGCGGCTAAAACTTGTAAGAAATTAGTGGGGATCACTGGGGAATCCATAGGGAAAGTCTATAGTGCTTCTCAATGGGATCTCCATGTGGTTTCTTTCATGTTTCTCCCCTTTACTTTTGACTGGGTGGAATCTGAATTGAATCCATTCCCCAACCTTAAAGGTGCTTATTAACTACGCTCAATCCTAGTGATAACTAGAACATATTCATTTGTCCATCAGTTTACATCTATGCAGTGTATTCTGTTGCACTATTCAAAGGTAAAGATTGGTGTGCTTCTTAAATCTTTTTTCTTCGATCTCCATTTTATCACATGCTCTACATGAGTGTAAATAGATCTCAATTTGCAGGAGAAAACCTAATGTGAAGACAGAGGCTTCAGAAGAGCCTTTTTACTTGTCTCGGCAACTTACAGAATACGAAAAGCAGAGATTAGAAGGAAAAGATGATTGCTTGGGTATATTTGAGGAGTTGAAGTTTAGGTTTCAGAGGTTCCGAAGAGAAAACTATACGTAAGTAGAAATGTGTGCTGCGCTTAAGAGAACATTTGGTATTGAAACTGATCAAGAGTATGCCATGACAGGGAAAATATGGTTCACTATCAAAATCTTTCCCAACGGCAAACACCCAAGGTGAGTTTGTGAACTAAGATCTTGACACTCATTCCTACCCTTTTACCATTCACCATAAATATTTAGATCTTGGCCCTTCTTTTTTCCTCTCCCTCTTGACTACATATAACCATGTGTTGATTGTCCTGCTTTTCCTGATACCTCTACAAAACATCATGCGGACACCACAACATTCAACACTTCATTCAGCAGATTTATCATGAGGCTGTTGGGTAGTTTCCTGTCAACTGATTGTTTCAAGTGCAGTTTATGGTAATTGCATGTGCAGACTCCAGGGTCTGCCCTTCTGATGTTTTGGGATTTCAACCAGGGGAAGCATTTACCATCCGGAATGTGGCAAATCTGGTTCCTCCATTTCAGGTATTTTGTTTGAAAAAAAAAAAATCATTTCACTGGATTGCCCTAAGTTGTTGAAAAAAGCTTCTCTTGCTATTTTATGAGATTGCTGACAGTTCTTTTTTTTTTTGCGGGGGGTGGGGGTGCGGGGGGGCAGCATGGGGCCTCAGAAACTAGTGCAGCACTTGAGTTTGCAGTTAATTCTCTTGAGGCAAGGAATTTTTATAATGTTTATGCCTTTAATTATACTTGGGTGGCTATGCATCTGCACAAACTTTGAAGCAGTTTACTATTCCTCCTCTGGAGCTGAAAGAAACTTTGCTCACATTTCTAGGTTCCTAATATACTAGTTATTGGTCATAGCCGTTGTGGGGGCATTCAGGCTCTTATGCGTATGAAAGAAGGTTCTGATTCCAGGTAATTGTAAATACAGGTCTTGCCTGCATGTTTTAGATCAATGACTTATTTTCTGCTGTTGTTTTACTTGTATAAAAATGTGACTTAAAACTGAATTGAACGGAGAAAAAAGATTCATATAATTGAACCCAACTAATTTGCGATTAGGATTTTGTTGTTTTACTTGTGCTAGTGTCATCTGAAGTGGATTCTCATTATTTTCTGTATTTTTTGCACATTCCAGAAGCTTTATTAAAGATTGGGTCTCCATTGGGAAGGGTGCAAGGTTAATCACAGAAGCTACTGCTGGAAGCTTGAACTTTGACGTGCAATGCAGGCATTGTGAGAAGGTAGTAATGCTCCTATTTCCTTCACAGCCGTGCAATATCTTTATCCATCATGTGGCCTAACACGTTTGCACATACATACATGTGTTATTGTACTTCTGTATGTGTTATTGACTGCTGAGCATAACCTATCTGACTTTTGTTCATAATGATGGACATATAAACTGAATACTAATGCATCTCACTGATTCTAATGCATGCATTCTTTGCTCATGCATTTGGCTTTTTTTCAAGTTTGTGAGCATTTGCTGATATTGGAATTTTCTTTTTTGTTTTCCTCTCTCTAGATGTTTGAAAGCATGTCGGTGCCTCTGCATGTTTATTCCTGTCTCCAGATATTTAAACTTTAAAAGCATTTTTTTACCCCGTTAAGTGCTTCTGCATGTTTATTTATTATTTTTATATCATATGTCTACAACCAAATGGGGAGTATGAAACAATGTCTCCATTTCACTCTGCAAACCGCTGCCATCTTCAACAAGTTTTGTGCATTCAATCTTTCTGGTCCGATGGCTGTTTTTGAGACAAAACATGCTGTGTTTCTGGCTACTCTGTGAGTGCATATAGGGTCACCAACTCCGTTCACACATCTATATTGTGGGAAAAAGTATCTTTGGGTGGGTTGCGTTACTAGTCTGTGTGATTAGCCAAAAAAAAAGGGAAGTTTCAAGTGAGGTATTCATACATCTTTATGCTATTGTGGTGTTGAGTTATTCGGTCATTAGATTATTTTCTTTATTACAGGAATCGATTAATTGCTCGTTGCTGAACTTGTTGACATACCCATGGATAGAAAAAAGAGTGAGCAAAGGGACACTCTCTCTTCATGGGGGCTATTATGACTTTGTAAATTGCACGTTTGAGAAGTGGACGCTCGTGTACAAGGAAGGCATGGAGGGTGGCAGCAAGTATGATATCAAAGATCACTCTTTGTGGTGCTGAATCACAATCCCCAGAACTATCAGCCTTAACAATTTTTTAGCAAGCTCGGAAGATATCATCTCAGCTGCTGTCTTAGTCTGCTATATTTAATTGCACATTCGTCAGATACTATCACAGCAATCAGGTGATTTCCTCATATAAAAAGTATTAAATTTTTGTTATACTCTTTTCATAGAATACTTCCAAGGATAAACTCATTATCTAGCATTGTAATGCCAACATTATCTATGCAACAATTCAATTGCTACCTCATTATGTTGATTTTTCAATATGAATGGTGTGGCTACAAAATTATTGCTTTCTCCTTTCTTTTCCTTGCCCCCTATCATCTCTGCCATGTCATGAATATATGCAGTGTCCCCATCGTAGTCCTTTCACCTGTTGAGCAAGCACAGTGGTAATTATGTGCTTTTTTTCAGCTCTACTCTGTTTTAGCGAGGGTGCTGGTATATACGAATTTGTGTCAAGCATCCTATGCAGATGGAACATGAGATTATAGGCATTTGTACTCATTGAAAAATGTAGTCGTTCAATTGGTTAACATGCGGCAATGCACTGCAAAAAAGAGAGCATTAGTTAAGGAGAATCTAGCGCTATTACCTATTATATCATAAGTCATATTGAGGAAAGATTGGATGTGGTGTGAATAAAAAAGAATTTGATAGCGGTTTTTGTGAAGCGAGTATTGACAATCCATGACACTACAAACAACTTTACTATTCTAAGTGACATGGGGATAATAAGTTGCTTTGTGAAGCCATTATTGACAATCCATGACACTACAAACAACCTTACTATTCCAAGTTATATGGGGAAGAAGTTGCTTATTGAAGGACATGAAGTGGAAAGATTGGTGATTTGATAAGTTGCTTGTTGAAGGACATGAAGAGGTGATAGGTGGGAGGAATCAGAAAGAAAAGGCTATTGCTTCCCCAAAGTAATCCTCTGGCATACCATAATCTACATGGAAAGGTCATCTATTTTTGATATTCTAAAAGTTTTGGGATTTCAAAACCGAGGGTCACTCTTCATCATTTTCTATACACAGCAAATTCAAATAATGGTTTTGTTAAGGGATATTTAATCTCTGGATTATGGAGTCCATGAAAAAGAAGAAAACACTCTTTTTAGACAATAAATGTCCCTTGTTAGATGTCCCTTACTATTACATATTTTCAATAGTAAATTAATATTTTTTTATTAAATTATTTTATTTATTATTTCAGTCATCTAAAGCCGTTAAGTTCACGCAAGCAAATTTATTAAGATCAAAATTTTTCTAAATTTTCTTTTGAGATTTATTTTCTTAAAAAAGTTTTGTGAAAGAAAATAAATTTTATTATATTTGGTTGATAGAAAATTTATATAAGAAAATAACTTCAGAAATTTTTTCTATGATTTGAGATATTTTTTCATGAGATAATGCCAATTTGATTATAATACCTCTGGAATAAAGATTATATGAGAATTAAATGGATCATTTGAGAAATATATTTCTTTTGTTTGGTTGGTTGATAAATATTATATGAAAGAAAATAATGTATTGATTCGATAATCACATTGTTTCTTATTAAAATTATAAAATAATAATAATTAAAATATTTAAATAGATTATAAAGTAGTATAACAATAATAAAACCTTAATTTCAAACTAGTTGTGATCGGCTAAATGAATTCTTTTCTTCATTCAGTTCGATTTTAAGTTATATTTTTTTATAAAATATAAAGATTTTTAATCTTTCTTCATCATTCTCTCCTATGTAATTGTAGGTTTTATTTATATATATACATATCAAATCTTTCCTTTGTATATGTGCTTATTTAAGTCTAGATTGCACATGTTCAAACCATTTAAAACATCATTCTCTTAATTTATCCTTAATTAATATTATTTTCATTTTTTCTGAATGGTTTTACTTTTAGTTATCTTTACTTATATTACCATATATTTATCTTAACATTCTCATTTCAATTGTGTTTATCTTGTGCACGTATACTTTATTAACCATCCAATATTTCATACTGCAAAGCATAATCGATCTTATAACTCCTATAAAATTTTTTGCAACTTTATAGGTACTTTTAATCGCATAATATTTTAGTTGCATTCTCTGTTTCATTCAATTTATTTTAATCCTATGAACAACATCTTCATCAATCTCTTATTTCTTTTGAATAATTGATCATAAATATCAAACATTATCATTTTTAAAACTTTTATAGTCTTCACTATTTACTTTTTTATATTTATTTATAATTGTACTAAAATTATATTTTATCTATTTTATTTTTATCCTACTTAACCTCAAACTTTTAGATTCTAATGTATTCTTTCGTGATTCTAATATATAAGTAACCATAGCCTTAGTTTTATCCATTAATGATATATTATCTGTAAATAATATGTACTATAAAATATATTCTGAATATATCTAGTAAACTCATTCATAACTAAAGTAAAAAAATATGATCTAAGTTTAGATAGTTGATAATATAGAATTCAATAGTATTACCACCAGTAGTTTTTAGTAGTAACTACTTTGTCATATATATATATCTTTTATTATATTAATACATCTAATGTGTATTTCTTTGCATCTTTATTTTTTAGCTTATAATATGATTCCCCATATATTTTATATTTAGCCTTTCATACTATCTTTTTAACTTCTTTCTTAATTATTTTATAGTTTTTCATATACTTCCACATTCCTATGTTTAAATAGTTTTTTACACCACTCTCTTTTAGCCTTAATAGTTAATTAAACTTTTCCATTCCATTGTCAAGTTTTTTTTATCATTTGGCCATTTTTCTTTTGACTCTCATGATTATCAAGTTTTCTCATCATATTGCCTTTTTTTTCTTTTGATTCCCGAGGCATATATATATAACTACTTTTTAGTATTATTAGTAATTTCTTTCCATATAATATTGATCTCTTTATCCATATTCCAATTTCCTTTCTTCATTATTTTATCTTTAAAAGTTTAATTTTTTTCTTTCAAATTTCATCACCTAATCCGAATTCTTATAATTTTTATTTTTTATTTTTATTTTTGAATTTATATATTCATAACCATCAATTTATGTTAGATGGTTAGACTCTCATCGGATATAATTTATAATTTTTACAAAACATCGATCAATCTTTCTAATAAGGAAAAAATTTATTTGATTAGCATTACATTAACTTTTAAAAATTATTAAATAAGAGTTCCTCTATTTAAAATATATATGTATGACTAATACTAAATGATATACTATTGATAAATATAAAATAATATTTTCTTCTTTATTTCTATCTTTGAATCCACATTTTTCAAGTACTCTTTCAAACTTATATTATATTATTCGATATATCCATTCAATTTTTCTATAATAATATTTTTTTCACAAGCAATTTCTTGAATTAATTGATTCATACCTTTCAAAAATTTTGCTTTGTTGTATTATCTAAACATATTTGAGAAGTATAAGTACTAATAATATTAATTAACTCTTTATTCAGCACTAATTTAATTAAAATTATTTTATTTTTTATTTTTTTAATATCTATAACTTCACTTTTTAGATTCTTATGTACAATAATCTTTTTCATTTTTATTTCTATTTTTATCTGAATACCAAACTTTAAAAGCATCAACCTTTTTTTTTTTTTTTTTTTTTTTCCTATTTATTTAGTATCATGTAAGCAAGCTACGTTAATTATCTTTTAATTATTTTATTTGTTAGTTTCTTTTTTTTATGAATGACCATGTTTCAAGTTGGTTATTGTATTTTTTGAATTTTTATTTTTATTTTTATTTTTTTTGGTTTAGTTTGTTTATCCGCGTCCGTTTATGAAGACGTGAAAATTCCTGCTTATTTTTCATTAAACTCGAGCATTGATGTGGTGTATTTACTTTAGAAGACTACATAACAAAACTTTCTACTACATTCGTATGCAATTGCATTGCTTACGGGACTATCTTATTTTTATTGATTTATTTTATTGGATTTATGTTCAACCTACTGCAACGCTTTTTTACCCATCTTTCAGACCAGCGATGACAAAAATTTATAATATCATTACTTTATAATGTTTTTATTACTTTTTAATATAACAAAATATATTATAAAGTAATAATATTAATTAAAAATATTACGAAAATAATAATAATATTATTATTATTATTATTAGGATGAGAGCTCACACGTGCGGGCATTCTAAATGACAGAAGGTCGGATATATGAGGAAAATAAAAAAAATATTAAGGAGTAGTTTTAAACTTTTAATGTCAAAATATTTTTTTGGTGGCATAGAAAAAGAGTATGAAAAAATAAATAACATCTTCTCATGGCATTTAATTTTCAATTAAGTGAAGAAAGTATGAGCTGTACATATAATTCTTTCTTTCTTGGCCAACTAAATGTGATGAGATGAAGACAAAATTAAGCGTAGGATTGGATCATACCATCGTTGCGTTATCGTGCGTCGTGAGGGAGCGTAATCGGAGGGGGTTGTTTGTGTTCTAAGATGGATTGGATACGGTTTCATGGGTTAGGTGGGAAAGGTGGGAGTAGAATAGTAGATGTTGTTAGGTATCTTAAGAACATGGACTGCTGCTGGGATTCATGAGTGTAATAAATGGTGAGGCTGAGCTAACGCTATTAGATTATAATTTTTACGCTCGATCATTGCGATAAACGACGTCCCTTGCCTTGCCGAGCCTTCTAATAATCTTCTCACCTTGCAGGAATAATTCACGGCCCCCAGCCTTATGGGGGGGGGCGACTGTGTCGGCTGGCCTGGCCACGATAGATGATGACGCTTGAACCCACCACGTATAATAAATCGGCTATTGGAAAATAGCAAAGCTTTACATTCTTATATTTTCTTCTTGCAAGAAACAAAACATAATAAACATCTCACCATAAATAAACATTAATTAATGGTCATCATGCAAGCATTCACATTGAATATTGCGATGCATCCGACATTTCATGACATCTCACCACCGGCTTTGCTTGCGAAGCCATAGAGAGAGAGAGAGAGCCTAATAAACTATCTATACTACACAGCAGCAAGTAAAAGTTATCACTAAATTAACTACCATAGCACTGGAAGAAGAGAACAAGGAAGTCGCAATTTAAAACTACGTAGCGTTGAACCGGATGCAGACGGGGCCGCTTAAAGCTCTCCACGGTCCTCTCATCCGATCCGCGGGGTCCCTTGGCCAGCAGCACAGCCCAGAGCGCGGCCTGTAGCGCCGTCGCCCGCCGGCCCTCCTCCCTTCCTCCGCCTCCGTCTCCTCCTCCTGCCTTCGCCTCCATCATCTCCAGCTCCAGCACGCTCCTCGTCCTCCCCCGACCGTCGCCATCTCTGCCCTGACCGGTCTGGCCCGGACCGAGCCGACCGCCCGGCTCAGCTCCCCCATCAGCCCCGGTCGGTCCGCGCAGCACACCCACGCCCTCACCCTCCCCTCCTCCTGCCCCTCCCCCTTCTCCTCCACCCCACGTCGTCCCCCTCACCGGGGACCACCAGCGCCACGTCATCCGCCCTTCTCTTCAGCTCCCTCACGTGCCTCACCACCGCCCCCAGCAGCGTCGCCTTGTCCATCTGCGCCCAACACCAAATCTATTCAATCTCCGCCGTCTGATATATGATTTCGACGCTAGAGAGAGTTATGCACAATAATTACGTACTCTGGCGGCCGATGGGAGGAGGTTCCGGAGGGTGGCGAGGTGGCCGTTGATCCGCTGCCGCCGCTTCCGCTCCGCCTCGCTGTGGCTCCGGTGAGTCTTCGTCTCCGCAGCCGGTGCCGCTCCTCCGCCGTCCATTTCCTTCGCCGTCACCCCGCCGGCTCCGACGGCTAACATCCTTCAGTTCTCTATATAGCGTATGATCGAGAAGAAGAAACAACCTTGTAAACGATTATAAATAGAAATAAAAGGAAGGATTAATTCTGATTCAAGAAATCAAGAACGAACCAAAAACAGGAAGCTGAAGTAAAGCCAGGAATGATATGATGCGAATCGGATAATATCTTCTCTTTCCTTCTCGATATGGCTCGGGTTTAAAAAGAGGAGGGAGACACGACTTACTTATTTGAGGGGGAAATAATCTCGCGATTAAAAAAAAAAAAAGTAATTTTATTATTTACTTTACCTGGACAAGAGTGCGAGGCTGGAGAATGGAAGGGACGGGAGGGTAAAGTGTTCCCGAGGAGAAGACAAAATAAAAAGAGGGCAACAGGACGGCGCGTGACGGCGGACGGGACGGGGCTTTTTGGGGACCGGGGCACGACCGACGCCGTTTGTGTTCGTGCCGGAGCCGGTGAAGGCTTTGGATTGGCTTTTGGAAAGAGGAGAGAAAAGAGGGCGAGCTTTTGGTCTCCTTTGACTAGGGTGCGCGGGCCGGCGGAGCATTTAACCGGGTTCGAGTTGGAGGCCGAATCGCGTTTGTTGGCGAGACTAGAGCCTGGAGACGCTCCCAGCGGCTGGGCTAACGGGTTCTGTTGAAAATCTTATGAACTGCTATACTTCTCCATAGGTGATGATGAAAACAGATGAGAATTTGTCAAGGAATCGACAGTCCGTTTTGGTATTTTATGCGTCGCAATCCACGTTCATTGTTACATGTAAAAGAGATTTTTTATTTTCCTTATTTTGGTTTTTGTTGCTACTTGAATTTTCTTTGAGCTTTTGATGAATTCTTTGAACTCATGAGGGAGCACTGTGATTGTCCGCAAACAGACATTGGTGGCTACTAGCTTGGTGGAGAAGTGTGCATCAGCTGAGTTATATGTACAATCACAAAACTTCTTGACCGAAAAGAAGAAAAAAAAAAATCATGAACATTGATTTCCAGATAGCTAGCAGCACTTTACAGAACATGAATCCAAATGAGGGATGTGTAGAGACGAGAGAATAATTACTGATAAATATTTTTTATTTGTTTGGAGGGAGACATCAGTTTTAATTAGAAGTTCGAAATAAATATCCTCTTGATCTAAAAACATTAATACAGATGCAAATAATGAATGTAACTCTTGTGATGTACTGGCCATGCATCATATATATCCATTGAAAGCAAGCTCTTATAATCCCCATTTTAATGCAAAGCTTTTCAATGTAAACAAAAATTTCATGGAAGTAGTTGCAGCATCGATCACTGCCTAACATTTTCATTTGTCTAGTAGACCAGCTGAAAAGAGAGGAGCAGAGCAGTGGAATCACTGCACCCCCCAGCTGACGCAATTTTCTGTCGGTGTTACATCAACAGTACTGCTGTAAATAAAATTGATAGATGGTGGGGACTGGGAATAGCCTGAGCTTTTAGGTGCCCCCCTTCTCGTCAACTTTTTTCTCATGCAGTGGATGTAAACAACCATGGTCCTCTCACTGCATCGCTGAGGCTACGATGGGTACGGATACGGAGATGATTGTTCACAAGCTTTTCCAATCTGGCTCTTGAATAATTACGATACGGTACCATTGGGAAAGGGGAGAGACAGTGAAGGAGACAAGGGCAGGAATGCAGCCTCTGCTTTAGGTTGCACGCAGGCAAGAAAAAGTGAAGGCAAAGAGGTTGAGAGAGATTCAGGGGGGGAGGGGGGGGCCTAAAAAAGAGTTTAACATTGCTCTGGTCAATCTAGGTTCAAGTCTTCAAGGTGACATACTGGCTCGGTGCTTTTGACTCCTTTTTGTCGGCCCCCGATCATGAATGACCCAACAAAGACTGGACTTGGACCCACCACATGACTCCTTGAACGGTTACCGTAGTAGCTCTACCTGAACTCCTTCCAGTGCTCCATAAATGCAGGTTGTTTTCTTAATTGGAATGGACTTTTCCGACTCCCTCTTATGTACGCTCTGTTTGGATTGGAGTTGAGATTATTATGAAATTTATTTACAAAAAAAAAAATAAGTTAAAATTTATTTGTAAATAAACTCTCATGTTTGATCTCCTATACATAAAATCATGCAATTAAAATGAATTATCTTGTTTGGACTAAATAAAATTTGAATTCAAAGTTTCATTTTTTTAAAACTATTTCTATTTAATAATTGATTGAAAACAATGATTTGAGAAATATTGTGTTAATTATATTTTTAAATCATATTTATTGCATTAATTATAATTATATTTAATTATTGTTTAATATAATTATGATTATAATTTAATAATAATAATAATAAATTATTAACCCTTAACCTTATGATTATACTTAGTTATATTATTAAAATAATATATTATTAATTATATCATAAATAATTATATTATTATAGATTATCATAATATTATCAATATGTTATAATTAACACAGTATAAATTATATATTATAAGAACTATTAATATAATAATAATTTATCATAATAATAACAACAATATCATAAAAATTTTATTTTTGATAAAAAAACTACCTACATTGATCAGGGGTAATTTTTTTCAAAAAAAATTATTTTCTTCACTTTGTAAAATTCATTTACAAATTCTATCAATTATGCAAGTCCTATCAAAATGAAAAGGATTTGCAACAAGATGAAGCAATTTAATGATTTAATTATTAAGATTTCTAATTCATGATTTGTTACCTTTCCAAACATAATAAATCATGAATTTATAAATAAATTCTGCAAAAGATAAAGAATTTATTTGTTTCATACGGAGCCTTAATTAATCTCAGTCCTCAAACCCACTAAACCACTCTCAGAAATGTTGTTGGTTGATGGAATATCAAGGCAAACAGAGATGCAGGTAAATGAAGGGGCAATAAACTTCTGAGGACTTGATTGGCCATACATAAATAACTAGGGCTAGAATTACTTGTTATTTCGATAGATCATCTTCAATCACACAAATTCTTCCTGCTGGCATGAGGGTCTTCCATGTTATTATCCAATCCAAGACCTGAGATTTTTTTGTCAGGCTGACCGGCACCCCTAAAGCATTTTACGTACCGCAATCACAATATTCGTGGCAGGTTTGTCACTTCAACCTGCAAATCATGACCTAGTCGTGAGTCGATCAGGATTCAGGACCAGTCGGCATGATTCCAACGGCCCAAATTCAGGCCCTACTACGGATGGAAAAAGTTCTTGTACATCAATGCAGCAAATCTACACTCAATGTGATATCAGGTTCGCATGCGGATAAATCACTGCACACCTGATGTAGATCATACTGCATCGAAATAGTTTCTTTGCTATATAATTTGATTTTTGTACCTTAAGTCTTTAATAAAATTATTATCAAACTAAATTCGCTTCCCATCAACATCACTTTGTCCTTATAAAGGCTCTATCCCTGTTCCACCTTTGACCGTCAAACATTATTATGATATATATGTATATATATATATATATATATATATATATATATTTCCCCCCGTTTCCTTTGCTTTTTTATGTATGGACTTGTTCAGCTCCTGGTCCATAGATCCCAAGGCACTCTTAGGTCGACAACCACCTGAACTGGACTCAACACAAGGATAGACAGGTTAGGACTCAAAATTTAAACATGAAATCCTCGTAGATTCGAGTGTGCCTTGGATGGAACGCAGACCTTCCTTGACCCATAGCACCCAAAATAATAGACCATTGTAACTCGAACTGTGCTCATGAAACACCCAGATATGAGGAAATCGAAGACCTCTCCTATTACAGCTTTGAGAAGAGGAAGATGGTGGCACTTGCTATTACATCTTACAGAGGACTTTTGGATAATTCAGTTATATGGTTGTGATTGACTTTTAATAGATCAGGTAGAAGAACTCATCGAATCACAGCTCGCACAACCATCATTATCAAACTCGATGAACTAGTACACTGAAACCCTAATGATCCGATTTTTCAATTGGAGCTGTCGGATGATTAACCCTATCAATATTAGACAAATTGATCAATTTTTTTATACATAACGGGAATCAATAAAATCAGACTGATGTTTCAATACCCTTTACAATTACTTAATTTAAATATTAATATTATCTTTTAGAAGCTTGTTCATTTTTTTTAAAGCTTAAATCCTAATTTTTGTTCTCTTCTTTAACCGACCACTCTCTCGATTTCAAATATTATTAATTGTTTAAAATATTAGACTAATTTCAAATATTAATATAGTATTACATTCTACTGTAATTTAAATAACTTAAGTTTAGGAATTTAAAATTTAAAGCTATCAAATTAATTAAATTCACTTATCATTAAGAAATATACTTTTAAATTTTTGTTATATTTTAATTATCTGTTGTCCTATTGGTACCTAGTTTCTGAACCAGGTTGTTGTCCAATTTGGTTCTAATTACTATGAGTGTAACCATAGCTCTGGGTATTAGTAATTAACAGACCCTATTGATAAGATTCAATGGAGAAGGAGAACCTGATTTTCAACATAATAATTCACTATTCCTTGATGAACAAACCAACAATAAGATACTAAAATGCAAAAAAGGCTACAGTATCATCTAATTAAATAATCTTATATCAGCCAGATCAGGAAGGACACTTAGATATTTTATATATCCCACTAATGACTGATTGCTATCATATCAATCAATTGATTTATCAAAATCTATACATTTATAGTGACAAAGAACTTGAAAGTATGAAAACGGAAATACGAAGGTTAACATCCAATCAATATTGGCAATAGGTAGATAATTTAGATATTTAAAAATTTGAGTTTTATTGTTTCTCTTGTTTTAACGATTATGCGAGAAAATTAAGATATACAAATAGAATATATATATATATATATATATATATATATATATAACCACTACAATGAGGTAGTAGTGATGAAAATCCGTTATGAAAGTTTGTACTCCACCTACGAGGGTTGTCTGCACTAAATTGACTCAACGATCAGCTTTCAGGTCCCAACATCTTATGCTAAATGGTTAGAAGATCAGCCTGCATAAAATCCTAGCATGAGTTTGATTTTTGAGAACTTTTTTTTAAAATAATTTTTATTTCCTGCTTCCTGATCTATAGAAATTATCTGATAAGTAAAAATATTTTTTTTTACTTTTTATTTCTATTATAAATAATATCTTCAAAATGAAAAAATAAAAAATATACTGTTCCATCTCATTTTTTAAGTTTTCTGATCTTTGTGTATTATCTCGTGGAAACAAAAACGAGAAACAATATTGTTCTCAAAAATCATACTTTCAGTTTCCCATTCTCTTCTATTTTAAAATTTATCCACTTCTTTACTGTTTCCAAGTGCAAATTTTAAACGATGCTGAAGAAACTTCCACCTATCAGATAGATTGCATGCAAATCTTTATATGGCTACAGAGACTAAGACAAATGTGAATGAGAAAGCCGAGATACCAGTTAGAGGGAGATTTATCTGTAGCACAAACTATTCATTAGACTGGAGGCACTGGTACCGCTCACAAATTATCACTGAAATTTAATCCTTTTGGCTGGGCCTTGGTCGATGATAGGATCCACAGGAGGAACTTGAGGTTCTGCCGTCTGTTGGTCCTCTGGCCCCTTGTCTGCCTCAGAGGTTGACGGAGGTGCATAGCCCTCTGGAAATGGCGGTGGAGGTGGGGCCGGTGGCAGCTGAAAAGAAAAGAAGACAGAAAAAAGAAATGAAGAAAAATCAACCGTCAGTTTCATGTCTTGCTTTTAAGGAAAAATATATTGAAAGATAGAACACGATGAAGGACATTTGTACGCATCCAAAGTCCAAACAGTATGAGAATTTGACTAATGATGCATTAGGAGGTTCTACCTCTTCCATCTCTACGAATGTAAAACACAAATGTCACATTTAACTATCTGGGGGTAAGAGGCCATTAAGCATATCTTTACTGGAAAAAATTGAAATGACCATGTTTCATTAGTGCATTAGAACTCCAAGTTTACATCAAGGTTTTTGCAAAGTTTGCCTTAAAAAAAGAATGAGTTATGGACCCTAAAAACCAGCATTCACTCATATGCGTTTCACTCAACAGACCCTAAAAACTCAAAACAATATTGCTCCTGCAATTCTGTCTGTGTTAGAAAGAAGTCATAATCATTATATCGTCACCAAAACACTATACCTCAGCCGCTAAAGCCTCTCTCTGTTCCTGAAGTTTAATAATGCATCACAGGTGCTCAAATTCAGCAACTAACCATTTGGGATACCTTACAAATTTGAGGATAGCAACCAAAGACCAGCCACCATGCGCATAGCACACCATGTCACACAGATTCTCACCCAGCTCACTCATTTTTGGTGATAGTTTGTGTTTTCCCACCTACGTTGTGTTACAGTTTAGCAGATACTTATTATCTACGGATCTCGGTAAAAGAAAATAAAGGTTTGTAAATGGATGGCAGAATTCGTTATTTTCATCAGAGGTGCATGTTAGGGAAAAATTAAATAATATGAGAGGAGACAACCATCAAGGAACCAATGCTTCTGTACCATAATTCCAACTTCTGAGTAGAATTGTAAAAGGATCGAGGATTGGACAGCTGCTATGGCATCAATGATGGTAGCCACAAGTGCAATATGGATGCTGTTTATGTAGGATTGTCGTCTTAATTCATGAAATATAGCGACATAAAAGTTAAAATTCTAGTGCTTGAATTATGTAAAGACATTTTCTCTGCAAACTTTGGTGACACATTGAGCCTAAGCTAGTGAATGTCCATTTAGAGATCCACAATGTCCCAGCGGTAACTCATAGCAACACATTTTACTTCATTCGACAAATTACACATTGAATTTGTAATTCTGATATTTACATATTTAGATATGTTTTATCAATTTTGAAGAGGTTTTGGACTCATTTGATGGTGACTCTACGGGCAATTCAACCAAGGATTAAAATCAGTTCTGACCACATGTTCCAATCCTGAACCTAAACACATTGGCTGTTTCGATGGTTTTGGACAATCACAACCAGATCTATAAATTAAAGAATAATTCATATATATGTATCGTCACATTTATTTAATCCATACAATAACAGATAGAATCTAAGCCACCTTACACCATAACAACAACAAAGCCTTTATCCCAAACTAGCTAGGGGTCAGTTACATTTATTTAATCCATAAAATAACAGATAGAATCTAAGCCACCTTACACCGTAACAACAACAATAAAGTCTTTATCCCAAACAAGCTGGAGGTCAGTTACATAAATCCTTTTTCTCCATTTTACTTGGTATAGAATTATATTTTCAGTAAAATGTGAAGATTTTAAATCTTTCTTTATTCTTTCGTCCTATATAATTTTTGGTTTACCTCTATTTCTTTTTCTTTTACATGCATTAAATCATTCCTTCGCACCGGCACATCTCAAGGTCTACGTTGCAAATGGCCATATCATTTAAGCCGTTGTTTCCTCAATTTACCCTCAAATGGAGTTACCTTCACCATTTTACGAATGACTTTATTTATTATTCTATCTTTTCTTATATTATCATACATTCATCTTAACATTCTCATTTTAGCCACATTTATCTTGTGTACATATAATTTTCTAACTATTCAATATTTTATATCATAAAGCATAGCCAATCTTACGATTGCATGAAAAATTTACCCTTCAACCTCACAGGTATTTTACGATTACATAGTATTTCAATTGTACTTTTCCGTTAATCCATCATGCTGTAATTCTATGAACAATATCATCTAAAATCTCTCTTTTCTTATTGAATAATCAATCCCAAATATAAAAAATAATTGCTTTTAGGAATTTTATGGTCCTCAATTTTATTTTATATTCATTCTTATTTCTAATTGTATTCAAATTGTGTTCTATCTTTATCTTAATTTAAAACCTTTAGATTCTTATACATTTCTCTATAATTCCAACTTTCGATTAATCTCTACCTTAATTTTATCCACTAGTATTACATCATTTGCAAACACCATAAAATATCATGCTAAATATATCTAGAAAGCTCATTCATAATAAATATAAAAAAAGATAAGAACTAAGAGCAAATCCTTGATGTAAACCTACTGTAATAGAAAATTATTAGTATTATTCTTAGTAGTTCTTATACATGTTATTTATTATGTTAATATATTTAACGGATATTCCTTTCTTTTTTAATACCCACCATAAGACTTTTTAAAGATTCTATCATTTTTTTCTAAATCAATAAAAATCATATAGAAAACTCCGCAGTTCTTCATTAATCTCCTAAGGAGAAAATCAGCTTTTATAGTCAATTTTTCTGGTATAAAACCAAATTGATTCTTTAATATTTTTGCATTATATTTTAATCTATACTCAATTATCTTCTTCCAAAGTTTACGATTGAGCTTAATACCATGATAGTTAGGACACTTTTGAATATCTTGTTTACTCTTATAAATTTGTATTATTACTTTTCCTTCCTTCATTAAGTATCTTCTTAGTTTCTAAGGCCTTATTAAATAAATTTGTTACCCAAGTTAATCCAAAATCTAAATATTTCCAAATCTTAAAGAAAATTTTGTCAGGTTCCATTGCTTTTTCTATGTTCATCTTTTTTGTATTCTCTTTTACCTTGAATATCCTAATTCTTTAAGTATACGTTATATTTCTATCCTCAGTGGAACTAGTAAAACATCCTAAATTATTTATATAATTTTTATTTAATAATTTATTAATAACTTTTTTTTTGAGCTCGTCCTTTTTAACTAAAACTTTTTGATCATTACCTTTAATGCATTTAGCCTAACACATTTAACACCATAACAAAGAAAGTAATATAAATCTTCAAAAGGCTAAACATGCTTTGTTTCCACTGAAAATCTAGTCCCTTGGCTTTCTGTCACTTCAGCCAAGTAATTTGACTTTTTAACTTGACAGCATCAAATAATATTTTATATAAGACTTTATAATTTCTAGAGTAACATGTCATCTTGTAATTTTAACTTTTGTGAAAATTTGTGATACCTTGCAAACTAAGGCTGTTGTATATGTCAAACATTAGTGGTATTTTTCTGTCAGTCTTCCTTCACTTAATATTCAAACATGGCATTTTTCTTAATCACAGTTAAACAATATTGTGAAGTCATTCTCCCCACTTTTTTTCTCTTTTCAAGGTAAGAGTTTCTAGAGTTCTTCATTTTATACATAAGCCAAGAAAAGGAAAAAATTCTATGTTATTTGTCTCAACCACATTGTAACATGTAGTGCATGTCAGCAAGAGAATGACTTTATTGCAAAACCTGACTGAGTTACCTTTCGTTGCAATGATGCAAGAATATGGTCAACTCGTTTTAATTCCTTGATGTCAATGGTCTCCTTTGCAGTCTTCAATTCAGAGCTAGTGTCTTCATTTTCTGTATCCATTGCAAAGAAATAACATAAAATTATGTTGAAATAATGAATTTGCAAAGAAAATAACAAAATAAGTTTTTCATTCCTTACAGGATGGAGAAACATGTAAATTACATTGTGTATACCACATAAGCTTGATCTTAAAAATCAACTACATATAAAAGCAATGCCAAGAGAAAACACAGCTAGAAATTACTTTAATAGTTTATTTTACTCATAGGGAAATGTATTACATCATCAAAGAATTTACGAATCCAAAGGCAACTAATATGGAAAGGGATACACACAATTAAAGATCAAACCCTTTTTTCTTTCAGTTTCATGGGAATATAGAAAAATGGTATATTTTTCATTTAACTGCTCTTCATAAACCTTTCTGATACCCCTTGTTTTTAAGCCTACTCTAGGTATGATTATAATATACATAGGGTGTATCTAAACTTCCTGGGCAACAGTGAATGGTAAATGTACTTTGGCATCAAACAAAATGGGAAAGCCAAATGGGTATTTCAGTAATTTAACGATGCATTGATGATCGACCAATTTGCTTTCTGGAATAATATATTATAAATTAATTAAAATGTCAAATATCCTTTTGTTCTTTTATTTGTATGAATAGAATGAAAGAGTATGCTCATCACTTAAAAAGGGTATGCCTAATGGAAGACTCTGTATGTAGTTCTAAGATCTAATGCACAAGAAAGAATAAACTTGACAAAATCTGAAACTAAACTAATCAAGGAAGCGCCCATAATTTGCAATAGAATTAATATCTATGATATAAATAATGAAGAATCCAGTATATAGAACTAATACAATGCAAGAATACATTAAATACAAAGCATGCAAAGAATAGTGCAGAGATCAAATGTAAAAATTTCAGCGGCTAACCTAACAATCTACAGCTAGAATCTTACACAGGCTAAAAATTCGGAAGATTTCCGTGGGGATGGAATTTGTTCAAACCTCAGAGGTTTCTCCAAGTGCATCAATTTCCCACCAATCAGCAGCACAATATCCTAAACTCCCACAATCATCAATTTTAGAAGCATGTTGATATTCTTTTTGTGGTAGCCAACCAGCCTTACCTCATCTGGCTGTGCCTCTAATCACTTGGGAGAGGTCCAAGGTTTGAGCCTTGGACATGGTGAACTGTTTGATAGATTGCAGTTGGAACGCGACTATTGCAAAAGGGATCTGTAGCAGCCCTAGAATTAGGGTTCTTGATGAGTGAAAAGGAAAGAAATGGCTGGATGGCATTGTGATCTCTAAAGAACAAACTGGCTCAAAAAGTATAAGATTGAACAGCCGGAGGTAAGTCTCAGAACTGGAATATGGACCAAGTAGAGTTCACCTGCAATAGATCATTTTGATAAGTTATTGTGAGGAAACACACAGTTGTATGTTTAGTCTCACATCAAGTGAATGTTGGGGAGGTTTGGGGTACTTTATCAGGGACAAGGACCTTAATTAATAAACTACTGAAAGGCCTTTTTGGCTGAAGTCTTATTGAAGACACCCCCGGTTGGTAACACTATAAACTTCTCCCTGGTCGATGACAATGCAAGCTTTTACCTTCTATATCATGATTTTCGATTTTTTACCCATTAGCAATTCTAGAACCATTAATCTTGTTCAAAATCTGATCCAAAACTGGATGGAAAAGTTGGAGGGCTGATGTTACATGGATGCTAGTCTCTCATAAAGAGCACATTGAATTATGAAAAAAGTGAGAAAATCTGGAAGATTCAGCATGAGAAAACTTAAATGAAAGTTGTTAACGTAATTTGGGAAAAAGCTTACATAATATCAGAGGTAGCCACAAATAGGAATTCAAGGCGCATGATGAGTCATAAACATGACTTCAGATAGTTTAGAGAAGACCTAGTTGGTTATGGAGATGAGCATCCATGTATTTAAGCATGTATGTACACACAAACATACAAGCACATGCAAGGCATGTTAATCATGAATAATAAGAATTTAAGATGGTTTGGTAGAAACATAAAATTAGTTTGGTAAAACAGGCTTAGTAATTCATGGTTTGCAGTAGAGACTGTGCTTGTTTGTGCACGGCATACTGACTCAGTCCTGTAGTAAATCAATTCTTGGTATGCCCTCTGTACTGAGTGTCAATGCCAAGAACCATATCATTCTAGCACCACCAGCCATGCATCAGCATGGGCACCAAAAAAGGTCCCACAAACTTGCTTACTATAAGAAATGAGGTCTAGTGAGGAGTGGAGAAGGGAGAATCTAGAAAGAAATAATGTGTTCTTACTAATCATGATATACAGCATCTTAGTTGAGCAGAGATTACACAATCTCTTGTTTCAAATTTCATAGTATATTGTTTAACTGGAGTCGAGCTTAGTAATTTGGCTCATAGAGAGAGTCCATACAGGGTGATCTATGTCATCTAATCAATAAGAAAGGCGCCCAATATACACACCAACTTTGCACGCAAATCATATAAGTGGAGGTACATTACAATCATGCTAACCAGATTTTTTCCCACATAATCAACATAACATACATGACAAGTCATCTAAACTGAGAATCCACCTCACCAATCATGAAGAATAACATCTAAATGTTTCGAAGATTTCTTGACCATGCATTTAGTATTTAACAAATGTGGAAGATTTCTATTAACAAAATGATGACTTGCAGATTAGGAGATAATAATCAAAAAACTCATGACACCTAACATGATCAACATATCTTAAACACATTAGCAAAATGGTCAACTCAATGTGACTTTCAGTTCATAGTAAATGAACATTCTGAACCTTCAAAAACATTTCATTTTTCTTGTTAGGCATTTAGTATGTTATAAATATAATAACACAGGCACTCAATTTACATGGCCAACAATATATTTCAAAAGTCCTAGCTTACTTGAAAACAAGTTGCGAAAGAAATTATAAAAGAACTGCTTTTTGATCAGGTCCAGCCTTTCCCTCTCTCTAATGTGTATGTGTGTGTCATACATTTCTGATCTCTATGAATGTTTTTTCTATATTTCACTCTCATAAACCTCACTTTTATTTTAAGCATAGTTAATTTTCTGGTCTGGATTTCTGTTAAAGACTACCAAGGACAAACACCAATGGATAGACTGCCTTTAGAAAACTGTTCTTTTGAACATACCTCCTCTAAAAACCTGAAACAGGAATATTTTGCCTTCTTAATAATAGCCAAAAATATGTTCCCGCCTTATTTTCTGCAGCAAGACGGCAGTGTGGTTTCTTGAGCTAAAACATTGTCTAAACCATTCCTCAGATCAACCTATGCCGTCATAAGCCATCTTCAAATGGTCTTGCATCAGAAAACCATATTTTATGGACTAGTCGGAATGTTACCAACATCCAAATTTCATTTAGAGTGGCCCATGAATGTAAATCCACATTGGTACAACTAGGTAGACAAGCATATAGGTTTTATGATCACATACCATATCCGATCTTCTCCAACTTTGAGGATGCTATATTGAAAGCCTTTGATATATGATAAAGAGCTCTGCCCTGCAATAAATCAAGGTAGATGATAGTTTTAGAAGAGATATCTTCCAAGAGTGACTTCAAATTAATATTTAAGATAACAATGTTTGGAAGACAATAATAACTTTCACCTAACTCAGACCTCATCAAGTCTTCATGATATTTCAAACATGCAGCGATCAATAGATTTTGAACTTGTAATTACCAAACAGTCAAAAATGAGAAGCAATGAAAAATTCGCATGCAATTAGTGACAGTGATACCAGTCAACATCAACTTCCATTACCACCATGTAGGGCTCGTTTTTCCACTTTTTTAAATATCCTTGCATGAAAATCCTCTTTGGTCCTGTAACACTTCTAGCTTACTGCATTGATTTTTGATTTTTCCAGGTGACTAATTTGATTTGTAAAATAACTATGTAAACCCCTCCCCCCCAACACGCACGCATGCATGCACACACACACACGCATGCACGAGAGAGAGAGAGAGAGAGAGAGAGAGCAGTAGCCACTTAGGTTATATATTCAAATAAGAATTATAGTTAATTGGCAATATTGTAAGGATAATACTACATTTTACACAAGGTGTAAACAAACCAAACATGAGCAAGCTGGGGTGCGTTTGAGCTCAGCTCATCATCTTAGATGGTCAGCTTGAGATTAAGTTGAGCTGGGAACAGCCAGCTTGTGCTTGGCTCATTCAAATTCTGAGCCAGCTTGAGCTCTAGTTTTTGGTTTGAGGACAGAAACCAAAAAACAAACTTACATTGACAGAAAAAAAAGGACTTAGATTTTAATCACCATCCTCCTATCTAGATTATCTTCTAGATGTTCCTCTTTCAAGTTCACCATCCACACCTGTAATCTTTAAGAAAATACCTCCTTGGAGGATCACACCTTGGTGTGATGAAACAAGATACCTCTATCCTATGGATTGCTACTCACGGAGTCATTATAGAAGGAAAAGGAAGAGTAGACATCAGCAGGTTGAGGGAGAAGAGAAGAGTGGGGGTGGTTGGGTTTTGCAGCTGCCATGGAGATAAAAGAAAGGACAAGTGGAGATTAGGGCAATAGGAATGGGATTTCCTTTTCTTCATGAGCTCTTAGATCGAATTTTGATCCAAAAGGAACAAGTTAAAACTCCACTGTTAGTTAAGTGGTATCAATCTCAAGCCTGCATTTAGAAGCAGCATACAACTCCATATTCCATTTTACTGGTGATTTGAATACTCCCTTTATAATAAAAATATAAATTAATAAGTCCACTTTAAGTAGAGAATCAAACCAAGAGCACCACCTTCTGATACCAGGAATGTACTCATAAAATTACATTAAATTAAAAAGTATCCCAAAACATGCCAAAATTCTACACGCTACCTCTCAACACTAGTCAAGTTATATATTGAATTACATTTTAAACAATATATAGTATATTTTTTATTTGTTTTTATTTATACTTCGAGATGTATTGAGCTGAACATAAATGAGATAGGTTTACCTCATGTTCAGCTTGTTTATATTTTGAGCTCAAAATCATGGCTCATATTTGTCTTGTTTTCTAATTAAGCAAGCTGATATTGAGCCAAATTTTATGACAAACACAAGCAGCTCACAAACAGCTCGTTCTTTTGACAGCCCTACCTTTTACAACACATGCACCATGATTTATATTCTGGTTGTATGTTACTAGTAGGATATCAGAATGTATATTGTTACATCTCCCTTCTCAAATTGAGGACGCATCTTCATAGGACTTAAACCTAGCAAAAGAAGTGCAGGGTTTGTCACTATATATTACCAATCCCAATATCTAACATGTTATTACTTATGAAACCATTGTCAAGTAATCATTAGATAAATGACTTTCTAAAAATCAATAATTGGCTTGCTTAGATCTATGGTTCAAAAGTACCTAAAAACATAAGTTCTAGCCTATATAGATAACCAACAAGGATGGCCACACAGCACATTCTGGAATAAGGCAGAACTAAATTTTTATTTTTATTTTTTTCTATTTATATATTTCTATTAATATTTATTATTCAAAAATAGTATTGCAATTTTAATAGTTTAATATTTTGGACGATTGATCTTCCAATATGCTAGTTTCAACAATTCTCATTACCTTTCTAGTTAGAGACCAACATCTTGGAGCTAACATAGAATCCATCCAAGGACATACTGGTTTAGGTAAATATCTAATACGTTCCAACAGCAAGGAAGGATACTGTCACTGCTTCTTATCTGAGAAAAGAAGTTCAAGACCCATGGGCCTTCTACCTCCATGAGGCATTGCTCTGTCAGGCTTTCCCCCATTGCGGAAATTCCTTAATGAACCATCGAGGGTTCAAATCCCTCCCTCTCCTTTGTTTGTTGAATAAATTTGTTTCTTTATTCGTTTGACCTGGCCCTTTTATGAAATAAAAGGGGATGGCTCGGTTAGGAGGTGCTCCTTATGATGCTATGGACAGTTGTCCAAAGTACAATAATGTGTTCGGATAGGATAGGATTGTGCATGTGAGGCCCTTTGGGTGTCCATATTTTAGCCAAGTTTTCGTAGAATAGACCCCTATGTTATGAAGGCGTAAAATTTTGTTACATTCCACAGTTGTACGCACACATACATACACTTATAAATACGTATTAATCTTTATACATTTGTTGTCAATGTACGATACATTGATACTAGTGTCCAGCACGTGTGGTGAATGTGAGAGGATGTATGTTTGTTACAATTCCCCATAATATCAATTTCCATTACTTGGTAAATAACTCCATCTTGTGAAAGGTGCACTTCTCCTACATCTCCCTAAAATTATGAATTCAGCAAAGCAAGGTATCAGATATAGGAGTGGCAATAGAGGTGCTGGCATAGTGGGATGGGAGCCAGATTTACCCTTTTTTTGGAAAAAAAATCATCAGACGGCATATCAAATGGACTCAAAGGCTTTTGGTGATTTCTTTTCATAAATGACACATGGATGCTAATAAGAGAGAAAGTTACGACATACTAGCAGCCAAAGAGAAATCAAATTGCAGTAAAACATTATAAATTAATGCAAAATGAGGGATCACTATAGACCTTTCAATAGAACTCTGAATCCAAATCCCATCCTCCAACAAAATGGGTGATTGATGATGATGAACAATCTATATCAACTTGAGCTAAAACAGTAATGACCCATGTTATAAGCTTTTTACTTATAAGTTCAAAATAATTTTTACAAACTATTGTATATCTTGAAAGTGCTAATCCACTGAACATGCAAAAATCTAATAATATAAATGAATTCATCAAATTAAAAATAACTAACAGACATTTACAAAGTATCACCTGGGCAGTAGGCTAGATCCATCACCTACACTATTTGACAACTGTCCCCCAGAGTATGAAATTTTGAATGGAGCAAACACTTATGAGATCTAAGCAATAAGTGTTACTCTGGTTCTTCACCATGATTCAAGATACAAACTGAATCTATTTAAATAAACCTTTTAAATAAGGCACAGTAAAACATGGTCAATTTCCATAACCCACAAAAGGTCATATTTTTGGAAGACCTGCCAGTTTTTAGAAGTTAAAAAATGAAGATGTCCATTACCACAACTAATACAGTTATAGTAGGTGAGGCCGAAATGACAAAGCAATTCTCACAAAGGGCTCCACAGGTCACTTTCTGAAACTAGAATATGCCCTAGCCCCTGATCTGTACCTAATAACAAAACCTGGCTTCAAGTGCAAATGGCACTACAGCAGATTTTCCCATCCAATTGTGCTGGTAAAATTTAGGGTTCAGATATGAATTCTGTAATTAGCAGTCGATTGCATCATTCTAGGTTGATTATGACTGACATAAAACCCAAATCCTGCAAGCATTTGGTTCAAATTATAATTATCATTGTCATTGTTCTCTATTACAAATTTCATATGTTTCTCTTAAATGTTACTTGCATCACATTAAAACAGTACAGAAAGCACAATTTTATCAAATTCATACCAAAACCTATCTTTCTTCACCAACCCATGCCAAATTAACAACAAACAAATGAAGGATAAATATATGCCAGCGTTTGCCATTAAAGATCAAATATGCGAAGATAAAAATTCCTTAAACCTAAACAAAGCCAAAAATTCATATCAGAAAACTTATTCACCACTCATCAATTCTCCCCCAATAAACAGCAAAATCCTCACTTTGCACAACCAAAAAGTTCAACAAGAGAAACTCACCATGCGGGCGGCGAAGATGTTGCAGAGCTGCGGCGCCTGGTAGATGGAACCATCGAGAATGTAGTAAGTGAGCATCGGGCTAACCTTCTCCGGTCCATCTCTCTTCTGCTTCCGAATCACAAACAGATGCGGTTCCATCACCTCGCTCAGCATGTATTCAATACCCGTCATCTTCCTGTAAAACCACACATAGAAGAGGACCAAAAACCCACACATCGAACTCAGAGAGAGGAGGAGGAGGAGGACAAAGAGAAACTGGGGAATAGAAAAGGATGGGAGGACAGACGAGAGGTGAGAGGGGTCGAGGGGTGGATGGAGCGGGAGCGGAGCTGCTCGTTGTTACAGGACCAGTCGTAGAAGGGGGAGAGGGCGAAGTAGTCGAAGACGAGGTTGCGATCGAGCGGGTAGGAGTTGAGCCACAGCTGGTCCCGGAAGCAGATCCCGGTCATGTCCGTCCCGGCGGCGGAGGCATCCCAGGGGGGTTCCCCTCGCTCCCCGCCGCCTGCCCCGGCGGTGGGAGCGGCGTCGCCGCCATCGGCCGGTCCTTTTCTCCGACGTCCTCTAGTAGTAGTTCGCCGCCTGTGGTGGTCTGGGTGCTTTCGACTCAGAAGCGTAGAGAAGCATCAGGACAGGCCAACAAATAACAATGCAATGGTAAGATCAGGCGAAATCAAATCAAATTAAATTTAAATATTCCAAAAAAAATTATTAGAAATGATAAATCTTGAATCCAAATCCACGTTAATAAATCATCCAGAACTAAAAAGAATAAATTCAGTTATCCACCAACAGGATCAGAAATAAAAAAATTTACTCTCAGGTTTAATGCTAATTATCAATTGTACTAAACTTTTGAAAATACCTACTTTATGTTTCTTAAAGAGTGGTTTTATTCTAATATTTTAATTAGCGTTTAGCTGAAAGAGATGGAAGAAATGGGTTAGATGAGTTTTAATCTCTCTCTCTCTCTCTCTCTCTACTTCTAAATACAACCTAAATTATTAACTTCCACATGTTTGATGATCAATTTGGAATCACCCTAATGATCTTAGATACGATTTTAATTTTAGAATAATTTGATCCTTAATGATAAAAATCAGATACATCAAAGTCACTAGTGAACTAATATTACTATATTTGGTGTACTATAGGAATCCAAAATTACTAATCATAAAATAGAAAAATTATTCCTATTATATTAACATAAGTCTAAAACATATATAATATAATATCATATAACAAAATATATAAATTAATTTATTTATTTAGTATATAAATTAATATTATGTTATATTATAGTATTATATATGATATTATCATACAATATAATATAATAATAATATATATTTAATAGATAATATAAAGTATAATAAAATGAGATTTAATAAATTAGAATATAAATTATAATATATTAGTTGTGCACCAAGTAGATCTTGGATGCTTATTAGGGCTGAGAAATTTAAATAATATCTTTTAGCTAGCTTTTTTTAATTAAGGTCATAGGTTGTTACAAATGCTATTAGAGTTGACTTAGCCATAGCCCATGTAGAGCAGCAAACACCACAAATAGACTCTTTAGGGTTGAGCATAGGATGGCTATGGTGTTTGTGATTGGTTTGATTCGAATCCTTATTTTAATGAATATGCCAAGGTTTAAATGGAGGGTCTATAAGAGAGTTTGTGTAAGAATATGCCTAGTCTGGTATTAATTATGCATTGAGTAGTTCTTGGGTACTTTTATAGGGCCAAAATATTTAAAGATCATCTTTTTAGTTATTTTTATCAATGAAATCTTAGATTTTTACAAATGGCATTAGAGCTTACCCAACTTATACCCTATGCAAACTAGAGACATTGTGTATAGGGTTGTATTTGTGATTGGATTTGTCTCGATTTAAATTAGATTTAGATCATTAGCATGGTGAGGACACGAGTTTAAATGAGGGAATATGTAAGAAACCATGGGAGAGCTCATGTTGGTATATGTTTAGTACTACATTGGGATACATTAGATAAATATCTATACAAGACAAAAATCTTAAATAATAACTTTTAAGTAGCTTTCTTGGAAAAGGTTCTAAATTATTACAAATGGTATTGGAGCTGACCTAACCCCTGATTCATGTGAACAAGAAATATTACAAATAGATATTTTGAGACTGACCATGTGTCAATTGTGATATTTGTGACTAAATTTGATTGGATTTGAATTGAATTCTTAGCCTAGTGAAGATGCTTGGGCTTAAATGGTATATTGATGTATATTGATCATACGCTAACAGATAGATCATAAGTACTTATACAAGATCAAGAAATTCAAATATTACCTTCTTAACTAGTCCTTTTAGTGAGGCTTTAGGTTGTTACAAATGGCATTAAAGAGAACCTAGTCTGTTGCCCATGTGGACTAAGGGAATTATAGATGTTTTGTGGTGTTTGTGATTGGATTTGATTAAATTTAGAATGGAATCCTTAGCTTGGAAAGGATGTTAGGACATAAACAAAAGGAGTATGTGAGAACTAGGGCAAACATGCACTCCCATCTTTGTCATGCATCTAGTAGATCTTAGGTGCCTAAGTAGTTGATTTGGAGAGTGTATTAAGATTGTGGATGAACAACAAAGTTGGATTCCCCAATTTAGTTTTGTAACTTACTAAAGAGGTTAATATTTGGAGTAGTGCATCTTGCCTGACAATTTATGTTTTATTGGCACTAGACTCTAAATTCTACAATTTGTTACAGATGCATTTCAAAATAGAATATTCGCCAAACACTTTCATACTTTTTAGTTTCTTTATTTACAATTTTTAAAATAATATAGATTTGAATTACTCTAATAATGAGTTTGACCCATTATAATAATAGTACAAACAACTTTCATTCTTCTTTGAGATTTGTAAAGAATATAAATTTTTAAATGATAGTACAAAGTTTTGTTTTTTTAAATCCTAAAGCTAATTAGAAAGTTTCAATCTAAAACATATATACACAAACATAAACTTTTAATATTTTATATTAAGATAATAGTAAAGTAAAATATTATTAAAAGTAATTTTTCTTTAGTCAATATCTCTTTTCTCCTCTAATTGAGTTAGATAGATGTTTCATATTTGATTGTCATGTCCATTACCATGAGACACTATAGATGGTGTTAGTTGATGCTGAATAAGAGTAGATAGACATGGAGGAGTTAAAGAATGATAGCATTCTATTTGATGATGTTATCACTTTCTCTTGCAAGACAAGATATTCATGCACCATACATATCTATTTTATTGGAGTCTAAAGTGAAAAGGAAAGTAGAAATTTGCTTTTGATCAAGCTTAGAAAAATGAAATCCTAACCAAAGAAACTTTTGAAATAGTGGCTAGCCTATACTTCATGGTTGTTCTCCTTGGAGATGTAACAAGAAGACTATATATAATTTGGTAATTTTGGTTTTCTAACAACATATAGAAGCATTTCTTTCATGCTATAAAAATTAGGAATTTATAGAGAACTATCTTTGAATTGTACAATCTTCTAGCAAAATAATATATTGGAAATATGAAGGAAAGTTTGGGATCTCAATTGTGCTATCAAATGTTGGTTCATTTGGATTCAATAGAACTCTAGAATTTTCTTTTAATATGCTACTTATCAATTTTCAAAGAATATATGGAAGTTTTATTACATACCAAGATAATTAAGAATTTGCAAAGATCCATGTTTGAATTGTAATATTCTTGACATATTCATATGATATATTAATTAAAAGATATTAGCATTTAGAAAACACATCTATACACACAAAAATATAAGCTTAAATATTTTAAATTAGGATAATAATTAAGTATATATAGTAGAAATAAAATTTATAAACCTAGTTTCTTTGTTTTCTTCCAGCCAAGTGATGTTGACATAGGATGTACCCATGTCTCTTATAATATGAAATACTTGGGACAAGATTTAGCTAATATTGAATTAGAATGGATTTATGAAGAGGAGTATCAAGAATCGATAGTATTATGTTTGATGATGCTATTAATTCCTCATGCAAGGCAAGATATATGCACCATATGTATCTATTTTCTTGATGTCCATATGACAAAAAGATAGAATTTTCATTTAGTGAGTTTAGACAATGAAATTCTAGCTGAAGAAAACTTTTGGAAGAATGGCTAGCTTATACTTGTGGTTGTTTTTCCTAGAGAAGTGATAAGAAAATAACTAATAATATGCTACTTTCACATGAAAGATAAATATAGAGAAATTTCTTGGATTTTATAGAAAATAGGCATTTATAATGATCTATCTTTGAATTGTGAACTTTTTAGTAAAAAAATGCGTTAGAGAAATGGAGGAGGAAAGTTTGAGGCTTTATTTATGCTATAACATGTTGGTGCATTTAGATAGAATCAAAATGAAGGCAAAATTATTTCTGTAAAAGTAATATCTATATTTTCTTGTAGTTGAGTCAAATAGACATATTCGCATTTGATGCTCACGTTCGCTATCATGAAACACTATAGATAATGTTTGGTTAACTTTGAATTAAGATAGATAGAGTGAAGGAGGATAAGGAATGGATGGTTAACTTTGAATTAAGATAGATAAAGATGAAGGAGGGTAAGAAACGGATAGCCTTTATTCAATGATGCCACGCCTTTTCATGTGAGGCAAAATATGCACACTATATGTAATTCAAAGATATTAGGTTTTAAAATATATATGCACATGCAAACACAATATGATCTTTAATATTTTTGTTGGTGTAATAATTAAGTATATAAGACAAAATTATTTTTATAAAACCAATATCTCTATTTTCTTCTAGTTGAGTCAAATGGACATGTGTTCCATTTGATCCCCATGTTTTCTACCATGAAATATTGTAGATAGTGTTTAATTGACTTTTAATTAGAATAGAAACAAAGGAGGGTAAGGATTGATAGTCTTTATTCAATAATGCTGTCACTTTCTAATATAAGGCAAGATACGTGCAAGATATGTAATTCAAAGATATTAGGTTTTGAAAATATATATATATACACGCAAACATAAATATTTTTTAATATTTTATGTTAGTGTAAGAATTAAGTAATATATAAGGAAAATTATTTTTATAAAACTAATATCTCTATTTTCCTCTAATCGAGTCAAATAAACATATGCTCACATTTGATCTTCATGTTCTCCACCATGAAATACTATAAATAATGTTTGGTTGACATTGAATTATGATAGTTTTATAATCGATGACGCTATCACTCTCACGCAAGATGAGATGCGTGAACCATATGTATTTGCTATATTGAAGTCTAAACTACAAATGAAGGTAGAAATTTTCATTCGGCTAACTTTAGAAAACAAAATCTTGACTGAAGAAAACATTTGAAAGAATGGCTAGCCTATGCTTCGTTGTTATTCTCATTATAAAAGTAACAAGAAGACTACTAATAATTTGCTACTTTTAATTTTTAAATAATATAGGGAAACATTCTTACACGCTATAAGAATTAGATAGCTAAAAGGGGTCAATTTTGAATTGTGAATTTTCTAGCAAAAGTAATGTGCTCAAAAAATGGACAAAGATCGGGACTTTATTTTTCTATCATATGCCCTGTGAATTTGGCTATAGTAGAACTTTCGAAACTTCTTTCTATTTATAATATACTACTTGTAAGTTTTGACTAATATATAGAAGCATTTATTAGACACCATGAAAATTAGGAATTTGCATAGATTTGTCTTTGAATTGTAGATTTTCAGCAAAAGCAATGTATCAAAAAATGATAGAGAAAGATGAGATTTCATTTATAGTGCTACGTCCTGGTGTGTCCGGCTAGAATAAAACTCAAGCTTTCGCTTTTTAGAAAAGGACAATGAATTAATGCTTTATCTAATGAAGGGTACCAAGATCTTCGACCCCCTCCCCAAGTCCTTATCTTGGTAGAGTTTTGAGGCTATACCTTTCATTTTCTTAGTAAAAGCATATTATGCCTCTGGATATAATTTTGTTCTTAAAAGATAAGAAAACAAGAAGAGGATATGAAATTCAGTTGCAACTTCAACTGCTAGTCTGCTTAAGCGGTGCATTGATAGAACCAAGACTATATATTTACCATGTTCTCTCTAACTTTCCTTTTTTTTTTTTCTTTTTATTGTCTGTGTGTTTGTGTATGTGTTTGTGTTAGTATTTGAAGAAAACATTAACCTTGTAATCTTTAACATGCATGACATCTACTTCCTCAAAACTTGTGACATCCACCACATCTTCTTTTTGAGAAGATAGGGGGGAATGTGGGGATATCTACCATGTCATGTGGATCCTAATTAACCATCACCAGGCATTGATAATCTTAATTTTTATGTTTTAAAGTTCCCTCAAAGAATGCTATCCTTGACAAATGACAGCCGGTGCATGACGAAGTGAATGCATATACTATCTTAATCAATGGGAGGAAAACGTACCTCCAAGGGCGTATGAAGATGAGCTCAGCGGAACTTTCTGGGCCAGTGGGGAATTAAGACGCAGGACCTGCAAGCAATGGTGACCTTCGTTTGAGGGAAGAGGGAATCGATGAATTGACATCTAGGCCTGTGGGAAATCAACTAGTACTGTCGACCAACCCCTTGGAACGCCCCACCAACAGTACCGACCACCAACTTTCAGCTTAAACACAATGAACTTCCACTGTTCGCTACCCAGTTATCAGTTGGTCCAGAGTGGGTTTCAGGTGCTTGTTCTTGGGTTTGCTGGGCCAAACTGGGATAGCACTGAAAAATACTTTGAGCTAGTCTCTATGGCCTAGCTTGTATTGGTAGTAAATGTATTCTAAATCATACCAAACCATTCAGTACAAAGTGTACCAAACCATGTCAGCATGGAACCAGTACTGTAGTTCATCATTTTGATCTCAAATCATCCTATATATTCCAGAGTCATTCCATAGCAATTTCATACTGGCCTCGTACTATACCGAATCATTTTGAAAACTTTTAGTTTGCGTAATTAGTATATTATTGGTTCAATACGAAGTGATCGATATGTCATCAATTCCGTATGATATATTTTGTATCAAATCATACTACATGCATCAGTACTGAAACAATGCTGGTTCTTAGATGAATCTTGGCACTAACTTTTCTCTAGCCTTCACTTGTAATTGAAAAACTTTGTCAACCTCAACAGATCAATATTTTCAATTTTCAAGTTAGTGTTCTATTTGTGCTCTCTTAGCTACAGCACTTTCCCTGCATGAGCTACAATACCACCCCAATTCCAAAATAACGTTAGAAGTAATGATATGCAGGTATTTTACTTTTAGCTGTCCAACTTTGAAAGAAAAAGCAGTCACGCCATCATAATGAACAAGAACAATCCGTATTGAATTTTATCATTTATAGAGTGTAGAATCTAAAGGTACTTGTTACTTTCAGCTTAGCAACATCATTCAATACAAGTAAAGTCAAGTTTGAAAGCCTTGTCCAACCCAATAATAGTTCTTCTTTTTATTGCAATTTATCTTTTATGCCTTCATTTGGCGACGTTCTTATTCTTTTCGTGCAAGATTTTAAAATTCAGCACATCATATCCACTTAATAATCAAGATTTTTACTTTCACTAACAATTCTCTAGATGTGTAAATTTGAATATTTCAATCTATGCAATGAGTCGTAATACATCCTTAGACAAGCAGCCTTTGTGTGTTGAATCATTCAACAACGATTTGTCATAAGACCACATGTTGATTTCAAAATCTCAAAAACCTGGCATCTATACTTCATCTTTGATGATAGATTAGCATTTGGAAGAAGAATACTAGGAACCTTCTCGCGCATGCCAAAATCTATTTAAACCTCTACATATCACAAGTTGGATCACTTAAAATTGTTGTTTGTTTTGAAAGTTATTCCTTCATTGTTCATTGGCAACACTTCAACAATCATGCAGAATCAAAATCCATCAGTCAGATACGGCCCCCAACCTATGGAAACCTAATCACAATTCTCAGCATTGATGGTGGAGGAATTAAAGGAATCATCCCTGCAACTATTCTTGCATTTCTAGAATCAGAACTTCAGGTAGTTAACATATAAATTCACATGCATAATTTTATGAAATTTTAGTTTCCTGGAAAGATGCACCTAATAGTTGGATAATTATTGCTGATTCATCATTTTTTCTTCATTTTCTGTTTTCCTTCTTTCCTCGATCCCTTTATCCCGTTGTTATGTTAGTGTTTGTTTTTAGATAGTTTTCTAAGTGTTTACAGTTTTATTTTTATTTTTTCTGCTTTATGATTGTATTTTTCCTAATATAACAAATCTTATGTATGCCATGCATACTTCTTTGATATTCATAGATCTGTCAAACAAGTTATACAGATCATATATCTTTTCATGCAGCCATTTTTCCTCACTAAGAATTGAGAACATCTCTAATTTTTCTAACTTCCAATTAAAGTCTTTTTATCATGTTTTTGATTTCAAAAGCATATTTTGAACCAAACAAAATATTAAGTGCTCAGGAGATTACGTTCACATGTTAGAACATTTATTTGAGATAATGAGTGCTTAAGTTGCAGCTTAAGGGAGCAAAAACTTTATTAGCCAGAGGAAGAAACAAGCATTGGCATCATTTCTTTTTGCTGCTTTGATAATGACCAATGCTTAGAAAATTGCAAAGGTTTCTAAATTTTCTTCTTAATCCAATGTGCTTTTTCCATGAACTTGAGAATTCTATATCTATTTTTCATTAATATGTTATTTATTCATCATTTTACATGTCTGTTATTCTTTTCTTGCAAATTGCCTCATTACAATTAACTAACCATTCTCTCTAAAAATGCTGGTTGATTTTTCTCCTCCCCTTTAAGAAGGGAGGGAAAAAAGATTCTGATGGACAGATTAAATAAAATCATAACCTTCCTCACCTCATATGACAAGTATATTTTTGTCTGACAACTCTACTAAATTTCATGCACGCCCACCTAACATTCAACATGTCACGCTTTATTACATTCAGATGCTAAGAAAGTAAAATTTGTGATTCATTATCCTGACAGAAAGCAGTGGATCATATTTTACCCACTAGTTGTCGTTCAAGCATAAAGAGATTGCTAAACTAATTGTTCTTTCATAGTACAACAGCACATGGCAAGAAATCATGCTAAGAAAAAAAAAATAAAAAATTTGTGTGTGTGTGTGTGATCACTTAGGTGTCCTGTTCGTGATTTCTTCTTTTTTTTTTTTTTATTCCTGTGTTTTGAGAAGAAACTGGATGGCGAAGATGCCAGACTTGCAGACTACTTTGACGTGATTGCTGGGACGAGCACTGGGGGTATTATGACCGCCATGTTAACTGCACCGAACGAAGAAAATCGCCCTCTGTTTGCTGCGAAGGACATCAAGGATTTTTACATGAAACATTCCCCTAGGATTTTCCCACAGCATGGGTCAGTAATCACATGGCGTAACATTTGGAAACTTTGGACGCACTTGGAAACTTAGAAGGAATTATCTAACGTGATTACTTTTCTCTTCTCTTTTTCTTCATGGAATTCTTAGAGGGCTACTAGGCCAAGCAGCCAAGATGCTGCGAGCTATCTCAGGGCCCCGGTATGATGGCAAATACCTTCATGAGCTTGTGCGGAGAAAACTAGGGAACACGAAGCTGCATCAAACGTTAGCAAATGTGGTCATCCCGACCTTTGATATCAAGCGGCTCCAGTCTACCATCTTCTCCTCCTACGAGGTCTCTCTCTCTCTCTACCTCTCCGTCTCTTTCTTCCTCCCCTTCTTTTGTTTTTTCTTTTTCTTCTTCTTCTTTTTTTTTTTTTTCCCTTCTTCTCAATCATATGTAGTTGTGGACATATAAATTTAGATAGAACTTCAAGATATTTAAATGAAAGAGTAATTATAATTTATTTATAGCCTAGTTAAAGAAACAGTAGATCCTTTCTAAATAAGAAGAATTCGGTGGAGAATTTCGTTAGGAGTGTTAAAGCCTGGTTGGTGTTATACAACGAGAAGGGATTTCAGAGTTTTGGGAAGCCGTAGAGCAAATTAGATTTAGACTGCTGGACTAACTACTCTAGTAGTTGGTCTTTCATGTTTGCTGTGAGATGTTTTACCTTTAGGATTAACTTACAGGCATGCACATACTTATAAACTACAACGTCAACTCATGAATAAATTGCAGTAAACTATGGACAACAAGCTGCCATCATGACTACGATGGGTTGATAGAAAAATGGCTGGTTTCATCGTTCTCGTTTTCCCAATGGTTGTTTTAAATCCACTTTCTTTAGCAAAATTTTTATATTTCTGAGATGTTCCAATTGTTCAAATATCTCTAAGCTTGCTTTTATCTTACAGCTAAAAAACAACAGCTCTCTGGATGCTCTGCTTTCTGATATTTGTATTGGCACTTCTGCAGCTCCTACTTTCCTTCCATCTTACTTCTTTCAAACAAAAGATTCAGATGGAAATGTGAGAGAATTTAATCTTATTGATGGAGGTGTATCCGCTAATAATCCGGTAAAAATATCATATTCGTTGACAACATATGGTTAGCTAACGAAGTGATTCCAGGTAATAATCAGAAAAAAAATTATTCAACCGATTGTTTTACAGGCCTTAGTTGCTATGGGAGAAGTAACCAAGGAGATTTCCAAAGAAAACCCAGATTTCTTCCCAATCAAACCCATGGACTATGGCCGGTTCTTGGTCATTTCACTCGGTGCTGGCTCATCAAAGGATGAGGAAAGATACAACGCAAAGCAAGCTAAAGCATGGGGAATATTGGGTTGGCTGCTCAGTAATGGATCCAATCCATTAGTTGATGTATTTATGCAAGCAAGTGGAGATATGGTGGATATCCACATTTCAGCAGCTTTTCAAGTTCTGCATTCCAGGCGGAACTATCTTCGAATTGAGGTAAAAGATACAGGGAAAAGTCTTTATGCATCGGAGAAGTTCTGCATTCCAGGCGGAACTATCTTCGAATTGAGGTAAGAGATATAGGGAAAAGTCTTTGTGCACCGGAGAAGTTCTGCATTCCAGGTGGAACTATCACAAAGCGTGCACCGGAGTCCGGTGCATAAAGACTTTTCCAAGATATAAATATAATTTCAAACAATCTTGTGATGCTTCATGTAATGCCCCAAGCCCACCTGCTAGCCTTATTAACGGACCGAAACCACTGGTCCAAAAACTCGAGTGGAAGTTAATGAATAGTAAGTGGACTTGAGTTTTAAACATTTCTTTTTCATTCAATGTGAATCTCCCCACCTTATAATATGCCTCATCACCACAAGCTAGCCGCAAGGGTGGCTTCACGCCATGACGAAACTTCATCATTATTCCCCATTGATAGCCATTTCCTCATGCCCAACCATCAACTTTCGTACATTTGGGTCGGCTCTGATACCATTTGTAACGTTCCAAGCCCACCCGCTAGCCCAATTAATCTCGTTAGCAGGCTAAAATCACTAGTCCAAAAACTCGAGTGAAAGTTAATGGATTGCAAGTGAACTTGAATTATAAGCATATCACACATTTCTTTCTCATCCAATGTAGGACTAAACTTGGGTATCATACTCCCATAGCTAGTTTTTCAACCAACTAGAAAGAGTAAAGAAAGCCGATATCTTAGAAAAAGCTTTTAATCGATGATAATTTTCTGTGAAACCAGGATGATGTGTTAAGTGGGACTATAGCTTCAGTTGATATCGCCACTAAGGAAAACCTGGAAAATCTTGCCAAGGTTGGTGAAAATTTGCTAAAAAAACCACTCTCTAGGGTAAATTTGGAGACAGGCCACTGTGAGCCTGTTGGCGAGGAAGAAGGAACAAATGAAGAAGCTCTTATAAGGTGACTACACAACTTAGTGATACATGTTTATTCCTTAAAATCATTATCAGCTTTGGAGTATTCTAACTTCTTCGTTTGCAGGTTTGTTAAACTATTATCAGAAGAAAGAAGGCTTCGCGAGACAAGAATACCACATACTAGATTAACCTGGTCCGTGTAATGCTATTAATTCTGAGAATTAAACTACTGTCAGATATTTTGAGTTGTAGAGAATAACTTAACAGACACTGACTGGAGCATAGCTACAAGTTAGGATGATAAGTCTCAAGAAATGGAATAAATGCAGTATTCTGATGTAATTGGAACACCAAATAATGAAAAGGAATAAAGGCTACCTTGGCCCTGTATTTCCTTCCTTTCTATGTGTAAGCTTCGGTACTATCTTTTGTCTCTTCACCACCAGCATATTCCTCTCTAGAGCTTTAGTCAGAAGTAAATGGAAAGTAGCATGCATGGTGCATCATGCAATTCATCACAACTATGCTTACTTTTCTCTCTTTTTTTGGAGCGAAGTGGTAGAAACGACCTTCACACATTTCACTAGAAATGAATTGAGTAGAACGGTAGAGAAGAAAGCATGAAAAATAAAGAGAAAGAGTGCCATGCCTTGGATTCTGTGTAACAATCTTTCGCATATTTAGAAAATAAATTTTTAGTATGCAAGGCATCTTACTTAAAGTAAAAGTGCATAATGAATAAAAAAACTTTTTATTGAACTAACAAATCAAAATTACATAATGTTAATATCTAAATAATATTCTTGGTTACAATATCCTCAAAGGAACCAACATGAAAAGATGCTAATATCATATAATAAAACTAAATCAATTCGATAACTAATTCAACTAAAAAAATTTGGCCAGTTTCTATGCAGCTTTCGTTTATGCGTCATTCTTTAAAACAAAAATAAAATAAAATTTTAATAAGCTAATGTCCATTAAGAAATCTCCAATGTTGATTAGAGGAATCAAGTCAACAACTTAATTTAATTTATAATAAATGCATATTATCATATTTAACTATCATTTTTTATAACAATTTCAATAGAAAATAAAGTATGCCACTTATTGTAACAATATCAAATTTAAAACTTAAAGCTTTTATTTTAAAACTATGATAATAATCCTAGAAACATAACCATGACCACATATAAATCCTGTAGTAAGATCAACGATTAATCCAAGTTGTGCATAGGTTCTAAACCTTGGTCTACTTTGTTTGATTTAATCTAGTCTAGTCTTTATTTCTAGGCTCTTTTTTAACCTAATCTTTTATCTCATCAAATTAAATCTTTATTGATTCAATAAATATGAGAATTTTTAATTAGAATTTAATTTCAATTGAACTAGTAATCGATGGCATGTGCTAGCCACCATAACAGTTTATGCTTTTATCGATAGGCAAAAGTATTAGTGAAAATAAAGAAAAGTGTCATTAATAGTTTTAATGGCACTTTTATCATTATCGAGCAAATGTCATAAAAACTATCGATGATTAATCAAAAGCTACTTTCATAAATGCTACTAATAGTTATATTTTAGCAGCATTTTTCAAGAGATTTACTAGTATTCTAGTAATGTGCAAATGCCTTTAGTGGCACTACAAAATATCTTTGAATGCGAAGAAAAATAGGAATACAATAAACAACAACACTCCCAAATGTCTATCTTCCCTCCCACTCACCCCCCTCAAGATAGTTGGTAGATGATATATGGGTTGGGAATATAAATATAAGAAAAAGTTAATTTTGTTTGGTTGGTACACTTTAGCGGGTTTAGGTCTTGTGAGATCTAGACTTTTAGTAGGCACAAAACCTCTACGTTTAATTACTTCTGTTTTAAAGGCAAAAGAACCTGAGTTAAGAGATCACAACAAAAATGTTAGCCTATATATTGAAAATACATGTACATAGAAAAAAATGATTTTATTGATGTATTGATGCTTTTGAAATGAGCATAAAGGGACAAGAGCATAGAGGTCACTATTAGGCCTGTACCTTCCTACATTACCATCCTCATTTTATAGAGAATGATACCATGAGCTCACCATTAGAGGCCTCGAGAAGGTAGACTAAATTGAACAAGTATAAATGAGATATTAAGGAGGCTCAAGTGTGTACTGTCTAAATATATTATGTGTATTAACAAAATAACATTCTTGTCCTTCTATTACCTTAACTTGACATATGTATTAATAAACCATAAGATATGTGTTAATAAAATAGGTGCATATTAATGAACTATCAAGTATATATCAATTTACTAAGAAGGCTTGGATATGATTGGATATATGCTATATATAATTTAATATGTATTAGAAAAATAATGATTTAACTATGTTTAACTTGAATTTGAGGTGTGTATCCAACATGCATTTTAATACTTATTAGATCAACCAAGAAACCAATGACATGGTCTCCCTTTGATGAAGCTCAAGCATCAAACTCCCCATCCAATCCATCACCCTACCCCAATGCAAATGAGAGGAGGGAGCTACCTTCATATCTCTTCGAGCCGGTAAGATTGAAGGCTAATATGATTTGATTAGGTCATTTGAATTGGTTGTCACGATTACTATTCTTGAAAAAGGAAGAGGTGGATCAAAAGAAAAGAGCATTTGATTTTGTAAGGGTCTGGAGGAGAGCAATGGAGTTGGAATTCTAAAAGAGGAGAAGACAGAGTATATAGGTGGTTGGATAGAGAATGAGAAGAAGATTTAAGGGAAAATGATGGCAATGATGGAGGAGGGGAGTTTCAAGACCATTAAAGCCCTCTTTCTTATGTATTATTTTTTCTCTCCATTCAATCTCTATTACTAAGAGTTTGTTAGATAATATTTTAATTATCTTATGTGTTTTACGTGAGATTACCTTATGCATGTTTAGCATCTTAAGAGGCCCTTTCAAGATGATACTTCAATAACCTCAATAGAGTATTTATGCCCTCCTTCAATAACTATTTTCATTGACAAACTGAGTTTTTGACATTGTTCTATCCTATCCTATTATATTGGTATAATGGTACTCATGATCAAGCATGTTATGCAATCATAGTTAAAGAAGAGATAAGCTAAAAATTAAAATTTTACCTCGTCCCTCCTTCAAAAAAAAATAAAATAAAAAGAAAAATAGAATAAAAAGGACCTATGAGTAGACGAAGAGGGTATAAATATATAGGAAGCTTTTTTTTTCACCAAACTCCTCCTATACCTTTAGTTCTTATCTTTTGCTATCCTTTGTAATATAATATTGTATCTCATAAAATGAGCCATTGACAACTCCTCTCTATCTCTCTCTTCGGTAAGTCTTATCCTTGTTTTGATGCTAAAGATTTCAATTGTACCCTCTTTCTCTTACGTTGATAACTTTTTTCCACCTCTTCATCCTCTCCTATACTACCACTAACCAAAACCCACCTTCAAAATTTCTTTTCTAAAAATACATTATCGTCTCTTTTTTCATTTTCCTTGCATGAGGCCATGAAAGCATTCTAACCTCTATTACACCTCAAATTCTCTCCTTTTCTCATCGCCAATATGATTCTAATTGCTCCACTCCCTTCATCTACACAAACAATTTTAGAAAAATTATCATATCACCACCGAAGCATAAGAGAGGCCTTGGAGAGGAAAAGGTAACAAAGATGGCTAGGGTGATGGCCTTTACTAATATACTCACTCTAATTGAAGGGATTGATGTCATGAAGATGGTTGTAAGTGTAGCAGCATAGATATTTTAATTGATAATTTCTTCTTTATTAAACTTTTAAGAAAGAAGGGATAAGCTTACAAATGAGAGAAGTTCCATATCTAGCAACCTTTCAACCACTATCCTATATTGATCAAAGAGGGGGCCATCATCACATTAGTATTCATTACCTTCCTACTATTGCTACACTTCGATAGTACACAGGATAAGAGAGAAAGTGTGGCATTATTAGTATATTAGTAGTTACATGCTTGATGGAAACTATTGATGGATAAATATAATGAGGATCAAATAATACCAATAGCAAAGCAAGTCTCACGATTCATTCACCTAAAAGAAAAGGTAAATTAAAAATTAAAACTTAACCTAAAAATAGATCCAAAAATGTATGAGCAAACGAGAAAGGGAGAGAAAAAAGTCCAATTCCTTAAATGAGGGAAGGAAGTCCAATTCCTCAAACATCTCTTATGCCTTTAGTTCTAACTTTTGGCCTTCCTTTATAACATATTGTTGCCCTTCATCCAAATAAAAAAAGGGGTTGTTTAACTCCTAGCTTTCACCCCTTTTTGTTAGAAGTTTCTCCCTTGTTTTGATCCTATAGATATCATTTCATCCCTCCTTTCACCAATGTGATTTACCTTGTCTTCGTCCTCTCCTCAACCACCACCAACAAAATCCCACCTCTGTAATCTCTTTCTTTGGGATACCTCAACATCTATTTTGCATTTGCCTTACTCAAGGCTAAGAAAATGTTCTAACCTCTAGAATACCTCAAAGAAGGACCAAACTGCCAAGATGACTAGGGTGATGGCCTTCAAAAGTAAGTTCACTTTGATTGAAGTAAGAGACTGATATTATGGAACCAGCTATTGATAGCAATGGTGACTAGCATGGTCATATTGAATGTGTAGTTTTTTTTGTTTCCCCTAGTGTTTTGTGGGGGGAAGGTGGGGGGGGGAGCGGGCTGTGTGCTGTTATAGGAAGGAGGCTCAGCCTCAAAAGAAAAAGAGCAACCAAGATACATCACAAGCTCAGAGAGAAGAAATTGGTTTAAGAAAAGAGAAGTGCAACTGAAGAAAAAGGATTTTTTCAACGTAAATCTGGGAGGAGCACCAATGGCCCTAGCAGTATCATTGGCCAACAAAGAGAACTTCGTTTTGAATCTCTTTGCTTATTTGCATCATAATCTTAAGAATACAAATACTTGGAAAGCAATGAACTTACTTTTAAGCAGTCTAAGACCATGGTGCTATTACTTGGAGGATAACTTTGGCATTAATTTAAATGGGTTGGTTTACGGAAGCTAGAGTAAACTCAAACAACACTTTGAAAACCTCATCCAACTCAATTTAGTGGCACAACTGGTCAAGAAAATCATGCATTATACCTAACTGGCATATGTTCAAGTATTAAATGCATATTTAGGGTTAGCATTAGGTTTGGGGCCAGATATGGGCCAACGAAAGCAACAATATCAACAAGGAAAAGTCTTTGTACACCATCCCCGGTGCAGCAAGTCCTACGTGGGCAACAATATCAACAAGGAAAAGTCTTTGTACACCGTCCCCGGTGCAGCAAGTCCTACGTGGGCTGCACCGCTCCTTCTTATTGGTCCACATGGATCCCATATGGCCTGATGCGATGGGACAGAATAGCAGAGGGATAATGTTACTTGTTGATCGTACATCCATTAAAAGTCGTTCAGCCTTTCACCATTGGTGTGCAGAAAAAAATGCCCTTTCCCTCTAGCCTACTTCAACCCGCCATCTTATTTGATTTTGCTGATAGAAAACTCTTTCTGATTGTAAAACATTCTTCCTGTGGATGATGGTGCCGTGGAGCAGGAGTCTGGGCTAGCTTTTGAGGTTGTTGTTTTGAGCTTGACGATGGCTTTCAGGATCTCCTACCATATAAGATGGCGGGTAGAAGTAGGCTGCATGAGGGTGTTAGTTTGGACCAGCATCACCACCTTGGTGTACCTTGATGGAAGGGGCTCGGTGCCGATGACATCGGCATTCAGGAACTAGATGGTTTCGTCTGGAGATCAATGATCTTTTTGGTGCGGCGATAGCTTTGGAGGATTCATCAGCTTTGGTGACTAGCTTTTGATGATTCATCAGCTTTGGGAGTCGACTGCTAGCTTTTGATGATTCAGTCGAGCTTTGGTTCGATACTGCAGTTCCTTAAACATCTAACTTCTTAACAAAGCATTCTCATTAAGTCATTGATCTAAATCATTTTTGAATTCAAAAGCTCACTGAAACATATATTCAATTGATTCAAGAAACTCATTATAATTTTAATAGTTCATGGTTTCCAATTTGAAATTGAATATTTCATTGGTTAACTTAACATTTTCATAGCCTTTTAGAAAGTAAAGCAATGTCTTTTGGAAATCATCAAAATTAATAAGTTGGGGCAATTATGTTTCAATAATTTCTCAACAGTTTTGAACTAGGGTGTCATAGGTTTTGAACTAGGGTGTCATGGGTTTTGAACTAGGGTGTCGTGGGTTTCAACTAGGGTGTCGTAGGTTTTGAACTAATGCTTTGTCTTAACGTTTTGAACTAGGATATCGTGGGTTTTGAACTAGGGTATCGTGGGTTTTGAACTAATGCTTTGTCTTAAGGTTTTGAACTAGGGTGTCGTGGGTTTTGAACTAAAGTATCATGGGTTTTCAACTAGGGTGTCGTAGGTTTTGAACTAATGCTTTGTCTTAACGTTTTGAACTAGGGTGTCGTGGGTTTTGAACTAGGATGTCGTGGGTTTTGAACTAGGGTGTCGTGGGTTTTCAACTAGGGTGTCGTGGGTTTTGAACTAATGCTTTGTCTTAACGTTTTGAATTAAGGTGTCGTGGGTTTTGAATTAGGGTGCCGTGGGTTTTGGGTTTTGAACTAAGGTGTCGTGGGTTTTGAACTAGGGTGTCGTGGGTTTTCAACTAATGCTTTGTCTTAACGTTTTGAACTAGGGTGTCGTGGGTTTTCAACTAGGGTGTCGTGGGTTTTGAACTAATGCTTTGTCTTAACGTTTTGAACTAGGGTGTCGTGGGTTTTGAACTAGGGTGTCGTGGGTTTTGAGTCAAAACCCACGATACCCTAGTTCAAAACCCATGACACCCTAGTTCAAAACGTTAAGACAAAGCATTAGTTCAAAACCCACGACACCCTAGTTGAAAACCCACGACACCCTAGTTCAAAACGTTAAGACAAAGCATTAGTTCAAAACCCATGACACCCTAGTTCAAAACCCACGATACCCTAGTTGAAAACGCACGACACCCTAATTGAAAACCCACGACACCCTAGTTCAAAACGCACGACACCTTAGTTCAAAACCCACGACACCCTAATTCAAAGCGTTAAGACAAAGCATTAGTTCAAAACCCACGACACCCTAGTTGAAAACCCACTACACCCTAGTTCAAAACCCACGACACCCTAGTTCAAAACCCATGACACCCTAGTTCAAAACCCACGACACCCTAGTTCAAAATGTTAAGATAAAGCATTAGTTCAAAACCTACGACATCCTAGTTCAAAACCCACGACACCCTAGTTCAAAACCCACGATACCCTAGTTCAAAACCTTAAGACAAAGTATTAGTTCAAAACCCACGACACCCTAGTTGAAAACCACGACACCCTAGTTCAAAACCCACGATGCCCTAGTTTAAAACCCACGACACCCTAGTTCAAAACGTTAAGACAAAGCATTAGTTCAAAACCTACGACACCCTAGTTGAAACCCACGACACCCTAGTTCAAAACCCATGACACCCTATTTCAAAACATTAAGACAAAGCATTAGTTCAAAACCTACGACACCCTAGTTGAACTAATGCTTTTTGAGCAGCAAATCTGTTAAGAAGTTAGAGTTTAAAGAACACAGATGAACCAAAGCTGATGAATTATCAAAAGCTAGCACCAAAGCTGATGAATCCTCCAAAGCTATCACCGCACCAAAAAGACCATTGATCTCCAGACAAAACCATCCAGTTCCTGAATGCCGATGTCATCGGCACCGAGCCCCTTCCATCAAGGTACGCCAAGGCGGTGATGCTGGTCTAAACTAACACCCTCATGCAGGCTTACTTCTACCCGTCATCTTATCTGGTAGGAGATCCTAAAAGCCATCGTCAAGCTCTAAACCACAACCTCAACCCCAGACTCCTGCTCCGCGGCACCATCATCCATATGAAGAATGTTTTACAATCAGAAAGAGTTTTCTATCAGCAAAATCCAAATAAGATGGCGGGTTAAAGTAGGCAAGAGGGAAAGGGCATTTTCGTCTGCACACCAATGGTGAAAGGCTAAACGACTTTTAATGGATGTACGATCAAAAAGTAACATTATCCCCTTGCTATTCTGTCCCATTGCATCAGGCCATATGGGATCCATGTGGACCAATAAGGAGCGGTGCAGCCCACGTAGGACTTGCTGCACCAGGGGCGGTGTACAAAGACTTTTCCTATCAACACTAAATCATAGTTATTAGTATGGTTTTGAAAATCAGACTGAACCAGCCGATTGAACCGATCAAACCGGGAATCAGTCATCAGTTCGGTTTGATTTTGTTATTAAAGTTAATTTTTATATGATCTGATGAAAATCAAAAAAAAAAAAAACCTATTGAACCGATCGGATTTCAAAGAACCAATCCAACCCCAGTTTTTAAACTTTTAGTTCCGATAAATGAAATTAGGGTTGGTTTTTTAAAATTTTTAATTTTTCACTTGAATTGATATTTATATTTTATTATTTTGATATTATTAAATTAAAAATTAATTATAATATCATTCAATTCAACCAAATTGGTTTATCCAATCGAACCGGTTGACCTGCAATCTAAATGTCAAATCAATTCATTGTTCAATCCAATTTTCAAAACATTGATTATTAGCGATGGACTAGACATGAACCAGGTTTGTCCAATGGTTAACTAACAAACTGTATGAATAATTAAAATAAAAAAATTGTAATGATAGATAAGGATATTTCTTGGCAGTATTCAACTAATTTAATATTTTAAAGTTTAAATAATTAAATTTTGGTTATGCAAACTATAATAAAATATAATATGTATACTAATATTGAAATTAATCTTAAATTTTTAATAATATTATTATTACTATTAATTTACAAATATGATAAAAGTATAGCAAAGATGCAAAACTATACATAAAGTTCATATCTATAGAGTTAACCTTAGTGTTTTAAAGAGATGAGAGGTGGAACTCCTAAAAATAACACTTACGTAAATTTTATTGATGAAAAAATCATTTTAAAAAACATGAAATTTGGATCTGATTTTATGGCTTCATATCTGAGTCACTGGATCAATTAAAAAAAAAAGCAAGCAGTTCAACCAATTTTGACTAGGGAGGAGCATAGGACTCACTATATCATTTCAAGATATACAATTTTATTACCAATTTCCTATGGATGAGAAGGTTAAGATTTCTCAACTAGGTTAAGTTGTCCATTTCCTTCTACCAACCTTTTAAATAATGAAGCCAGATTACATAAATTATAGTCTTGACAAGTAGCATGAAAGTTTTTTTCAACAAGGAAAGTAGGAGGAAAAACATCACAACCTCCTCCCTATAATTATGAACAAATGCTTATATGATGAAGAATATTAGTTTCATGGACTATAGATTTTGGTTTCTACAAAGACTGACAGTAACCAGCATACATCTTAACTCTTAATTAGCAATAGAAAATGCTATATGAAAAAGGATTTCACATTTCCTTTGTATCCAATGCAACTATTCAACAAATTATGCATGGAAGAGAGGCAGCGAAATCAGTCATCAACTAAAGTCAATTCGTTAAGCCAACTTGTTGACAAATAAGGTTAAGCTTTCAATCAAAGTTTCAGCACTGCAGCTTCCACCAATCCATTTCTGCGGAATGGAGAGCCTAATGGAGCGATGAGACCCAGACTTTGCATCACTCTAGTTCTCCGTGCGCTAAGATCACCTGTTTCTTTTGGTGTGCCATGCTTGGTCTAATGAATTAATTAGAAGTTACCATGACATCATAAAAAAAGCAGAGAAATGTTCAAAGAACAATAAATGGATAGAGGGAGAGATACTCACAGAACCAGGACTCTCGATATTATGTTCTTTAACATCATCATGCTTTGTTAGTCTTGTTTTATTTTGCTTTATATTTTTGACTTCAGAAACTCGATCAGTTGCTTTCTTTTTCACACTTGACCTTCCCTCTGCAACCTGTTTTATCTTCTTTTGTCTGGAAATTTTATCTCCGTTCTTCTCTAGTCTCTCTTCCCTATCATACTTGTGCTTTAATTCTTTTAAACAGTCTTGTTTCATCATCTTGACTTTTGAACCTCCACTGACGGATTTTTGTGAGACATCTTGCCAGCCTCTCTTACTGTCCCCCATTTTTTTGTCTTTGGAAAGTCTCTTTTCAACCTTTTCTGTCACCCGTTTTCCAACATCTTTATGCTTCCGATTTCTGAAATATATCGCTTTGTATTTTTAGTCTTTGAAGTTTTATCTGTCACCTTCTGTTTGACTTCTGGACTTCTGGCGTCACCTTGTTTCATGCGTTTTTCTTTGGAAGAATCATCTCTAACCACTAATGTTACCAGATCCTTAACATCCTTAAGCTTCATCTGCCTTGAACTATCTTGATTTCTATTTTTTAGTTTAAACGTTCCACTTTTTTCCTTTCTCATCATGTTCTTCCACACCTTCCCTTGTTCTTCACCTTTGTCTTTGAAAGCTTCACCTTTAACATTTTCTTTCACCAGTTTCCGAACATTGTTAAACTTTGGCTGTCTTAAATAATATTGCTTTGCAACTTTGATTTTAGAATCCCCTGGCTGAAAGCAAGCTTAAGTCAATGCCATAAAGTATTTAAAACATTGTTGAAGCAAAAGTTATAAGTGATGCAATAACTATATTCTCTGAAAACTGAGGTGATCATCACATCTCAGTGTGCCTTTGCAAATGGAATCGCTTATCTCATGGCAGCGACTGAGGTACCCCAGCTTTTGGGCTTTCACTAATAATCAAGACCAATTTTGCTTCAAAGCTATAAACAATCAATGAGTATGAGATTAATTTTTGTAGCATGTACACTCACAGAGGCAAGTCCAACTGCTTCCCGGCTTCTCTGTGTCTTATCTTGTTTCTGTTTTTTGCATTTAGGATCTTCAACCGTGGAATTTTCTGAAAAAAAAAACCACAAAATAATATATGCAAAACAAAGAATAAATTAACTTTTTTCTGCTTAATTATAAAATATACATAATTCTACTCATGGCTAACTCTTGCCAAAATCTAATTGTTTGATGGCAAAAGACTAATTGCACAAAATGTAACACTGTTAGACCCTATGGTCAGAACACTTTCCCTCTTTCATGTTAACAAACTGGCCTGTGCGTGCATGAAGGTCATGGTTTACAGATGAAATCAAAGACTGCACTTCTTCCCAGTTACGATAATGCTATGAATGACTAAAAAGCCAACTACCTTTGAAGCAGAAACGTGCTTGGGTGGTGTGCTACAGGGAACCAAAAGTATCGAGGGCAAGAGATAATATTTCTTGAATGTATTGCACAGGAAGAGAGATATTGAAGAACAAAAGAAGAGTGATGAAATGATTTGCTAACCTTTAGAAATCTTTCTCTTAGACTTGCCGGCTGATTTCATTTGTAAAAGATCCTGTGCTCATACAGTTCAATAAAATTGGTTATCAGTACTGAGCTTTTTCCACATTATATCCTTCAAGATGCTGAGGAAATATATTCTGACGGGGCCAAGAAAAAGTACCTCCTCCAGAGATTTCTGGAATGCTTCTCTAGCATTACAATTTTCTTGCTTGAGAAACTATATTTTGGCACACATTCATATGATAATAGAATCAGTATGGTAACAAAATTGCAAAAGAGATGAAAAACTAAGAGATAAAATGGAAGACAAAGTAAAGTATAAAAAATTAATTGCTTCATGTACAAGCTGAACTACTTTTCCAAGATGTTAAGTGAACACACATGCTCAAACTCAGAACTACTTTTCCAAGGGTCCATGTACAAGCTGTGCAAAAAAGGGAATAATCAGTGGTATCCCTCAAAAAATCATCATCAATAATAGTAATAAAGAATGAGCAGAACCACTCACTATTCAGAAGTTCCATATTGCCGAACCAAAATTTCATCCTCTGCCCTCTTTTTGGGTTTATTACCCACAGTTTTCTCATCAACAACCTTAAAAGGAGAAGAAAAGAAAAATCACTGTAATACAAAGGCCACTATCTGAAAAACAGAAGATCATGACTATCAGTGAACATGATAACAAGCACCATAGTGACAATTGCCATGAAATGCAATTTAAATGGTATCTAGAATCTTAACCAACAAGCCTTACTCCATTTATATTGGGCCAGCTTTATGAATCAGATTTTTATCCAAAAGATCATGAGGACAATTTGAGACTGGCTTTGAACCTAATATTAACCCCCTGATTATTCTTTATTTTTGTGTTGAGAGAAGGAATCTTCAATTTTTTTCTCACAATATGGAAAGGGTTCTCTTGGTTAGCCATCAGCCACAGTTATGGCGAATAGGGAGCAAACAAAAGTATTTAATACGGATATTCATCCACAGAGTATACCTGTGCAGGCCACCATGAATTGGCATGGATCTTGATCCATGTGGTGTCCCCAGGTTTAAACTGCTGCTTCAACTGATTCCTGCCAGATGTGGTGGCTTTCAGACTTTCACTAGAAGGATGTATATTGTCTTTTTTCTTCCTCCCTGTCATTTTGTTTTACACAAGCAACCAGAGATCCACCTACATTGGAGATGGCATTCATTAGTCATTATATTTTGCATCATATACCTTCTTCCAAGGAAAAAGAAAGCAACAATTATGACATCAAGTTTTACATTAGAATAAACAAAATTACCTTTTTAAGGCATTTAGCTGGAATTATCAACCGAATCTGAAGGCATAAACTGATGTACAAATAAAAGTCTGAGAAACAATCAGTTTAGCTACTACAACTAAAAGACCATTAATTAGCAAACATGTGCAAATGCTGTGGTAGGCTAATGGTCCTAGGAACACAAGACCGAGAAAATTACATTGCCAGGAAAGAATAATTTAGAAGTAGGCTACAATGAAGTTCCTAATTTATTCAGGAATATACAGAGAGAGTGATATCATGTAGGACAAGTGAAAATTTTCAAACTGTGTTCTGAAGCAGCCCAACAATAGGTAGATGTAAAATTTTTAGCCACATTCCATCTCTTATAAAAACAAATGATGAAATAGACCAAGTGAAACACATTGTTCCATTTCTTTCGTAAGTCATGCTGTGGCTCATCTATGAACGAGGATGTTGTTCCATTTGTTTGGTAAGTCACGTGCTGTGGCTCATCTGTGAAAAAGGACTTTCAAAGAACTGACAAGAAGGTTAGTTTTTATCAACCAAATCTGTTGAGGATAGAGCAACTTAGATTTTCTTTCACCAGTCTTCACACTTGCAGTGTCTAAAAGCTTAGCTGCTTCCATAATGGTCTCACTGAACGGTGTCCTAAGACAATGAATGACTAGTGCAATAATGATGGAACAAAGAATAATGTAACATCTTTGGCTCCGCAAATGATGGAGAAATATTTGCTAATGTGACTAAGATGTTGGATCCGCTAAGGCCGGTCCCAAGCCCAGGTAAAGGAGGAGGGTTGCGTTAGGTAGCTAACAGTCAACGTAAAACTCCGTTAGATCTTTTAAAAATGAATCTACTAAATCACACTATGCTAAGGGCTAGGATGTCCCCTTTGAATGTCGACTTAGTCCTGAATAGAGCAGAGTGGAGGAAGCAGATTTATGTAGCCGACCCCATGTAGTTGGGAAAAGGCTTAGATGAGTTGAGTTGTGATTGAGATATTGCATGTAGGAAGTATAAAAGAGAGATACTTCAGTGAACACATAAGTTTAGGTTAAATGGAGTTTGTAAGGCATGTGCATATAGATTTCTTGTATTTGTGCATACATATTGTGTTGTATCTATTTGTTTAGATGAGTTGAGATATTGCATGTAGGAAGTATAAAAGAGAGATACTTCAGTGAACAGATAAGTTTAGGTTAAATGGAGTTTGTAAGGCATGTGCATATAGATGATGAAACACATGCAAGGCTTTCTATTAGGTGGAACAAGCTGGAGAGTAGTATACAACCTATAAAGCATGGACATGCAAAAAACAAATAGATACAACACAATGTATGCACAAATACAAGAAATCTTGAAAAGATAGGATGATTAAGCTACAATGTAACAATAAATATGTTATCATTATATATATTTTCAATGCCTGCAAGTGCTTGAACAAAAACAACAAATCCTTAATTCCAAACTAGTTAGAGTGGCTACATAAATTCTTTTTCTCTATTCAACTCGGCTTTGAGTCAGATTCTAAGTCTTTCTTTATCATTTCCTCCTATGTAATTTTAATCTACCTCTACCTCTTTTTTCTTCTACATGTATCAAGTCATTCCTTCACATAAATGCATTTTTAGGTTTATATTGCACATATCCAAACCACTTAAGTCATCCTTTTCCTACTTTATTCTTGATTAGAGCTACCTCTACCTTTTTATGAATGATCTCATTTTTTATCCTATATTTTTTGTATTACTACACATCCATCTCAATATTGCCATTTTTGCCACATTCATCTTATAAACCATATTTTTCTAACTGTCCAACATTTCGTACCACAAAGCATAACTATTCTTATAGCTGTCAAGATTTTTCCTTCAACTTGGCAGATGCTCTAAGATCACATAATCCATTGCACTTCTCCATTTCATCCAACCTATTTTAATTCTATGCACAACATCATTTTCAATCCCTCCTTCCTTATAAATAATTGATCCTAAATGCCGAAAATAATCATTTTTAATAACTTCATATCCCCAATTTTTACTCTATATTTATTTTTATTTCTAATTATACTAAAATTACATTTCATGCATTTTATCTTTATCCTACTTAACCTAAAACCTTTAAATTCTAATGCATCCCGTCATAGTTCTAACTTTGATTAACTTTAACCTTAATTTCATCTACTAGTACTATATCATCTACAAATAATATGCACCATAAAATATTATTCTGAATATGTCAAGTAAGCTCATTTATAACTAAAGCAAAAAAATAAGGACTAAGAATGGATCCTTGATGTAAACCTACTACAATAAAAAATTTGCTACTATTATCACCACTAGTTCTTACACTAGTAATTGCTTCATCATACATATCCTTTATTATATTAATATACCTAACGAAAGTTCCTTTCTTTTTATAACTCGTGATAAGATTTTTTTAGGAACCATATCATATGCTTTCTCTAATCAATAAAAACCATATGGAGGTCATGTTTTTCTTCTCTATACTTATCCATTAACCTTATAACGAAAAAAATAGCTTCTGTTGTCAGCCTTTCTAACATAAAACCAAATTGATTCTCTGATACTTTTGCAATACATCTCAATTTATGTTCAATTATTCTCTCAAAATTTCATAGTATGACTCATAAGCTTGATATCAAGATTACTAAAAAAGTTTTGAATATATGCTTTATTCTTATAAATTAGTACTATATTGCTCTTCCTCTATTCATTAAGCATCTTTTTAGTTTTTAAAATCTTATTAAATAAATTGATCACTCAAGTTACTCTAGCATCACTTAAACATTTCCAAACTTTCATAGAAATCTTATTAGATCCCATAATTTTTCCTACTTTCATCTTTTTTATAGCCTCCTTTACTTTAAATGTCCTAATTATATGAGTATACATCATAACTTTATCTTCAATGAAACTAGTAAGGCATCCTAAATTATCTACATGACTTTTATTTAATATTTATGAAAATAGTTTTTCATCTTTCTTTCATATCTTTCTCATTAACCAAAATTTTTTAATCATTATCTTTAATGCATTTAACCCGAAACATATCTTTAGTTTTTTTTATCTCTTACTCCTGCAATTTTATATATATATTTCTCTCCATTTTTAGTTTCTAACTTGAAATATAATCCCTCATATGCCTTACATCTAGCCTTTCGTATAGCCTTATTAACTTTTTTTCTTAGCCATTTTATAATTTTCATATGCTTTTCCGTTTCTAAAGTTAAATAGTTTTCTATAGCACTCTTTTTTAGCCTCAACTATCAATTGAACTTTCTCATTCGTAGTTACTAGTTCAGTTTACTTAAGTGATGGTTCATCTCATTGTTTCCTCCTTTACATATGGATTTCCTTTTAACTTGATATTCCTAGTGACTAAACCTCTTCATTCTGCCAGTTATCATACTTATATTTTTTTCTTAATCTTGTTATGTTTTACAATATGTCTACTCTTTGCATCTTTATACCTGCAATGCTAAGCAACCTAGATTTTTCAACTTGTACTAGATTAGATACATATAAGATTCTTATAAATATAGAATCTTATTAATAATAAATTGTCCATTAATTCTAACACTGAAATCTTAGAACATAACTTTTTTTTCCCAAGACATTAATACTTTTTTTCCAAGACTTTAATACCCTTTAATTCATTAGCTTGCCAATAATGTATTTAAGAAATATCCATAAGCGACGCTGTGATATATGAAAGCATTTATAAGAATCTTGTTTTATAAGAATTTTTTTTTCTTATAATTTTTTTCCAACACTTTAATTTTTTTTCCAACACTTTAATACCCTTTAATCCATTAGATTGCCAATAATGTATTTAAGAAATATCCATAAGAGATGCTCTGACATATGAACGCACTTATAGTACATTGCATGCAGATGGCTCTAAATCAAGGTCCATATGGATTTGGGTTTTTATCAACTTGTAATATATGGGCTAACTATGTCATGTTTTCACTTGTAATATATGTTCACAATTAGTCCTCTAGGTGCACCATGTTGGTCAAGAGCCAGCATGGTAGAGAAGTAGGCATAGTGCTCTATTTGAATGTTTTTTCTGACAATAAACCAATTTCAGCTGTTTTAACTAGTGTATAGTCAAGTTTTAGACAAATAAAGTTAGTTTCTTAATTAATTGAAATTATGGATTATGGTATATCATAGATATCCATGATATTTATCCTTTAACATGTGTGAAAAAACAATTTCAAATTATTTGGTGTACAAACTAAAGTTTGACAAATGTGTCTACACATAAAACCACATGCAAATTCTAATCCAAAAAATCTACAATGGGAAATGTAACATGTTTACAAAATTATCACACACTACAGTTGCAAAACACATGCAATTTATATTGCAGGAATTTTACATAAAGTTAATACTGTATGAAGCTTGCATAATATATAGCTTGATTCCCAACCAATGTAAATGCTAAGGGCAGTACTGTTGTTCCCTTGTCCCTTCAAATTCTTAAAAAAATTAAAATAGCAAAAAGGCAAAGATCTTAAGACCATAATGAGCTGAAACAAGGCTATTTAGATTATTTGTTCATGGTCTAAAATAGGATGGCCACGTACAAACCTGTACCGATATGTGTGTATCTATACAAATGCATATTGCTTTGATACATATAAATAAGTACCATACATGGAAAAAAGGGCAGAGTGTCAGTACAGAGGATTACACCCATTTACTAACTTGCTAGCATGGTAAACATCATGGATAGAACATGGCTGGAATAAGCATTTTAATATTTAGCTTCTAATAACATGTTATACAAGCAACAAGACATAGCTATATTTGAATATTTGTATAATGCAAAAGATGTGCATATGCATGCATGCATGTCTAGAAGAGGATTGCACCCCCTTACCAGGTTGATAACATGCTAGCATGGTGAGCAATTGTGGATATAATATGGCTAGAATAAGCATTTTAATATTTGGCCTCTAGTAACATGTTGTACAAGTAACAAGCCATGGTTATATTTGAATATTTGTATAATGCAAATGATATGCATATGCATGCATGAACGTCCACATGTTCAAGTCATATAGTTCTAAGAAACTAGCAATCTATACCAATGCCTAACAGTAACAACTATATTAGTCAAGGTCCATAAAAAAAAGTACAAAGACCTGTATCGGTACATTACAAGTTCAGTATAGTATGGATCAGTATAATATGCTATGCATCCCTCACTGACATAAGGTGCCATTCTTTTTTCACTCTCAACCACTTGATACCAGGTGTACTGGGCAGTTTGGGCCAATACCGAATGATTTGGGTCAATTCAGATTGATTCAGTTCATACCAAATTGAAACTCAGCATGCTTGAAAATCTATTTAAAACATTAGTTTTAAAGACTTGCACCATGCCAATAACCGACATGCTTGAAAGGAATCAGCAATATGAGATGTCAAATATTAGCACATCGACACCCTAAGTATCACATGAACTAGCACATCGATCCATAAGCAGATGTGTTGTCACATGAGCCTAAGAGTGCAATGTTGTTACAATTGATCCATGGCACAAGCTTAATTGCTACAATGGATGCATGCATCTGTATGTATGTATGTGTGCCTGTCTGTCTATATATACGTATATATGTAGCAGATGTGCTATTACATCATCCAAACAGTACTATGTTGATACAATTGATCCATGGTATATGTGTGTGCATACAGTACTATGTCAATACAATTGATCTACAGTATACATGTGTGTGTGTGTGACTTTGTTATGTCACTTCCAAAAGACACTTTTGTGGTCTTACTTATTTCTGATGACAGATATAAGATAGGCACACCACCTTGAAGGACAACTAGCTGATCCATGCTATCCCTTACTATAACCAATTTAAGACATCGGCATCACTTCAAAGGATGGTATCATTCTTGGCTAGATGAAAGTGATGATCTAATTCATGATTCAAAAAGATTTGTGACAAGTTCTCTAAGTGCTAGTAGCACCAAAGTGCTCTTCATAAATTCATAATAAAGCATGCTATAGAGAACTTGTAGATTTTTGAACCCTTGGTCGAGGCTGATTGAAATATTAGGAGGGACTAAACGACAGACACAATGGCTTATGTACTTAAACATAGAACCACATTTGGGTTCGTATGAGTTCCATACTCCAAGATAGACTAACCTCCAATTTCCTTTCAAGGGCTACCTCCAGTGTTCTTATCAATAACCTTATTTATGTCATCATCTATATCTCACGAAACCAAATGGAATTCCGATCATTAAGATGGTTTCTTATTCACCTTCTTTATGGTCTTCCAACTTAAATATTAGATTGTTTAAGAGTTTATCCTGCATTAATTTCACTACTTACAATTGATGTTATTTTAGCAACTAGCTTTCTGCACAAACAGTATTGTTAAAAGCGCTAGGTGCACCTAAACACAAAGAGCTCTTAGAGTTAAGTGCAAGGCATAAAGCATCGGCACGCATGTGAGCAAAGGAGATGCATATTTTTAAAATAAATAAAACAAATTTTATAAACAGGATTTATAATATAATAGAAAAAAGCTAATAATAATAATAATAATATATGTAGCCTATTAGCTTAATAAAAAAACCTCTTCTTTCTTTAATGAAATTTATAGTACCTTAATATTTTTTCTCCTCTTTTTCAGATGATAGCATAATTTTTTTTGTCATGTCTCTTTGTCTTTCAATTTTTGGTTTTTCTATAGAGTAAGAAAAACAATTATGTATGAAATGATATATCAAAAAGTTAATATAGTCTAATAAATACAATAAATTTTAAAACAAATTATAAATATAGCCTACGAAGAAAGATATGCCTTTTTTGCATCTCAAATTAGATTAAAAGCATACATTTTTTTCACCTTAAGCGCACCAAAATAAATACCTAAAGTATAAGAAATACCTAACACGCCTTAACCGCAGGTTGCATTTTAAGTGTGCCTTAGGATATAAGAAGCACCTAACCTTTGGTGCCTTACACCTTATACCTTAGGCATGCCGAAAGCGCACATTTGACAACACTATGCACAACAGTCCTAGGCAGCCAATGCATGCCTTAGAGATACAATCTTTTGAGTATTAAAAAACACATAGGACACAAGTAGATGTAGTCATGGAGAATTAATTGGGATGGCAAAGGCAGTCACAACAAAGATCTAAGGATGCCTCCACAAGGAGGTGGTTGAATTTATGACAAAGAGCAAGGAAGAAGATGGAGAAATTTATGATAACAAGATGGAGTTTTTGTTATTGACAACATGGAAGATACTAAGAATATCCCTTGATAGGAATTAAAGTAGTTGGAACAAGAAAGATGGCTATGGTTGTGGTTAAAAGTCTTGAATGAAATAAGATACAATTAAATAATAGCAACAAGTGCAAGATCTAGGAGAAAGTCAACCAACCCTATATATGAGATTTTGACACACAAGATGTGATCATAGGCAATAAAAGAACATTATTCAATTATTGACATGATAGATGACAGAATCAAGGAAAAAAATCTTTAGCATAATATACGCATTGAAATCAGGTTAATTGGAGCTGAAGCACATCCAACCATGTGAAAAAGGAAAAATTGGTCCAGCCAAAAACAAGAATAGCATTTCAATCTAGTGCAATAAATACAAACATTGGGAAGAGAGAAGCAGTGGAGCATTGTTTCATAAGCATGATTTTCCATTCAATTAGTTTTAAAATAATTTACCAGAATATTATTGGAGTCATATTTAAATAAACTTCCTTATGACATGTGCCAAAAATTCATACATTCATTTTTTTACTCTATGAGATACTTATTATGGAAATTAAATTCTAACAATTAATTACAGTAGCATTATCAATGAAATAATTGTTACTTGGATTTTATGGCACAAAAAGACAATAATAGATCTAGTAACAGCAGCACCATCTCATATCCTAGCTAAAATAAACATTAGGTGAATGGAACCATGGAATAAGATGTTTCAGCCTCCCTTCTATGGAAAAACTGCACTTGTTTATTTCTTGTGATTTCAAAGGTCAAAATATTAGCTTTTTTCTGTTCATCTGAATAGTACGTGAGATTTTTGCATTATATCCCTATACTGGATCCAAATCAAGACAAAAATGCAGATTTATAGTTTACAATTAGAAGTGGAACGGTAGCAGATTGAGGTGGAAGCAAGTATAGAAGCAAAACCAAATGTTGAGACTATAAAAAACATTTCAAACTGAATTAAAATTGGGGTTCCAGATGAAGTATGCATAGATATTTTGTTCATGGCAATGGAACTATTTGTTTGGTGATTATGTTCTGAAAAACTTTGGGGGTTACAGCATGGCACGGATAGAAGATAAATGTAGAGAGGAAATACAGTAGTCAGAACATGACCCTAAGAAAATGACACTTGCAATCAAGGGGTGCATATGTTATCCAATCAAAGAAAAATCCAAACAAAGGCCAATAACATTCTCCTCTCAACAACTGTGAGTAAAATCTAGTCTCTGTCAAACAAAAAAAAACTAAGTTTTCCCTGTTTAGAAATTATTAGAAACACTAGAAACAATTTGTTCTTCTATTTAACACCTCTCTCACACACGCATTTTACAAATATCATCCTCTAAGTTAAAGTAAAACAACTGATAGCTCAGTTGGAACATTTCTCTCCAAGTAAAAGTTCAAACCCGAGTGATGTAGAATAACTAACATATATGCTCTTAGTCCTTATCTCTTTTTTTCTTTAGTTATGAATGAACTTACTAAATATATTCAAAATGATATTTCATGATGTATACTATTTGTAGATAATATAATACTAGTAGATAAAACTAAGGCTAAAATTATTTATAAATTAGAATTATGGAGAAATGCATAAAAATCTAAAGGTTTTATATTATGTAAAATAAAGATAGAATACATGAAATGTAATTTTAATATAATTAGAGATAGAGATGAATGTAGAGTAAAATTTGAGAACCATAAAGTTTTTAAAAGTGATAATTTGTTATTTTTATAATCAATTATTCATAAGAAATGAGAGATTGAGGATGATGTTATCCATGAGAATAAAGTAGAGTTGGATTAAAAAACTATAACTAGAATATTATGTAATCCTAGAATACCCACTAAGTTGAAGCTAAAATTTTATAAGATAGTCATACGACCGAATATGCTTTATCGTACAGAATATTGAGTTGTTAAAAGATTATATGTTCACAAAATGAATATGATTAAAATAAGAATGTTGAGAGAGATGTATGGTAATACAAGAAAGGATAGAATAAAATGAAATCATATGTAAAAACATAGAGATAGCAATAATTTAAAGGAAGGACGACTTAAATGGTTTATATATATGTAATGTAGACTTGGATATGCATCTATGCGAATAAGTGAGCCGATATATATAGAAGAAAAAAGAAGTAGAGGCAAATTAAAAATTGCATGGAAGGAAGTGATAAAGAAAGATTTAAAATCTTTGCATCTTATAAAAAATATGACTCAAAACCAAATAGAATGGAAAAAAAGGATTTATATAGTCAAATCCAATTAGTTTGGAACTAAGGCTTTGCCTTTGTTATACCAGCAAAATCCTTATAGAAACCTCCATGCTACCAGTCAGACCACTACCAAGCCATTCTACATTAATTATCAAATGGCCTTTTCTCCAACATTATGTAAAAACAAGGTTTTCAATACTAGTACCAATACCACATTGATATCCAACTAGTATAATGTCGCTACGGTCCAATTTTTGGCACTAATGCATAGGAAGGGGAAAATACCAAGTATCAATTCCTCATCAGCACTAGTTGATATGCCCATATGGACCAATACAGTCTGGTTCTGAAAACCATGTGTAAGATGCATTATCTTGTCGCTTTTAAAGGGAAAATTGATGGTCAAGAAAAATGGAAGAAATGGAACCTTGTTCAGATTCCCCATGGCTGCCATGTTTTAAAAGGTGTGGGGCTAAGGGTTGGAGCTCCGTTGATCAACTTGAAAAATTGAGTTTAGAGAAAATTAGAAAGCGATAGTTGAGGAACTCTCTTAAATGCATATCGATTTGGAATTTATCTTAGTGCAGAGTTCATCTTGAATTCATTTGCAAATCAGAGATTGGTTCGGCTAGTCATTTGTTCTACTCCAGCATGATGCATTTGGAGCTATAACAGAAGACCTAGGCTTTTAGGCAATCTTGATTGCCAAGATAATGAAAGAAAAGAAAATTAAATAAATGGAAGAAATGAAGGCTATTTTCTCATGTTTGATTGAAGTAATATATATATCCAAGCCCAAATCAGGTCACGTTCCTTACCTTTAAGTCTACACAGATCTCGAAGCAAAGAAGTCTTTCGTTAACCATTGTTTGTCGCATCTATCTTGTCTCCATAAACGTGTCTCATTTTTTATAACATACTATGTGTAACATAATTTCTGTTACATTGAAGAATAGGGACATATATACTAGAAACTATTTTATACATAGTGCACTATGAAAAACAAGGCGCATTTATGAAAACAGAACAAATACAACAAACAGTGATTAACGAATGACTTTTTTGCTTTGAAATTTATGTAGATCTAAGGATAAGGAATGTGACTGGATTTGGGCTTGGATGAAAAAGAAAAATCGCTGCATGCATAAAAATTTGTTAAGAAAGTAGCTGAGCTCAAAATCACTACCTTTTGACGAAGAAAAATTTTAGTCTTGTTAGAGCAAATTTTGACCCTTTATTTTCTCTGACTTTCTCTCCTTGAATTTTCTTTTTACTGTGAAACAGGGGAAAATTTATTCCTGCTTAATAACCTTTTTTCCTTCACTTTCTCAGCAACAAAACAAAGTCTTAGGGTTTTGTATACAAGAGAAGGCAACGGCTTTTGTTTGAGAGGTTTTAAGGAGAACAAACCATGACAACAAGAACAGCCATGCTTCTTGGAACATTTCTTACGTATCCCTCCAAGTAATCTCTTGTTTATGCCTTGTATTCTTTATCAAAGAAAGGGTTTTTCCTACAAGGGAGCGGGATAGCTTGTTCTATGAGATTAAAATCGTAATACGTCTCTCATTTGCACCCTTGCTTCCAGGGAATCTGTCAGTTATTCCAGATCAAAAATGTAGCCCGATTTTGTACGAACCAAGTAAAATCCCATGCATTCATACCTTTCTTGCGTTCCTTTGGCTGCAAGTTTTTCACATTTCAAACTCAATTTAACTTAATCCCTAAACACCAAATAAACAACACCACCGCCAGCCTCATTTCTTAGGCCGTGACATCTGACAACACTATGACTAAAAATCCTTCGTATACAAAGAGGAAAGTAAGCAGAACAAACAACATGAAGGCGGGTAGATTAGCCGCTAAATGAACACAAAAACGGAGATTACAAGAAAGGAGCAAGCGGAGAAGAATAATAGAAGAGGAAGTACCCAGAAATTGGAAGCGCCGGACTTCCGCCACTTCGCGCTCGGGTTTCTCCCGCTCAGGCGTTTCGGTATTTGATTTGAGAGGCGGGCGGCCTCCGTCTCTTCTTCCAAAATCCAAACCCCGAACGGAGGTCCCTCGGGGCGAGTTTAGCGAGGTGGTTCCCACTCGCGCTGAGGTCACCACCATTTGGTGGTTCACACCGCCGCCCACTGCAGCGGCGCCGTCGGGTGCACGTGGCCTGGACCGAGTGGGCGCAGGCCACTGCCAAATAACAATAATAAAAATATTATAAAAGTAATATTTAAATATTTTTAAAGTAATTGATTATTTTCCATCCATTGTTATCGTTCTTTTGAAAGGGTCTATGGCATGCAAAAAACAGGCTGTATTTGAAATATGAATAAAAAAAAATATCTTAAAAAGTTATAATTATAAAATAACTCTAAAAAAATTTACCATAGAGGATAAACATGAGTTATCCCTTGAACTTATTCTTTAGAGAATTCAAAAATAACTAGAGCTATCACATGATGGCAAAGTTATTATTTTAAAAACATGATTATTTCATCAGTTATCCTCTAAAAAAAGTTTATGATGTATACTTATTTAGAGTTAGCATTTTGGGAATCAAACACTACCTTAGAAAATACTATAAATTAAAAGATGGTCTACCCCTAATCACTTCTATGATGGAAAAGTAAATAATTTCTCACATAAAAAATACTTACATGTTGCATCATATGTTATGTTGGTATGATATTAATTATATTCATAAAAAAATATTTAAATATATTAAATAAAGTGGCCTAACATTTTTAATTTTTTATGTATTATAATTGTCATTTTGATTGTATTTATGATATTAAAAAAAAAGTCAATATACCCTACAAGTAAATAGGTAATTCGATACCTCAATTGTACATGAACTGCCTCGTAATTATAGAACATAGAATTCATTTTATTGAACCACTATAATCAACACATAGAATATGATATGTCACATTTTTTAGCAACATAATATTAATTATATTTATAAAAAAATATTTCAATATATTTTATGAAGTAATTTATTATATTAATATTAAAATAATATGAGAAACTAGTAAATTTTTAATTACTGTAGGTTTACATCAAGGATCTGTCTTAAGTCCATATCTTTTTATATTAGTTATGGATGAATTAATCAAACATATTCAAAATGATATCGCATGGTGTATGTTATTTGCGGATGATATAGTGTTGATTGATGAAACTAAATCTGAAATAAATGCTAAGCTAGATATTTGAAGAAAGGCTTTAGAATTTAAAGGTTTTAAGATTAATAGAACTAAAACTTAATGCATGAAATCTAATTTTAGTGGGAGTAGAAATATAAATGAAGAAGCAATGAAGATTACAAGCCAAGAGATATTAAGGAGTAAAAAAATTAGGTATTTGGGATCAATTATCCAGCAAGAAGGTGAAATAGATGAAGATAGAGTTCATAATGGATTAAGTGGAGGAGTGCTTTGGAAGTATTGTATGATCGACATATCTCATTAAAATTAAAAGAAAAATTCTAAAAAACTGCTATTAGGCCAGCTATGCTATATGAAAGAGTGTTGGGCAATATTGAAAATATGTGAATAAATTAAGTGTAACAAAAATGCGTATGTTAAGGTGGATATATGGTAAAACTTTAAAAGATAGAATTAGAAATAAATATAGAAAAATGATGGGAGTAGCCTCAATTGAAGATAAAATAAAAAAAATCAATTACGGTGGTTTGGACATATACAACGTAAACCTTTAGATGCTCCAGTTAGAAAGAGTGATCTTTTAACAATTTATGGTAAGAATAGGGTAGAGGTAGACCTAAACTAATATGAACAGAAATAATTAAAAAAGATATAACTATTTATAATTTTAACATTGACTTGGTTCTGAATAGAACAGAATGAAGGAAGCAGATTCATGTAATCGACCCCATGTAGTTGGAAAATGGCTTAGATGAGTTGAGTTGAGAATGTTTTATAAAGTGGAAAAATCATATTTTTTTAATTGCTAAAGAAATAGAGAGAATAGATGAAAGGTGCATGTATTAAAATAAAAATATATATTTATGGATTTTTTACTATTCACCTTATATTTCTCTACTTCTATATAAGTCAAAGCACAAATATATGTTTTCACAATGAATTAATATATTTTATAATCTTAATTTATAAGTATTAATCCTATTGATGTTAAGTTCAAAGCAATTGTTCAATATTCTTGTATTAAAAATAAAGTTTTCTTGTTGTCAAATTAAACCTATGTTTTGCATTCATTTAATTAAATTTTCATCTTTTAAAAAATAATGATAATTTTAGAAATTACTATGGTACATTAAGATAGATGAACAATTGGATGCATCATAGCAATGCATTAAGATAAGCCATAAGTCTGTATATACACAATGTGTCTTACTTTTTATTAATATGATCTCAATTAGCTTTATAAAAAAATAAAATAAAAAACCATTCATAAACTTAGTTATGACAAAAAATTCATGTTGCATCAAGTATACAATTGGACTTATTGCAAAATAGCTTGGTAGAATCTTTCCTCTTAAAATTATCAAAGAGCAATGAAAGTCAAGAAAATCTAGAAAGAGTGTATTTATCAAAATTAGAGTACTTATTAGTTTTTATCAAAAGAGCAATGGACACACTCTAGAAAAGAGAAGAGCACCCTAGAAAAACAAGACACAAATCAAAAACTAAAATATATTCACCCTGCCACTCTATAGCCCTATTGTTATCTAGCTGCAAACTAGCCAACAAACCATGAAAAAATAACCTCTCCTCCCATCTCCAACCCTTAAATTCTTTTGGTAATCCTCCTTTCTTAATCTAGAACCCAAAGATCCTATAAAAATCACCATGTCCACCCCTTTGGGCCCCATAAAAACTATTGAGCTTCCTACACTCTTCCTATCCTAGTAGGACAGTAACCTTCTTCCTAATTTTCAAGCCCAAAACTCACCCAAAATCTTGATATATGACATCCTTGCTAAGGAAAGATCCTTTTCATATTAGGAACTCAAGAAACCTAATATCTTGATATTCTCAAATCTCTAGAGCAGTGAAGATAAAAAGGAAATGTTATCCATGGTAGCTTGCATTAGGATAACAGCATCCAAATTCCTCTCCACTAGTTAAATTTTATCATATCCAAGCCCATCACTTCTTAGAAGCAGTCCTCTACTCTCCAAAAGTACCAACAAATGTACTCAAAGTATCCTCAAAGTTGAAGAAAGAGAAATAAAGCAAGCAAATTATTGCCAAGTTATAGTAGCCCGCAATAGCTCCAAGGCCCCAACAATCATGCCCAAAGTGTCTCCAAGGTTAAAAAAATGAAGTAAAGGCTAAAAATTATTGCAGTCAGTAGTAGTCCTCAACCCATAGACTTAACATCAAGATAATATATGTAGGTTAAAATTGCAAAGGCAAGAGAAATAAGAGAGAGCTATTTAAGGATGTTTTAGTTATTTAAAGAAAAATGACCAAAATCTAAACCATTCGCTTTTAGGAATAGTATAGATTAGAAAGAGAAAATCTAGATGGAATATGTTGATGCCAAGTCACCTTCCTTCAACGTCGGGGAATGGAGGTCTTCTCCTCGAAGAGCTCCTGCAAGAAAGTCTCGGAGATCGGTGCACCGGTGGGACCCTTCGATGCTCAAGTAAGTAACTCGGGGACAGACAAGAATGAACTAGCAGAAAGATAGCTAGAGAGCTTGAGTTCAGATCCCCCTTCTCGTTGTGAGTGTGGGCTTTTATACCTGTTCAAGGGTCCCTTTTCCCGCTTCCAAAAGGTGGTTGATTTTGATGTGCCTTTGTCCGATAGCGAATGATGGCAAGGCTGACAGTGATGGGTCGCAACCGACATTGAGCATGTCAGAGGTGTCTTGCCCTGCCAGCCACCTCCAGGCGCGGTGCTACAGGTGGCAGGCGGGCCTAGCCATGTCAGGCATGCGCCATTACGGGTTGTGGCCACGCGCTGTTGCAGACAAGTAGCGGGCCACATGGCCGCCACAGGTTGGTGGGTCACGTGGCTGTGTCAGGCAGCTCGAGGTGGCGGGACATGAGGTCTCAAGCTCGGGTGTCCTCCATGTCAGAGGCCGAAGGGATGCTGGGTCCAAGGCCGAGGCCGAGGGGATGCTGGGTCCGAGGCCGAGGGGGCCTCGGAGGCTGAAGGGACCTTGGAGGCCGAGGGGGCCCCATAGGCCGAGGCAGGGCCCGTCAGTTACTTTCTCCGTTAACCCTAACAACATTGGATCAGCCATATCAGATGCCTCCTCGCCCTGAGACGAAGCGGGTCCATCCCTGCAAGGCGAAAGGGGTATCACCTTCCGAGTGGCTGATCCCTACATGCCGCCAACTGTCGAAAGGCACGTGGCCATGGGCACAGCAATGCCTTAGCGCGAGCAATTTGGGGGGTTACAACAGCACCACCTCTGTCGTTGGACTGATCCACGAGATCCGCCTCGAAGCAGGGGCGTCCTCTTGGAACTCATGAAAAGCCATCGCCATCATTGACATCATGGTGCTGACGCCAGTGCTTCCTCGCTATTGGTCGAAGGCGGAACGTCCCACGTGCCAGGCACCTGCCGAGGCGACTCGCCTATAGCGGGAGCCCACGTGGCCGGGTAGATAAGGCGGGACGATTTGAAACTGATAAGTCGGGGAAAAGCTGGGTTTGGTCACTTTGCCTGAGATCGTCTTCCACCTTCAGCTCTCAACCTCGTCTTCCTCCGAAGACCTTGCTTCCGCTGCTCCGCTCCATGTCAGCTTTCTGATCACCCCATCCTCCTAGCTTCCCATTAGGTTTCTCCCATAGCTTCCTCTCCTTCCTGGCCCTCATCTGCGTCCCCTTCGGACCAGATCTCCTCCTCGAGGCTCCGTGCCTCTCCATCTCCTGCTCCCTCGTGGTCCTCCTCTTCTACTCCTTCAAAGGACCACATTCCTCTCTTCCAGCAGTGGGCTGTCCTTGCAGCTCGGCCAGGAGTCGCCCGGCGGCCGCTGGCTCCTCCTCGAGGGTGGGGGCGGAATCCTCGGCGAGGACCGCCTCCATGGTGACAGGCCAGGACTTAGCAAACCTTAGAGCCTGTTACCAAATTCCCAAAGACGTAGGGCTCTCTTGCCAACCCCTGACAATAGGGTGGTCTCCTCTAGACCCGGTAGGGCAGCCGTGTATGAAATTTCCTTCAAGTTAGGTCTTCGCCTGCCCTTCCACCCATTTTCCTTAACCTCCTTGACCGCTATTCTTTGACCCCCTCCCAGCTGGTTCCAAACTCCCTTCGAACCGTCTGTGCCTTCATCGTCCTCTGCCACTTTCATAGCATCACACCTAGACTCTCCCTTTTTCACTGCTTTTACACCCTCCGGTAGCAGTGGGCTGGTGGATGTTCCAGCCTCAGCTCGGCCGAGTCCTTAAGCTCTTCCTCCCTCTTCCATCAAGAGATGGAAATCTCGATTCTTTTTTGTTCACCTTGATGGGGTAAAACCTAGGTGGGGGGACCCAAACCTTGGGCCCAATAAGGACTCCTCAGTATCCCCGGGGAATAGGGAAGTGCTGGGGCAACTGTTATCAGCCGAAGTCCCCAAGTGTAACCAGCTTTTGTTGGAGGAAAATCTACGACTCGCGGGGGTCTCCACTCAGAGTGGTGAGTAGCAACAGACCCGACACTTAGCTACTTTTTCCTTTTCTTCTCTCTTTTTTTTCTTTTTTTTATTTTTTATTTTAACTAACTCCGACCGATGGTGTGCAGTGATGAAGGTCCCGTCCATACCCTTAGGAAAGTGGCAGCCAAGAGGAAGAAGGCCCTCGAGTGCACCAAGGGATCGAGCACAAGGCCACGAACTCAGGCCCCCAGCCAGCCTGTGGCACAACCCTCCCCGCCCCGGAGCGCAGGGAGTTGGCAACCGCTACCACTCCTGAAGTGGATTTGATAGCGAACAGTCCCCCAGAAGGAGCGATGGCCGAGGGGGTGGCAGCAATGGAGCCTCCAGTCCCAACTGCACCGATCCAGACAGAGGTGGGATCACCCCCAGAGGAGCCAATAGCTTCCAGCCCAACCCCCACCATGCCCGAGCCTGCTGAGGAAAGAGAAGTCGGGCCGATCCCTTCCAGGCCCTCCATCATGAACCACTGGCACCGAGCAGAGTGGCTTATCTCCCAGGTGATTCTGCCTGAGTTCCAGGAGGAGCTCAGCCACTGGGAGCATCGGCGTTCTTCCGGGAGGCCTTCGTGGCCCTCCTTCGGGTAAGTAGCTTATAACCTTAGCACTTGATATCCAGTTAGCTTGGCGCTTAACATGTTTTTGATGCAGGCGGTGAACTCCTTGGTGGCCACAAGAGAGGTCATCAACCGCGGAGAGGACATCCTTCGTCAATCCCAGGAAGATGCTGCAGCGGCCCGTGCCCAGGCCAAGAGGGCAGAGGAGGCTAGGGAGGCGGCTGAACGCCGAGCAGCCACCGAGGCCAAGCGCACCCGGGTGGCCTTGGATCAATTAGGGGGCGCCATGGAGGCCGTGACCACCCGAGACATCCAAATCAACGCACTTACCTCCGAACTGAAGGCGGCCGAGGAAAGGACTGACCAGGCCGAGGAGGCAGCCAAGAGGGCAAACTCCCTTGCAGCAGAGGAGGAGGGCAAGGCCCGCGAGGCAGAAGCTGTTGCTGAAGTGAGGGTCACGGGAGCTGTGGAAGAGTTTCGGTAGTCCGCGCGCTTCTTAGAGGAGCTGGCCGAAGCCTCCATGGATGCTTACCTTCAAGGATTCCAGGACGGCAAGGAGAAAGTGGCCCGGGTCCTCAACTTCCCCGGGGCCTTAGATGTTGAGCCAGATCAAATGCCCGAGGGGGAGTCATCCGACAGCGAGCCCACCACGGCCGACCCTTGATCCTTTTCTACTTCTTTTTGCACCCAAGTCCGACCTGGTCGGCATTTTGTAAAACAATCAAAGTAATGACATCTTTTGCTTGTTGAAATGTGTTTTTTTTTAAGTCGTCCTCGGCTCCCGACGTAGGACCCGTAGGGGCTGCATCAGCATCGAGGAGTAGCATCCGCCCAGCCCACCGCGAGCGAATCCATGACTCAGCTGCTATATAGGGCCGGACCCTAGTCAGAGTGCCGAGGTTGGGCTTGGGATCGAGCCAGCCTGGGCCATTGAGTACCTATGGCACGTCGGCCTTGAAGCGCCGAGATGGGCTCGGGCCCTGGAGCGCCGATGGAACATCGGCCTTCGGTGCCGATGGAACATTGGTCTTGAGGTGCCAAGTTGGCCTCGGGCTTTTAAGTACCGATGGAACATCGGCCTTGGGGTGTCGAGCTGGCCTTGGGCTTTTGAATACTGATGGAACATCGGCCTTCGGTTTTGATGGCACATCGGTCTTGAGGTGCCGAGCTGGACTCGGGCTTTTGAGTACCGATGGAACATCGGCCTTCGGTGTTGATGGTACATCGGTCTTGGGGTGTCGAGCTGGCCTCGGGCTTTTGAGTACCGATGGAACATCGGCCTTCGGTTTCGATGACAAATCGGTCTTGAGGTGCCGAGCTGGCCTTGGGCTTTTGAGTATCGATGGAACATCGGCCTTCGGTGCCGATGGCACATTGGTCTTGAGGTGCCGAGCTGGCCTCAGGCTTTTAAGTATTGATGGAACATCGGCCTTCGGTGCCGATGGTACATCGGTCTTGAGGTACCGAGCTGGCCTCGGGTTTTGAGTACCGATGGAACATCGACCTTCGATGCCGATGGTACATCGGTCTTGGGGTGCCGAGCTGGTCTCGGGCTTTTGAGTATCGATGGAACATCGGCCTTCGGTGCTGATGGTATATCGTCTTGGGTGCCGAGCTGGCCTCGGGCTTTTGAGTACCAATGGAACATCAGCCTTCGGTACCGATGGTACATCGGTCTTGGGGTGCCGAGCTGGCCTCGGGCTTTTGAGTACCGATAGAACATCGGCCTTTGGTTCTGATGGCACATCGGTCTTGAGATGCCGAGCTGGCCTTGGGCTTTTGAATACCGATGGAACATCGGCCTTCGGTGTCGATGGCACATCGGTCTTGAGGTGCCGAGCTGGCCTCGGGCTTTTGAGTACCGATGGAACATCGGCCTTCGATGCTGATGGTACATCGATCTTGAGGTACCGAGTTGGCCTCGATCTTTTGAGTACCGATAGAACATCGGCCTTAGGGTGTCGAGCTGGCCTCGGGCTTTTGAGTACCGATGGAATATCGGCCTTTGGTTCCGATGGCACATCGGTCTTGAGGTGCCGAGCTGACCTTGGGCTTTTGAGTACCGATGAAATATTGGCCTTCGGTGCCGATGGTATATCGGTCTTGGGGTACCGAGCTGGTCTTGGGCTTTTGAGTACTGATGGAACATCGGCCTTCGGTTCCGATAGCACATCGGTCTTGAGGTGCTGAGCCGGCCTCAAGCTTTTGAGTACCGATGGAACATCGGCCTTCGGTACCGATGGTACATCGGTCTTGAGGTGTCGAGCTGGCCTCGGGCTTTTGAATACCAATGGAACATTGGCCTTTGATGTCGATGGTACATCGGTCTTGAGGTGCCAAGCTGCCTCGAGCTTTTGAGTACTGATGGAACATTGGTCTTGAGGTGTCGAGATGGCCTCGGGCTTTTGAGTACCGATGGAACATCGGCCTTTAGTGCCGATGGTACATCAGTCTTGAGGTGCCGAGCTAGCCTCATACTTTTGAGTACTAATGGAAATATCAGCCTTCGGTGCCGATGGTACATCGGTCTTGAGGTACCGAGCTGGCCTCAGGCTTTTGAGTACCCATGGAACATCGCCTTCGGTGCCAATGTATATCGTCTTGAGGTGCCGAGATGGCCTCGGGCTTTTGAGTACCGATGGAACATCGGCCTTCGGTGCCGATGGTACATCGGTCTTGGGATGCCGAGCTGGCCTCGGGCTTTTAAGTACCAATGGAACATCGACCTTCGGTTCCGATGTCACATCGGTCTTGAGGTGCCGAGCTGCCTCGGGCTTTTGAGTACCAATGGAACATTGGTCTTCGGTGCCGATGGTACATCAGTCTTGAGATGCCAAGCTGGCATCGGGCTTTTGAGTACCGATGAAACATCGGCCTTCGTACCAATGGTACATCAGTCTTGAGGTACCAAAATGGCCTCGGGCTTTTAAGTACCGATGAAACATCGGCCTTCGGTGCCGATGATACATCGGTCTTGGGGTGCCGAGCTGGACTCGAGCTTTTGCTGAAAAGATGGGTTACTCAAACACGCTTTTATTAATTTAGAACATGGGGCAGGAGCCCGAAAGAATGCAAATGCACAACTCAACGTAGGGAAGGGGTACATTACTGATAATACCGACGGAGGTTGTCGGAGTTCCAGGTCCGCGAGAGCAGCTTCCTATCTAGCCCTTTGATTCTGTACGCTCCATGGTGAAGGGCTTCAGTAACCCAATAGGGCCCTTCCCAATTAGGTGACAGCTTGCCTCCTTCCATCGGCTTCGAAACTTCGGCCCATCTAAGGACTAGGTCCTCCGGCAGGAATGTCCGAGGACGGACATGGGCATTGTAGTACTTGATCATGCACTGTCGTAGGCAGCCATTCGAAGTCATGTTCGGTCACGTACCTTCTCCATAAGATTGAGGTTGGCTCGCAGCTTGCTCAAGTTGCCTTCCTCGCTGTATGACTCCGTTCGGGGGCTTGGGGCACCTATCTTTATGGGTATGATAGCTTCAGATCCAAAGACGAGGCTGAAAGGGGTCTCTCCGATGGGGCTCACGGCGTTGTGTGGTAGGCCCACAGCACATTAGGGAGCTCCTCCATCCATCTTCTTTGAAGTCGTCCAGCTGTGCCCTAAGTCCTTAGAGGATGATGTGGTTGGTCACCTCGGTCGTGCCATTGGTCTGAGGGTGCCCGACAGAGGTGAACTGCTGATGAATGCCCATCTCGGTGTAGAATCCTCTGAAGGGTGCATTGTCAAACTGTCGGCCGTTGTCGGTGATGAGGGTATGTGACAGTCTGAACCTATAAATTATAGACTTTCAGAAAAAGGACCTCACTTTTCCCTCGGTGATCTTAGCCAGTGCCTCGGCCTTCAATCCATTTGGTGAAGTGGTCGACGACTACTAGAAGGAACTTGCGCTGACCGGAGGCTAGGGGGAACGGTCCTAGGATGTCCATGCCCCATGAGCAAAAGGCCAGGGGGCCGCTAGGGGGCTCAGCTGAGAGGTCGGCTGTCGCTGGATGCTAGCATGACGCTGGCAGCTATCACACCTCCTTACAAGCTCAGCAGCGTCTCCCCATTGTCAGCCAGTAGTACCCTTGCCGCAGGGCTTTATATGCCAAAGCTCTGCCCCCAGATGACTTCCGCAAATGCCTTCATGGATCTCTCACAAAATGTAATCAGCTTCCGTGGGGCCGATGCATTTGAGAACCGGGTACGAGAATGATCTTCGATAGAGCCGCCCATCCATCATTAATAACTTTGGAGCCCGCCGCTTGAGTAGTCTGGCTTCAGCTGGGTCTTCAGGAGGGCGCCGTCGGTAAGATACCGGATATAAGCATCCATCCAGGAGGTTCTTGTGCGACCGACAGGGCTTCCTCTGTAGCTTCAATGCTTGGGACCTCCAGATGCTCCACATATGTTCTTTCCAAGGTTCTGTCAGCGAGATAGCCAAACGAGAGAGTGCATCAGCCCTGGCATTCTCTCTCCTGGGGATGTAACTAACGCGGAAGTAAGCAAAATGGGAGGCTTGGGATGAACTTTGCTCAAGTAGCGGGACATGGCTGGATCTCTGGCTTTGTACTCCCCAGCAACTTGCCCAGAGATGAGCTGAGAGTCGATGAAAGCCCTCAGATGCCTCGCTCCGAGCTCTCCGGCCAACTTCATCCCTGCTAGTAGGGCTTCATACTCGCTTGGTTGTTGGTGGCGGAAAAAAGGAACCATAGAGCATACTCTACTACCTCCCCCTCGGGGCTCACAAAAATGAGCCCAGCTTTGCTCCCTAGGAATTTGATGCACCATCTACATGAAGGATCCAGTCTTCCTCTCCCGCCTCCCCCGCCATGGGGAACTCTAAGCACGGTTCCTTCGGACACTCCTCGGCCCAGATGCACTCGACCAAAAAATCGGCTAGCACCTGAGACTTCATTGCAGACCTCAGTCGGATTGACAAGTCAAACTCTCCCAGCTTGATGACCTACTTCGCCAATCGACAGAGGTGTCAGGATGGGATAAGATAGTCCGAAAGGGCTGGTCCATAAGTACCACAATTGGATGGGCTTGGAAGTAGGGCCTAAAGCGCTGAGCGAGACGATCAGGGCAAAGATGATCTTCTCGATCCTGGAGTACCTGGTCTCGCATCATAGAGCACCTTGCTGGTGTAGTAAACTGGCTTTTATGTTCCATCGGCATCTATGCAGACAAGCACAGAGCTAACGGCCTTGGGGAGGTGGCAAGATATAGAAAGAGCTCCTTACCGCTCCTCGGCTTGGATAGCAATGGCAGAGTGGATAAAAACTCTTTTAATTCCTCGAAGGCCTCCTGGTATTCTTTGTCTACTCGAAGCCGTTGACCCTGCGCAACGCCTTGAAGAAAGGCAGACACCTCTCTGCCGATTTGGACAAAAAGCGACTCAAGGCTGCCACCCTTCCGGCCAGGCGTTGCACCTTCTTTTTGTTAGCAGGAGGTCTCATGTCCAGAATAGCTCGGATCTTGTCGGGGTTTGCCTTGATCCCTCGTTGCATCACCATGAAGCCTAAGAACTTGCCCGCTGTAACCTCGAAGGCACACTTGCGGGGGTTCAGTCATTTGATATTGGCAGAGATTGTTGAAGGTCTCTGCGAGGTCGGCAACGTGGTCGGCGGTATGGGTACTCTTGGTCAGCATGTCATCCACGTACACCTCCATATTGCGTCCGATCTAGTCCTCAAAGACCTTATTCATCAGCCTCTGATAGGTGACCCTCGCATTCTTCAATCCAAACGGCATCACCTTGTAGCAGTATATCCCCTTCTCGGTCACGAACGAGGTAGCTTCTTCCTTTGCTGGATCCATCTTAATCTGGTTATAACCCAAGAAGGCGTCCATAAAGCTGAAGGTCTCCTGGCCGGATGTGGCTCCACCAACTGGTCAATACGAGGCAAGGAAAAACTATCCTTGGAGCATGCTTTGTTAAGGTCGGTGAAGTCCACGCACATCCTCCAGCTCACACTAGCCTTGTGGACCATGACGACGTTGGCTAGCCAGTCGGGGTAGTGGACCTCCCGAATGTGGCTGGTAGCCACTAGCTTGCGCACCTCCTCATCAAAAGCCTTCTGTCGATCGGGGGTGAAGCACCTCTTTTCTGCCGGATGGGCCGGCATTCTGGCTTGATGTTGAGCTGATGGATGATTACCTCCTCAGGGATTCCTGGTATGTCGGACGCCGACCATGCGAAGATGTTGGAGTTGGCTCGCAAGAAAGCGAGAAGCTGGTTGCGCGCCTCCTTCAGAAGTAGGGCTCTGATCTGGATCGTCCTTGCTGAGTCCTCCCCCAAAGGGAAGGTCAGCAGGCTCTCGGCCGGCTCTCCTCTCCTGTTCGAGTCTCGGGGGTTGACGATTCTGGTGCGGGTACAGACACCACTCCCTGCGGGCTGGGGGCCAGATGGTAGCAAAGCGGTAGCGGGTTCTGCTCCCCCCGCATCTCTTTGACTCCTTCGCTGGTTGGGAATCTCACGAGCAGCCTTTTGGTGGAAAATGACGGCATCAGAAGGTTCAATCCAGGTCTTCCGAGGATGGCATTGTAGGCAAGGGGAACCCGGACTACAAGAAAATTCATAAAAACTATGCTTTGACATGATGGCATCCCGGCTGTTAGCCCAGATGGCAACCCAAGAGGGGGGTTGAATTGAGTTTTTTAAAAAAATTTATACTTAAAAACCAATTTCACAATGTTAATGTGCAAAAGTGAAGTGATGCTAAGAATGTAAAGCATAATGAGAGAGAGAGACAATCACGATAAACACAAAAGATTTATAGTGGTTCGGTGTTACCTACACCTATGTTCACTCCCAAGCAACTCTTAGGTCACCACTATAATCACCCTGATTACAGCTGAGTTGTTTTGTAAGATCACAACTCAAACTTATTGTTTTACACAGGTCACAATGAACCGAGCTGGTTTTCACTGGTTGACTAGCACACAACCCAATGTAAGCTACTCTTAGCTTACCCCGAGGTCAACTACCTCAACTAATTCAATCCCCCTGATTGAATTAGCAAACAGACAATTCAAGTATATGTTTACAATAATTAAAAGCCTCTCAAATGAGCAAATATGCAATGTAAATAAATGAGAATAGAAAAGCATGTTTTGAAGCGATGTAAAGATGTAAAGTTGAGCTTTTCTTCTTTTCTTCTTTTCCTCCTCTCTTCTGAATGGACTATCACGATTTGAACTGAGATTCTTGAATGAACTCATTGAAGAGAAGGTTAAAGATTTTAGGGCTCTTGCTCCTCTTCTTAAAACGGTGGAAATCCTTCGGATTTGATCTTGAAACGCCTTTGAATTTCTCTTCTATCTCTTTTTAATAGATGGCCTTGAGCACAGAGATTTTTCTTTTTTGAAAGCTAATAGATTCCTCTCTTTTTCTTTTCAATATTTCTTCTTCTCTCTCTTATTCTCTGTTTTTTAAATGGACGACGCCCTTTTTATAAACTTCCTTAATCCAAGATTAGGTGAGAAATAGCCATTGAGAATGTACTTGGATTGCTTTCTCACGCAAAGAAATAGATCCATTGGGGTTAGGTGAAGAAATGTTACCATTGGAATCGTCTCTGATAGATTTGAAATCCGATTATGACATGTTGGAGTTGGCTCCAACTTTTCATGTGTCGTGTTGTCCCAGATGCAACACAAGAGGGGGGGTGAATTGGGTCTTTTTAAAATTTAAACACTTTTGAAGAAAAACCCCAAACTTAAAATAAATCACAGATATGCAACAATTAAAACAGAATATGCAATGAGGAAATGAAGAGGAAGAGATAAAGAGTCAAGCACTGCAAACACAAAATTTTATAGTGGTTCGGTGTACCTACACCTACGTCCACTCCCAAGTACCTCTTGGGTCCACACTATGATAACCTTGATTACAGCAGAGTTGTTTTACAAGATCACAACTCAAACTTATTTTTTTTCGGGCGCACAACGAACCCAGCTGGTTTTCAAGGTTCACCAGCACAAAACCTTACATACAAGCAACTGCTTGCACAAGGCACCTGCCTCAACTGATTCAATCACCTGATTGACTAGTCCATAAGAAGAATAAGAATATTTGATACAACAACTGCTCCTTAAATGAGCAAATAAGACAAGTTAACTATTCAAACAAAGAGATAGAAATAAAAGCCTGATTTGTAGATCTCTGTGGCTTGATTCTTCTCCTCTTTCTTGCTTTTGAATGGATCTTCCTTGAGTATTCTCTTGAAGCTCGGAAGAACAGATGAAGTACAGGAACTAGGGCTTGCTTGTTTGCTTCTTCAAACTTAGAAATCTCTTCAAAATGAAAGTGTGAAGACTAGGGATTTCTCTCTTTTCTTTCATCGAATCAGTACAATTTTTCCTTTTGATTTTTCCTCTGATTTTCTCTCGGATTTTTTTCTTCTTTTTCTTCTCTGTTTTTCTTTTTTCTCTCTCTAAACAGTCACATCCATCATCCTTTTATAGATCCTTCCAATACTAAGAATAGATGAAAACTATCCGTTAGAATCAAAATGGAAGAAAAGTTAGGAACAATAAGGTAATAGCCGTTGAGATTTAAAGTAAAAAGTAGGTTTAGAGACGTTCTAACACATCCAAAAGTCATTTCTGACAAACTGGAGTCGACTCTGACTTTCTTGGGGTCGACTCTAACTTGAAATCCCCAAACAGCCCATTTGGAGTCTGCTAACTTTTCTGGGGTCGACACATTTTTCTTTGGAGTCGACTCTAACTCCTCAGGTGTCAACTCTAATTTGAGACCCGAAAAACTATCTTTCTATTTTTCTGTTGGAGTCGACTCTACAGGTTCCAGGTATCGACTCTAGTCCGTGCCATTTTCCGGAGTTGACTCTGTGATTCTAGGTGTCGACTCTAATGTCTACAATCTTACCTTGACATTAGAATTAAACTCCGAACTTGATTTCTCTCGAGATTTTGATCATTTAAACAAGTTATAAACTAAAACACTTAATAAAAATCATTAGCAACTTCATGAGTTATACTCAAATAGTTTTGTTTATCATCAAAATTAATAATTGGGTCAACATGTCGGCTCTAAATCGGGTTTCCAAAAATAGTAACAAAATGTCCATCGGGGAGTCGACTCCGATAAACTGTGGTGTCGGCTCGACGGGATCTGGAGTCGGCTCTAATCTCTAGGGGTGTCGACTCTAACAGTGTCCCGAAAAAGCACTCTCTGTTCTCAGGTTAGAGTCGGCTCTAAAATTTCAGGTGTCGGCTTCGAAAACTGGCTCAGAAAATAGTTCTTTGTATCGCAGGTTAGAGTCGGCTCTAGCTTTCCAGGTGTCGACTCTAAACCGTGCCAAAAATGTTAAACTATTCCGATACGCTCTGGAGTCGGCTCCAAACACTTTGGGTGTCGGCTCCAAATTCTAAACTTTAATATATTCCATTAAAAACTAATTCAAACTTAATTTTATATATCATTTGGATAATTGACCTTTCTAAATTCCTGAAACACTTGTTAATTACATTAGTAACACAAGGAATATACTCATAGCTTTTGTTAATCATCAAAATCAATAAGTGGGTCAACAATATCCCCCTTTATGATGATGACAAAAACATTGAGTATATGCATAATTAATCAATGAAATTGTTTAAATAAGTTCTCATAGTTAAGCTCCCCCTGAATGAGGTAGCTCCCCCTATGATAACCAAATTAAGTTCATTTATCATTTAAATTCCATGCATATATGTTATAAACAAATTAAGTTCATCAACATCAAATGCATATACGTAGACAAACATCCTTTCTCCTCCTTTTTTGTTATCAACAAAAAGGTTAAGAAGGAAATGCTTAAATTAATATCAAACGCAAGAGTTGAGTAATTCAACATCAAAATCAATGCTTAAATTAGAATTCAAAATTGAGTATAAAGTCATTCAAAATATTCATTAAGTCACTACAGAATACTTCACTACATCATTCATATTAAGGCACATCAAAATGTCAAAATACATAATTTGTCCTAATTACAAACTAAAGCTCAAAAGAAAAAACTTGAAATTGCTAAGATTGAATTGACAAGGCTTGCATCATCTCAAAATCTCAAAATCTTTTTGAGTTCTTCTAGAATTTGTCCCATGCCTTTTTCCTGAATTTTCATGAAATCATTTAACATTCTTTCAACCAAAGCAGTTGCAACTAAAATTTTCTTCTGAAGCTCAGCATTGCACTTGGAGTAGATCTCAGAGTCACCTCATATGTCCTTGATTTTGTCAAATATCATCTTTAGGTCAGATTTCAAGGTAACTGAAGATGAGCTCAGTGACGACTCAATCACACTGATTTTGTCTTCCAAGGAGTAGAAAAGCTGCATGATTCCCATAAGTTGATTTTCAAACTCATTCTTCATCTTAATTTCATGATTCAAAAATAATTCTTTAAGTTGCTCCAACTGACTCTCAAAAAATCTAGTGGATACCTGAGTAAAGGATGTGGGTGCTGGTGCTGGTGCTACTGGGGATACAGAACTGCTGGGACCTGGCAAAGGATGTCTCACTGATGGTCCTGCCACTGATGGACCAGGGGCCGTAGTCTCAACCTCAGCTGTACTATCATCCAAATGTCATTTCCTTTTCCAATGGCCATTGATCTTCACAAAGCCCATACGGTGTAAGGTAGCCTTATTATAGTAATCAGTATGTCTAAGACTTTTCATAGGTTCATTGTCTAAGATATTCACTCCTTGGCTCTGAAATGCCATAGTCAAAATATTCCATAGGGTAGTATAGATCTTTTCTTACTGCTAGCCTCTGTCATGTACCAAATCATCATTCCAGGTAGGTTTATTGGTTGACCAGTCACTACACAGTCCATTACCACAATGTCCCTCTCGGACACATACTCAAACCGTCCTATCTTGGGGAATAAAATTCTACTACAAATGTTATGCAAAAGCCTTAGCTCTAGGGGTAACTGATTAGCCCTAACTTCCTCAAATTCTGCTACATCTCTAACAAGGATTCTCGACAATGCCTCACCTCTCTCACTGTGAGAATTGGCAATTGGACCAATAACCGGAATCTCCAACAGATTTCCTAAAATCTCCAAAGTTAAATGGATTCTAGTTCCTCTTACATAACTGACAATTCCTCCGTCTCCTCTAGTTAAATTATGATAAAAATCCTTTACTAAAGCTGGGTAAGTGGGAACATCTAAGGAACATACCTTTTCTCATCCCATCTCTTTGATTTGTCTACCAAGAGTGAAACCCTCTGCTTCAAAGAATCCAAAATCCACTTTTCTTCCCATTGTAACAACTTTTCCTGCTAGGAGATCTACTTGGAGAGAGGATGGACCAGGGATAGCGCTCGAAGTAGAAGATGACGATGTAGAGATGAGCTGGGCAACGATTGTCTTGCCGGACGCCTCGTGTTCTCTTTCTCATCGTCACCAATGCTCCAAGAACTGATCCGCGATGTTTAGGTGCCATTGAGAGCTAGGAAGGAATAATTAGAGGGATTATAGGATTTGGAAGGTGTGGAGAAGGTTTTGGAAGAGTTTGGAGTCGATTGGGAACGAATAGGTGTCGACTCTGCCTTAATATAGTCAACCTGGGACCACAAGGTGTTGGCTCCCGCAAAGTGAGGTGTCGACTCCAAGTCGCTAGCATAGTCAGCACCCGAAATAGAGTCGACTCCGCAAAAGCGGGTGTCGGATCCAAAATCATAAACAGAGAGCAACACAAAAGGTGTCCACTCTACTAGCAGTGGTGTCGACTCCAAGAAAGTTTCAGAAAAAAAATGAGAGTTTCAAATAATCTGAAATTTGTCAAAAGTTATCAAATCTAGGATAAATTTTCCTTAGAATGTGGTGAAACAAGAGGCTCAAATATTTAGATAAATTTTCCTTAGAATCACAAGAGAGTTTTCAAGAAAATAATTGAATGCTAGATAGTCATTCCTAGGAGATTTAAAATCATTTCGATGGGTCACAGACTCCTAATTCTCCTCTAAGATAACAAAATCTTTCTTCACTTAGGGGTTTTGTAAATATGTCCGCTAATTGTTCATCAGTACAAACATAATCAAGACAAACATCATTATTAGCTATATGTTCTCTAATGAAATAATATCTTATTTCAATGTGCTTAGTTCTTGAATGTTGAATTGAATTTTTAGTTAGATTTATTGCACTAGTATTATCACATCTAATTGGAGTTTTATCAAGTGTTATACCATAATCTTTAAGTTATCGCTTAATCCAAAGGATTTGAGCACACAACTTTCAGCTGCAACATATTAAGCTTCAGCAATTGATAATGCAACCAAATTTTACTTTTTGCTAAACCAAGAGATTAAGTTACTCCGAAAAATTATCATACACCACTTGTACTTTTTCTATCTAATTTACAACCAACAAAATCAGAATCAGAATATGCAATAAAATTTAATATTGAGTCTATAGAATACCATAATCCTACATTTTTAGTTCCATTTAAATATCTTAGAATTCTTTTTATAACAATTAAGTGAGATTCTTTAGGTTCAGACTGATATCTAGCACATAAGTATACAGCAAACATAATATCAGGTCTACTTGCTGTTAAGTAAAGTAGTGAACCAATCATACCTTTATAATATTTTGATCAATTTGCTTACCATCTTCATTTTTATCCAGTTTGCATGAAGAACTCATAGGTGTTCCAAGGGGTTTAACTGATTCCATTCCAAACTTCTTGAGAATTTCTTTCGTGTACTTTGTTTGGTTGATGAAAATCCCCTCTCTTTCTTGTTTGATTTGTAGTCCAAGGAAGAAGCTAAGTTCTCCCATCATGCTCATTTCAAACTCACCCTGCATCAACTTTGCAAATTCTTGACAAAGAAGATCGTTAGTAGCACCGAATACAATATCATCTACATAAATTTGTACTACCAATAAATCTTTATCTTTTCTTTTCAAAAACAAGGTTTTATCAATATTTTCTCTAGAAAAATCATTTCAATTAGAAATTTACTTAGCCTATCATACCAAGCTCTAGGTGCTTGTTTCAAACCATAAAGTGCTTTGTGTAATTTAAAAACATGATTTGAAAATTTATGATCTTCAAAATCATATGGTTGTTCAACAAAAACTTTCTCATTTATAAATCCATTTAAAAATGCACTTTTCACATCCATTTAAAATAAATTAATATTCATATGATATGCAAATGCAATTAATAATCTAATTACCTCTAATCTAGCAACAGGTGCAAAAGTTTCATCAAAATCAATTCCTTCTTCTTGATTATATCCTTTTGCAACTAATCTAGCTATATTTCTAATTACTATGTCATTTTTATCTAATTTATTTCTAAACACCCATTTAGATCCTATAACAGGATGACCTTTGTGTCTATCTACAAGGGTCCATACTTTATTTCTAGTAAATTGATTTAATTCTTCTTGCATAGCTAACATCCAATTACTATCTTTTTTGGCTTCCTCGATAGTTTTAGGTTCTATATGAGATACAAATGCAAGATGATTATTGATATTTCTCATTGATGATCTAGTTCTTACACCTTGAGATGGATCACCTATAATCAATTCCTTTGGATGACCATAAGCATATCTTTAATCTCTAGGTAGATCTACATCATTACAAGTAGTATCAATAACATCATCCTTAGGTGAATCATCATCTTTAACTTCTGGTTTATGATCTGAAGATACATCTATATTCAATTTTTCAATATTTCTTTCAAGCAAATTTGTATCTTCCTCATCATCTATCTTTCAGAACTGATGCTAAAGACTCATCAAATACTACATGAATTGATTCTTCTACAATTAAATATCTCTTATTAAATACTCTATAAGCTTTGCTAGAAGTGAATATTCTAAGAATATACCTTCATCAGATTTTGCGTCAAACTTCCCAAGATTGTCTTTACCGTTATTGTGAATGAAACATCGACAACCAAATGCATGAAAGTAACTAATGTTGGGTTTCCTATTATGCCATAATTCATAGGGAGTTTTCGTAAGAATTGATCTAATTAAGGCTCTATTTAGGATGTAACATACCGTTTATAGCTTCCATCCAGAAATACTTTGGGAGTTGGCTTTCACATAGCATGGTACTGGCCATATCTTCTAAAGTTCTATTTTTCCTTTCTACAACTCCATTTTGTTGAGGTGTTCTAGGTGCTAAGAAGTTATGATGAATGTCATTCTCAATGCAAAAATTTTCAAATAAAATTTTCAAATTCCGTTCCATGATCACTTCTAAGAGACACTATGGTGTTGTTTTTCTCATTTGTGACTTTCTTGAAGAATTTCAAAAATAGGAAAAGTCTCATCTTTGTGAGCTAAAAACAATACCCAAGTGAATCTAGAATAATCATCTACTATCACAAGACATATTTCTTTCCTCCTAGACTAGTGGTTCTAGTAGGTCCAAAAAGGTCCATATGAAGTAGCTCGAGTGGCCTAGTAGTAGAAACAATATTTTTAGATTTGAAAGAAGTTTTAGTTTGTTTTCCAAATTGACATGCATCACAAATTCTATTGTTTTCAAAATCTAGTTTGGAAGACCTTTAACTAAATCCATTCTAATTAATTTTGAAATTAAGTGTGTGCTTGCATGACCTAGTCTACGATGCCATAGCCATCCAATCTCATTTACCTTAGCATTATCAGCAATTAAGCAATGATTACTAGTAGACAAATTGTCTAAATCAATTAAGTATACATTTCATTTCTATTTTCATAAATATAATGCTTTTATCAATGGGATTTGATACAGTGCAAATAGAAGCTTCAAAAGAAACTTTGAAACCTTTTATCATACAGTTGGCTAATGCTAATCAAATTATGCTTTAATCCATCTAAATATAAAATATTTTCAATAAAAGTGGATGGAGTGATTTGAATTTTACCAAAGTCCATGATTTAGCCTTTGCCATTATCTCCAAAAGTTACTACTCCTCCTATTTTGATTTCAAGGGTGATGAATTGCTCCTTGTCACCCATCATGTGTCTTGAGCAGCCACTATCAAGGTACCATTTTCTTTTTGATCCTTTGGCCATAAGACACTCCTGCAATCAAGTCTTATGTTTAGGTACCCAAGCCTTCTTGGGTCCTTCATGGTTAGTAGCAATAAAGATTGTTCCTTTTGGAACCCATATTTTCTTACCTTTAAGATTTAAATTTTTATGAGACTTTTGAAATTACATTCATAAGATTTATGTCCCTTTTTGTTACAATGATAACATGAAATATCATCTTTGATTGTTTTTTATAAAGAAATTGTAGACATATTTTTGTTTTATATGTGGTCTGTATCCTAAACCAGCTTTATCAAAAACAGCTCTTTGATTATTCAAAAGTAGATTAATTTTTTTGAGTTATTTGTAAATTTATCAACAATATTCTTATACTTATCAACTTCTTTCTTCAAATTAAGATTTTTATTAGAAATTGATTCTTTTTCTTTCAATATATTATCCTTTTCAGATTTTAGTTTGTTAATTTTAAAAACTAGTTCATTTTTCATTTTGAGAAGATCTAAGTTTTCAGTTTTCAAAGTTTTATTTTTGGTTCTTAAAATCTTGAAATCACTAACTAATTCATTAAAAGCATCATACAATTCATCAAAAATAAAATCATCATTAGAGGTTTCAGAATTTACCTCATTCTCATCATTTGCCATGAAGCATATGTTGGTAACCTCTTTTTGTTCTTCTTCGAATGAAGACTCTTCACTGTCGCTCCAAGTTGCAACATAGGCTTTCTTCTTCTTCTTGTATCCCTTCTTTAGTTGAGGACATTCTGATCTAAAATGTCCCGGTTTCTTACATTCATAACATATTAAGGGATCCTTTTCCTTGTCCTTATCCTTTCTTTTTCTCTTTCTCCTTTCATTTTTGTTTCAGACTTTTCTTGTGGAAGGGTCTCCTTCTTTGCATGAATTTCTTGAATTTCTTAACAAGGAGAGCTACCTCATCATCTTCATCATCTTCACTGCTGCTCTTTTCATTTTCTGCAGCTTTGAGTGCTATTGTTCTTTTCTTTTTCACTCTTCCTCTTGATGTTGTTTCATGTAAGCTCATGGGTCATAAGGGATCCAAGTAGCCCCTCCAAAGGTAGAATATTCAAGTCTTTGGCTTCTTGGATTGCTGTCACTTTGGCTTCCCATGATTTGGAAGAGACCTAAGAATTTTTCGCACTAATTCAGAGTTAGTATAAGTCTTACCAAGACTTTTCAACCATTTACAATATCAGTAAATCTAGTGTACATGCATGTAATTGACTCATTTTGTTCCATGCTGAAAAGTTCATATTTGTACACTAGTATGTTAATTTTGGATTCCTTAACTTGATTGGTACCCTCATGAGTACTTCCAACCTATCCCATATTTCTTTGGCTGAAATACAAGTGGATATTCAATTGAATTCATTTGCATCCAAAGAACAGTATAAGACATTCATAGCCTTGGCATTAAGCTGAGCCATTTTTCTATCATTCTCATTCCAATCCCTTTCGGGCTTAGGAACAATAGATCCATCTACTATGTGTGTGGGAGTGCTAGGACCATTAATAATAACACTCCATAATTCATAATCTAAAGCTTGAATGAAAATTCTCATTCTTGCTTTCCAATATGAATAATTTGTGCCACTAAACAAAGGAGGTCGATTTGTGGATTGACCTTCAGAAAAAGATGATCCAGCTTGAGCTGCCATTTGGATCTTTAGCTCTTGATTATTAAATCAAGCCAAAATGAGCATAAGCTCTGATACTAATTGTTGGCCCAGATGGCAACCCAAGGAGGGGGTGAATTGGGTTCTTTTAAAAAATTTTACACTTAAAAATCAATTTCACAAAGTTAATGTGCACAAGTAAAGTGATGCTAAGAATGTAAAGCACAATGAGAGAGAGAGAAACAATTATGATAAATACAAAAGATTTATAGTGGTTTGGTGTTACCCACACCTACGTCCACTCCCAAGCAACTCTTGGGTCACCACTATAATCACCTGATTACAGCTGAGTTGTTTTGCAAGATCACAACTCAAACTTGTTGTTTTACACGGGATCACAATGAACCCAGTTAGTTTTCACAGGTTCACCAGCACACAACCCAACATAAGCTACTCTTAGCTTATCCCGAGGTCAACTACCTCAACTAATTCAATCCCCCTGATTGAATTAGCAAACAGACAATTCAAGTATATGTTTACAATAATTAAAAGCCCCTCAAATGAGCAAATATGCAATGTAAATAAATGAGAATAGAAAAGCCTATTTTGAAGCAATGTAAAGTTGACTTTTCTTCTTTTCTTCTTTTCCTCCTCTCTTCTAAATGGACTATCACGATTTGAACTGAGATTCTTGAATGAAGCTCGTTGAAGAGAAGGTTGAAGATTTTAGGGCTCTTGCTCCTCTTCTTCAAACCGGTGGAAATCCTTTGGATTTGATCTTGAAACGCCTTTGGATTTCTCTTTTATCTTTTCTTAATAGATGGCCTTGAGCACAGAGATTTTCCTCTTTTGAAAGCTAATAGATTCCTCTCTTTTTCTTTTCAATATTTCTTCTTCTCTCTCTTATTCTCTATTTTTTAAACGGATGACACCCTTTTTATAAACTTCCTTAATCCAAGATTAGGTGAGAAATAGCCGTTGAGAATGTACTTAGATTGCTTCCTCATGCAAAGAAATAGATCCGTTGGGGGTTAGGTGAAGAAATGTTACCGTTGGAATCGTCTCTGACAGATTTGAAATCCGATTCTGACATGTTGGAGTCAGCTCCAACTTTTCATGTGTCAGCTCTAAATCGGGTTTCCAAAAATAGTAACAAAACATCGGTCAGGAGTCGGCTCCGATAAACTGTGGTGTCGGCTCGACGCGATCTAGAGTCGGCTCTAATTTTTGAGGGTGTCGACTCTAACAGTGTCCCAAAAAAGCACTCTATGTTCTCAGGTTAGAGTCGGCTCTAAAATTTTCAAATGTTGGCTCCGAAAACTGACTCAGAAAATAGTTCTCTATACCTCATGTTAGAGTCAGCTCTAGCTTTCCAAGTGTCGATTCTAAACCATACCAAAAATGTTAAACTGTTCCGATACACTCTGGAGTCATTTCCAAACACTGTGGGTGTCGGCTCCAAGTTCTGAACTTTAATATATTCCATTAAAAACTAATTCAAACTTAATTTATATATCATTTGGATAATTGACCTTTCTAAATTCCTGAAATACTTGTCAATTACATTAGTAACACAAGGAATATACTCATAGCTTTTGTTAATCATCAAAATCAATAAGTGGGTTAACACCGGTAGTGACGGGCAGAGTGACCTCCCCCGTAACTCTCACAGAGTCCCCAGTGAAACCCATTAAGGGTGTGGTGACAGGCCGAAGGAAACTGGGAGACAAGTTCATCTAAACAAATGTGTCATAACTCAAAACGTCCACTGAACTTCCACTGTCAACTAGAATTCTTTTTATAGGGTGCTTCGCGATCGTCGTAGACACGATGACGCCATCATCGTTCTTGTTGACCACCCCTTCTAGGTCCCTTTTAGAAAAAAAAATTACAGAATCTAACCCCTCCTCCCCACATGGCCTCTTGGATGTGCTGCCTACCCCCCAGAAGATCATTGCCACTGTTTTCTCGGTTGGGACATTGTCGATGCTGGCCATTGGTGGCGAGGGCACCGACGGACCGGGTGCACCTGGGTTGCCTCTCTGAACAAATTTCCCCAGATGGCCATACTAGATGAGGTCCTCTATCGTCTTCTTCAACTGACGATAGTTGTCGGTGTTGTGGCCGTGGTCCGGTGGAAGCGGCAAGTTTTTGTTACAGGGGGTCTTCGGGTTCAATGGAGGAGGGCGCTGAAGATATGGCTCGCCCTGATCTCAAGCAAGATGTGAGATATCGAAGTGAGTAAGGGAGTGAATGGACCATCCCTGGGGGCAAGGGTCCGAGGATAGTTGTCTGGTCGGTAAGGAGGCTCGGGCCTCCTGGGACGAGCCTCAGCAGGCTCGGGTCGAGTTTTCTTCTTGGCGACACTTCCACTAGCCTCGCGCGGGAGGAATCAACCTTGTCGGTGTGGATGTATTTTTGTGCCCGGCTCAAAGTTTGGCATAGGAGCTGGGCGGCTTCTTGTCGAGAGAATAAGCAAAACGGAAGGGATGGAGACCTCGCTTCAAGGCCAAGGTGGCCACAAAATCCTCGAGGTTGTAGACCTCGAGGGCAACCTCTTTGAATCGAGCGACGAAGTTCCGCAGGGACTCGCCACCCTTCTACTGGAAAAAATAAGCTATCCGCCACTCGAGGGATCTTTCGGCAGGCATCAAAATGGGCCAAGAAGGCCCTCTCCAGCTAGCGAAAGGAGTTGATACTTCGTGGCAGAGGAAGTACCAGGCTCGGGCAGCCTTCTGCAAGGTAGTGGGGAAGGCGATTCAGAGCAAAGAGTCGGTCGCCCTCTGGACTGCATGAGGACCTTGTGGCTTTCTAGGTGGTCCAGGGGATCGGTGATCCCGTCATACGGGTTCAGCTGAGGAAGACTGAACCGGATTGAGATCGGCTCCTCTATAATACGGCAGGACAGTGGTGGCCGGCTGTCGTAGTCCGCCTTTGGTAGGTTGGTGATCCAGCAACTGAGCTCCTCCAGCCACTGGTTGTACTCATCAAGCCGGTGCTCGACCTGACGAGCTATCCGGCCATCGAAGGATCCCTCCCTTGAATATTCCAAGGATGGGGAGGAATGACGGTGGTGAAGACGTGTGTGCTCCGCCTCCTTCCTGTGTCATCGCTTGGGAAAAGCACTGGCATAACGAGAAGGAGACCGGGACCTCTTGGAGGTCTCCCAACGATGATGCCTGGGCGAAGCGTGGCAGTGGCAAACTTCTCAGATAGGAGACCTTCCCCAAGAAGAATGCTGGATGAGTTGAACCACCCCCGAGATAGATGAGGGTGGCCTTGGCTGCTGTTGCAGGACTTGGACCACCGCCACCAGCGACTAAACTTGCATGGTGAGGGAGGCGATCCAATCATCTTGATGCTGGGACGGCGATGGTGGCGATGGCAGAGCGGGGACATCGGCCTGGGGAGCGAGGGGACCGATCGCCGTAGGTCAGTTCCCGGGCGATGCCCCCTAGCGTAGCTGGTGGAGACCTCTTGTGCATGTGTCATCACCATTTTCTCGAATGCTCAGGGGAAGAAGATCTGTAGCTAACTGGTTCGAAGCTATTTTCTCCTTTCTACCCCCTACCTGGCGCGCCAATCTGTTGACGCCAAGTCACCTTCCTTCAACGTTAGGGAACGGAGGTCCTTCTCCTCGAAGAGCTCCTGCAAGAAAATCCCCGGAGACCAGTTGCACCGGTGGGGACCCTCGACACTCAAGTAAGCAACTCGGGAATAGACAAGAATGAACTAGCAGAAAGATAGCTAGAGAGCTTGAGTTCAGATCCCCCTCCTCGTCGTGAGTGTGGGTTTTTATACCTGTTTAAGGGTCCCTTTTTTGCTTCCAGAAGGTGGTTGATTTCGAGGTGCCTTTGTCCGATAGCGGATGGATGGCAAGGCTGATAGTGACGGTCGCAACCGACACTAAGCATGTTAGAGGTGTCTTGCCCTGCTAGCTACCTGTCAAGCACGGCGCTACAAATGGCAGGCAGGCCTAGCCGTGTTAGGCGTGTGCCGTTACGGGTTGTGGCCACACGCCATTGCAGATAAGTAGCAGACCACATGGCCGCCACAGGTGGTTGGTGGGCCACGTGGGTGTGTCAGGCGGCTCGAGGTGGCATGACATGAGATCCGAAGCTCGGGTGTCCCCCAGGTCAGAGGCCGAGGGGACGATGGGTCCGAGGTTGAGGCCGAGGGGACACTGGGTCCGAGGCCGAGGGAGGGCCTCGAAGGTTGAAGGGACCTCGGAGGCCGAGGGGGTTCCGGAGGCCAAGGCGGGGGTCCCATCAGTTGCTTTCTCCGTTAACCCTAACGACATTGGATCAGCCATATCAGAGTATGTGTTGAAAATGGAGAGCCCATTTATGGGTTCCTTAATGATTTACCTTTTCTTATTTCATGAGGCCAAATATTTCTAATCCCTTATTAACCTTTACACCTAGCTATTTGAATTGGGATCAATTATTTATGTATCTTACAATTAGTTTCTCAAAACAAGATATTCCATATAACTTGAAGAGGTTGGAAACTTGTTTCCCTTCTTAAATAATTGATCAGTATGTGCACCTTCAAGGCCTATGAAATATCTTGGTTCCAGAAAGGAAGAACTATAGAAATATTCTTGCTCATAGAGAGCTTGGATAGAGATATTATGATAATTATGGAATAATAAGAAAATGTTCTCATACTTTTTTCTTTTGCCCTAAGGTTATTTTTTTTGCATATATTCAGGGATGGAACTAGAGGCTTAAGGTCCTCCTCTCAAAAAGACTCTCAAGGTTGAAAACTCCTTAAGCATCCCCTTTTTTTGGGTAACTTTAGTTTAATTTGCTACACTTATTTATACATATGTGTAGCAAGTTAAACTCCAAATACATCAAATGAAGCCTTAACCTATCCAAATTTCTTTATTCACTATGTAGAAATATGTATTAATATGCTTGACCATCATCAAAGTTTATTATTTAATATACAATAAATTTTAATGATGTTAACATTCATGTGTTTGGCCATCATTAAGTTCATTATTTGATATGCAATAGAAATTTAGCTATTAAAGCTTCTATTTATTATAATTTGTTATACTATTATACAACAATCAAGAATTGTGAGAAAAAGGAGAAAACAATATATCTCATACATCATATGGAAGAGGTAATAATGATATTAAAATTAATAATGAGAGTTTTTGTATAGAGGCTCAACTCATGCAGAGTTCTCAATTTGTCATGCCTAACACCAATATTAATGATGAAAGTTTTTATTTAGTCATCATTAAAATTTGATATTTAATGTGCAATAAAATTTTGTTTATTAAAGAAATTAATTTAATTTAATTTATTACGTTACTATATTACATTTTTAAGAATAGTTAGAAAAAAAAGGCATTGTATCTGTGCATTGCACAGTTACATGATAGCTATTCATTAATAATGCCAGCTTGCTATTGAAATTAATCCATATTTGATGTCCCTTTATTATTCTAAATTTTAAATAAAGTGATAGTATGCCAAGTGGTAATTTCCAAGACACTGTCATAGGTTTTCTCTTGCAATCTTTGTTGAATATAATTAATTCAGAAAATTGAACTAAGAAAGACTCTTTGATATAATAGGAGCAATGTTTACTAAAATAAAACCTCTCTACAATTTCAAATATAGCTAAAATGGAATTTTAAAATAAGAAAGCCTCCTTAGTATAACATGAAATTTTTCTAAAAATGAAGTTACTTATATATTGTTTGTATCTTTTTCTTTAGTATATTCAGTTTTTCTAGTCAACCTAAAACACCATCTCTAGCTTGCACATATCTTTCTCCCAATCACATTTTCTATCCAAGCATACAAAGCATAGATGTACCATAACTTTATTTTTGTGGGTGAGTGTGGTGGAAAGAAAAACTCTTTTGCTTTTAAAATCACATCCTTATTTAAAACTCTTTTTAGTTTTATCTCCCTTACAATGATAAAATAATATATAGCAACAACTAACGGAGTTATAACCCTCGGATATGACTACAGTTTTACATTGGACATCAACTGATTGTAACCCTCCTCTTTGATCTAGTTGTGACTAGCTATGTATAAAAGTTAATAACAAATCATACAACATTCAATAGATTGATTATTATTGGATGTATATCATATAAGCTGTTAAAAAAAAGTAGAGCACTCCCAATTTGATTATGTTTCTTCTCATAAACACTTTAATTTATTTATGCATAAAAATGTTAATGTTTTTATCTATTTATTACTACCTAATATAGTTATATTGCTTAACTAAGTCAAATTAATAGTTTACTATAGCCAACAATAGAGCAATCCTAGTTTCATCCCTACATATATATTTGCATAGATCATGGAAATATCTTAAGCTCAACTTCAATGGGAGAGTATGTTCTGGATTTTATGCTCTCCAAGTTTGAATTTTTAAGTAATAACCAAGAAGAATTAGGTTACTTGTATGCTGTCCGATAAAAATCAAGGATCCTTTCAAGGTCGGAAGCATCATTCTTCTATGGTTACTAGGATGGGTTTATTGTTAGTTGGGCATGGCAATACACTTCAAGCAGCATATAATAGAAAACACTATATCTCATACATCATATGGAAGAGGTAATAATGATATTAATATTAATAATGAGAGTTTTTGTATAGAGGCTCAACGCATGCAGAGTTCTCAACTTGTCATGCCTAACACCAATATTAATGATGAAAGTTTTTATTTAGTCATCATTAAAATTTGCTATTTAATGTGCAACAAAATTTTGGTTATTAAAGGAATTAATTTAATTTAATTTATTATATTACTATATTACATTTTTAAGAATAGTTAGAAAAAAAAGGCATTGTATCTGTGCATTGCACAGGTTACATGATAGCTATTCATTAATAATGCCAGCTTGCTATTGAAATTAATCCATATTCGATGTCCCTTTATTATTCTAAATTTTAAATAAAGTGATAGTGTGCCAAGTGGTAATTTTCAAGACACTGTCATTGGTTTCCTCTTGCAATCTTTGTTGAATATAATTAATTCAGAAAATTGAACTAAAAAGACTCTTTGATATAATAGGAGCAATTTTTACTAAAATAAAATCTCTCTACAATTTCAAATATAGCTAAAATGAAATTTTAAAATAAGAAAGCCTCCTTAGTATAACATGAATTTTTTCTAAAAATGAAGTTACTTATATATGGTTTGTATCTTTTTCTTTAGTATATTCAGTTTTTCTATTCTACCTAAAACACCATCTCTAGGTTGCACATATCTTTCTCCCAATCACATTTTCTATCCAAGCATACAAAGCATAGATGTACCATAACTTTATTTTTGTGGGTGAGTGTAGTGGAAAGAAAAATTCTTTTGCTTTTAAAATCACATCCTTATTTAGAACCTTTTTTAGTTTTATCTCCTTTATAATGATAAAATAATATATAGCAACAACTAACGGAGTTATATCCCTCGGATATGACTACAGCTTTACATTGGACATCAATTGATTGTAAACCTCCTTTTTGATCTAGGTTGTGACTAGCTATGTATAAAAGTTAATAACAAATCATACAACATTCAATAGATTGATTATTATTGGATGTATATCATATAAGCTGTTAAAAAAAAGTAGAGCACTCCCAATTTGATTATGTTTCTTCTCATAAACACTTTAATTTATTTATGCATAAAAATGTTTAATTTTTTTATCTATTTATTACTACCTAATATAGTTATATTGCTTAACTAAGTCAAATTAATAGTTTAATATGGCCAACAATAGAGCAATCCTAGTTTCATCCCTACATATATTTTTGCAAATATCATGGAAATATCCTAAGCTCAACTTCAATGGGAGAGTATGTTATGGGTTTTATGCTCTCCAAGTTTGAATTTTTAAGTAATAACCAAGGTTACTTATATGTTGTCCAATAAAAATCACGGATCCTTTCAAGGTCAAAAGCATCATTCTTCTATGGTTACTAGGATGGGTTTATTGTTAGTTAGGCATGGCAACACACTTCAAGCACCATATAATAGAAAACACTATATCTCATACATCATATTGAAGAGGTAATAATGATATTAATATTAATAATGAGAGTTTTTGTATAGAGGCTTAACGCATGCAGAGTTCTCAATTTGTCATGCCTAACACCAATATTAATGATGAAAGTTTTTATTTAGTCATCATTAAAATTTGCCATTTAATGCGCAATAAAATTTTGGTTATTAAAGGAATTAATTTAATTTAATTTATTATGCTACTATATTACATTTTTAAGAATAGTTAGAAAAAAAAAGGCATTGTATCTGTGGAGTGCACATGTTACATGATAGTTATTCATTAATAATGCTAGCTTGCTATTGAAATTAATCCATATTCGATGTCCCTTTATTATTCTAAATTTTAAATAAAGTGATAGTGTGCCAAGTGGTAATTTCCAAGACACTGCCATTGGTTTCCTCTTGCAATCTTTGTTGAATATAATTAATTCAGAAAATTGAACTAAGAAAGACTCTTTGATATAATAGGAGCAATTTTTACTAAAATAAAACCTCTCTACAATTTCAAATATAGCTAAAATGGAATTTTAAAATAAGAAAGCCTCCTTAGTATAACATGAAATTTTTCTAAAAATGAAGTTACTATATATGGTTTGTATCTTTTTCTTTAATATATTCAGTTTTTCTATTCCACCTAAAACACCATCTCTAGCTTGCACATATCTTTCTCCCAATCACATTTTCTATCCAAGCATACAAAGCATAGATGTACCATAACTTTATTTTTGTGGGTGAGTGTGGTGGAAAGAAAAACTCTTTTGCTTTTAAAATCACATCCTTATTTAGAACTTTTTATAGTTTTATCTCCTTCACAATGATAAAATAATATATAGCAACAACTAACGGAGTTATATCCCTCGGATATGACTATAGTTTTACATTGGACATCAACTGATTGTAACCCTCCTATTTGATCTAGGTTGTGACTAGCTATGTATAAAAGTTAATAACAAATCATACAACATTCAATAGATTGATAATTATTGGATGTATATCATATAAGCTGTTAAAAAAAAGTAGAGCATTCCCAATTTGATTATGTTTCTTCTCATAAACACTTTAATTTATTTATGCATAAAAATGTTTAATGTTTTTATCTATTTATTACTACCTAATATAGTTATATTGCTTAACTGTCAAATTAATAGTTTACTATGGCCAACAATAAAGCAATCCTAGTTTCATCCCTACATATCTATTTGCAAAGATCATGGAAATATCCTAAGCTCAACTTCAATGGGAGAGTATGTTCTGGATTTTATGCTCTCCAAGTTTGAATTTTTAAGTAATAACCAAGAAAAATTAGGTTACTTATATGCTGTCTGATAAAAATCAAGGATCCTTTCAAGGTCGGAAGCATCATTCTTTTATGGTTACTAGGATTGGTTTATTGTTAGGTGGGCATGGAAATGCACTTCAAGCACCATACAATAGAAAACACTATATCTCATACATCATATGAAAGAGGTAATAATGATATTAATATTAATAATGAGAGTTTTTGTATAGAGGCTCAATGCATGCAGAATTCTCAATTTGTCATGCCTAACACCAATATTAATGATGAAAGTTTTTATTTAGTCATCATTAAAATTTGCTATTTAATGTGCAACAAAATTTTGGTTATTAAAGGAATTAATTTAATTTAATTTATTATGTTACTATATTATATTTTTAAGAATAGTTAGAAAAAAAAGGCATTGTATCATAGGTTACATGATAGCTATTCATTAATAATGCCAGCTTGCTATTGAAATCAATCCATATTCGGTGCCCCTTTATTATTCTAAATTTTAAATAAAGTGAAAGTGTGCCAAGTGGTAATTTCCAAGACACTGCCATTGGTTTCCTCTTACAATCTTTGTTGAATATAATTAATTCAAAAAATTAAACTAAGAAAGACTCTTTGATATAATTGGAGCAATTTTTACTAAAATAAAACCTCTCTACAATTTCAAATATAGCTAAAATGGAATTTTAAAATAAGAAAGCCTCCTTAGTATAACATGAAATTTTTCTGAAAATGAAGTTATATATGGTTTGTATCTTTTTCTTTAGTATATTCAGTTTTTCTATTCCACCTAAAACACCATCTCTAGCTTGCTTATATCTTTCTTCCAATCACATTTTCTATCCACGCATACAAAGCATAGATGTACCATAACTTTATTTTTTGTGGGTGAATGTGGTGGAAAGAAAAACTCTTTTGCTTTTAAAATTACATCCTTATTTAGAACTTTTTTTAGTTTTATCTTCTTTACAATGATAAAATAATATATAGCAACAACTAACGGAGTTATATCCCTCGGATATGACTACAGTTTTACATTGGACATCAATTGATTGTAACCCTCCTCTTTGATCTAGGTTGTGACTAGCTATGTATAAAAGTTAATAACAAATCATACAACATTTAATAGATTGATTATTATTAGATGTATATTGTATAAGCTGTTAAAAAAAAGTAGAGCACTCCCAATTTGATTATGTTTCTTCTCATAAACACTTTAATTTATTTATCCATACAAATGTTTAATGTTTTTATCCATTTATTACTATGTAATATAGTTATATTGCTTAACTAAGTCAAATTAATAGTTTACTATGGCCAACAATAAAGCAATCCTAGTTTCATCCCTACATATATTTTTGCAAAGATCATGGAAATATCCTAAGCTCAACTTCAATGGGAGAGTATGTTCTGGGTTTTATACTCTACAAGTTTGAATTTTTAAGTAATAACCAAGAAAAATTAGGTTACTCATATGATGTCCGATAAAAATCAAGGATCCTTTCAAGGTCAGAAGCATCATTCTTCTATGGTTACTAGGATGGATTTATTGTTAGTTGGGCATGGCAATGCACTTCAAGCACCATATAATAGACCTATGAGATAGCTAGGCAACTGAGGTATCACTTCTCTCCCTTATTTAATAAATTTTGTGAGCTAGGGACCCCCAAAACTAGGTGTCCTATAAATTGATTCCGGTGCTTTGATGTGAGATGCAAAAGATAATATTGGTTTTGTGGTGCAAAATTACTTTGGAATGGTTCTTGTAGCAGGAGGTCTATCCTCTAGAAGCTAAGTATCCATTGCTGAGTTGATGGCTGCCTAAATTACTCAATTATATTTTTAACATTATTAATGGAACTCAAGTATAGATCAAAGGTGACTCAACTATTATTGTTTTCATATATTATTTCTACTACTTCTTGTTTCTATCTATATCTCTTGGATTTCCAAGGTCTCCTATAATATTTGAATGATGGAGGGGTCTATCATATATTAGAGAGGAAAAGTGCTAGATTGCTATCTTCCCCTCTAAACTTAGCTGGTCACTTTTTTGAGGTAAATATCCATAATATCACACTACTTTAGCTAGCATGAAGTTAGAAAATAAAATATTACAAATAGCTTAGAAAGTGATGGGGGGTCATACAAGAAATTTGAGTAACGAGCAACATGAGAGCCTGCCCATTTTATAGTATTATTGGTCTCTTTAAATATATGGTTGGTTTGAAACCAACTTTTAAATATCCTAAACCAAATATCGCAACATCATAGATACTAGATTAGAGATCCACTTAATAACAATTTTTAAATCATCCTTCAATAAAATGGGAGTAGCTTGAAAATTAGTAATGGCATAAACTAACCCTTCTCATGTTCCTTACAATTCCTCTACATAATGCCTCTTCTAAGTAGTTGTGTCTGGAGTTTTTTTTTTTTTTTCTTGAAAATACAATAGGGCTTTCTAGCCTTTGCCCACTAAAAAAATTCTTGAACTCCTGGGAACTCCTAATTTATAAGCATAAATTTTACTGATGCTTGGATAGACATAAGTATTGACATCCATATATTTAAAAAAAAAAGTATACTTATTTTCATATTTACTTATTTTGGATATATTAAAGAAAAGTCAGACCACTTTTAATAAGTCTAATAACATATAAAATGTATTGAGCCTAACCTTTTATCAACATGATATCAAGTAGGTTTACAAAAAATTATAGTTGAATATCCTTCATGAACTTGGTTGATGTCATGCTGTTAGATCAATTATCTTATTGGACTTGTCTCACACAATGCATGGCCAAATGCATTTCTCAAAACTATTAGATAGTAAGAAAAATGAGAAGACCTAATGAAACATTTGCATTAAAATTAAATAGCTTATTTATTATTTCGTAATGATTCACTTCGTAATTATATATTTCTATGCCAATCAAAGCATTGACTCATTTTTCTTTTCTTATAACCAATATGCATGCATACATTCATACTCATTTACATATATATGTACGTTCATATACATACACACACACACACACACATATATATATATATACAAGCAAGCATGCATGCATGTGTATGTGTGTATGTATGTATAGAGAAAGGGTTGCTTCTCTTAAAAGGAGAGTATCTACTCCTCCCTATTCCAAAATCAATAATAAGATATTCAAATCAAAGATCTATGCGATTGATTATAATTCATACTATGAGATGCAACTCAAAACCAAAAACCACATATCTTGATCATCTCTAATCTATATGTCACATGAATATGAAAAATAAATGGTTAAAATGCTATAAGACTATTTTGCTAAAATTTAAGTATTAAAATCTATTAATTTTTAATTTATATATGTTTTAATATAAATGAATCATGATCACAAGGTATATTCTCGATTTAAATGCTTTATCATATATTATAATATATTAACATAATGGGGACCATTTATTTTATTGTCCATCAAACACTAACAAAATATAGTATTTTTTATTTCAACAACATGGATTTTTGGTTCATTTTAGAATTGAGAAGATTAGATGAGATCTCTTCAAAGAAGCAAAGTCCATCTCTCTCTATCTCTCTCGCATATGTGTGTGTTATGTGTGCAAAGAGCTTGTAGACAATTCCATTAAATCAACTACTCTTAGATCAGTGGACACTAACTAGAAAATGTCGTTGCTCTAGATCATTGAAGGGCCTTCACTAACATATATTGCAACATTTATTACACATCATGCATAAATATATATAGTAAAGATAGATTATAGATTTGGAAATAAGGACATTTTTTCTTCACCTAAATTCTATCTTGTGCGATTCCCTTCTTCCTAAACTCTAATAATGCAAAACCAACCCAAACCATTCAGTTCAAGACATATTATACCAAACTGGTGTAGAACTGGATGAATTTGCCGGTTCAATATAGGAACTCATCCCCACCAACTCTTACTAGCAATTTTTCAGTTACTATTAGTACCATCTCAATATCAAACCATATTGCCCTGGTTTTGAGTGGTACTGTCATAAAAGGTATCTTAGAGTTGTCTCAATATGAGATGCATACTAAATTGTACCAACTATATCCCTATTGAACCAATAGGGGTATTTAGTACAGAGATTGTAGAAGTTTATAATAACCTTAATGATTTTGGCATATGACTCATCCAAATTTTGCGATTTCTATAAATAAATGGAAATACATTATGCCTTGATGAAAATAGTGCCAGCATCAAAAAGTAATTCTTAATGGCTCAAAGAAACAGAGATTACTTCAGGAGAACAGAAAATCAATAGGTGGAAAACTTGAGAACCAGAGACCCTTGGTTGCTAGGCAATACCCCAGCCAAGAGAAAGAAAATCTAAATGAAGCAGAATCAATGACAAGAAAGAAAAATGAAAACATTTTACAAGACTTTAATCAGAATTCAATTAATTCATTAAATTTCAGATAGAATCAATCATTAGATTGAACTTTTTGAAGCAGATACTAACCTCGTACCTAGATCTTTACATGGATACTGATGGCCAAATTCTATAGAGCAAGGACTAATGAAATGAAAATATCAACACTGATATTATGTAACAAATTAAATAAAACCTTAGTAAAAAGAGAATCAACATACCAGATTTTTGTGGAAGACATCAACTCAAGTAGCTATACTTATAAGATACAGATGCTGGATCACTTTGTGATATTTAACCAAACTGCTTGAGCTTATCTGATATAAATGGCTCGTACCACTTCCACAGGAGAACTACTCATGCAACAGAAAGTTTTAATACAATATATTCTGGATGTCTAGAATAAACCAGGTGTTAGCTTTATACTGTAGCGTGATGTTAAATGCATCCTGAAGTTAAACCTTGTACCTTTGAGATTGTGAACATGACTATGTTCTAGTATCATGATCGGTTGGTAAAAAATCTGAGGCGGTCACATGAATGTATAATGCTAGAAAAGTTAATCCTACTGCAATCTGTGCTCATTTTGCCTCTACAGAACTGGCTTTAGAGATGCCCCTATGCATTTTGTAGTCCACTTATAAAATCTTTTACAAAAATTATTTCAAATCATTTCAAACAGATTCATGAGATGATGGCATGAACAGTGAATGAATCAGATCAAGTATATTCCTAACCTTATTACCTTCACAAGTAAAAAGAGTGGCTAAATGGCACTAGATGGGGATAACAATCCCACCCAAATAGTGAATTGTATGAATAAATTGTGGATTTTAGTCAGCTCCATGGACCTGTTGCAAATCTGGCATCATCTGACAATCATCATCATTATTATTCAACAGATATGAATTGCAATACATGAAAGTCAACAGAAATTAAGGTATCTTTCATTTGATATCTCTCAAAACTAAGAAACATGGCCTATTTCTTACCAAATTCAGATTATGATGCATATGTAACGTGCTATGATAAAGTAAAACTGGTAATAATTTATTACCCAATTTGGTCTGTAGAAGATTAAAGCACTCTTCTGAAGAGAGGTATGAAGAAGTATCTTTTAAAAGTTATTGATGGTTATTAAATCGCATGCTCCCAAAACATGTTGTTATATATTTTGCATTGACAGGGATACCAGAATCAGTTTCAGACATGCATCCAAGAGTCTGACTTGTAAGAGGGAAACAAAAAGTAAGATATGGGAACACACGCAACAAACTGATAGCTATAGCCCATTCGTGACAGTTTTATCATCAAATCTCCAAGGTGTAGAATCTGATTAGGGTTTTGATAAACCCCAAATTCTCTCATATCTAGGTCTCATTTCCAATTCATTAATTGAAGACAACTTCAAATCAAGAATGGATCAAGGGAGCACAATATCAGATTAAAGGAGCAAGCAACTATTCCATAATTAAAATACCACCTCTTCTACTAGAATCAGTGTGCCTACAGCCTAGTCTAGATCTGATCACAGTTAAATAAATAAATAAATAAAAACCCTTCCCTTCCGGTCTAGACCTAGTCCAGATCTACATAGCTATTCCCTTTGGATTCCAGTCCTGATCTAGATTGCATAGCTATTCCTTCTAAAATCTTTTTCTTGGTTCCTTCAACCAATGCAACACAAAATTAGCACTTCTTGTAACTTGTTATCAGAACAAAGAGGTATGTTTGCAATCGTGGTACAGAGCTCTGTATCAGTATCATGCTGGTACAATATCAGTATGCTCAGTATGAAGATCAGTTTGACATATTGAAACCCAATACGTGCCGTGCCGCACCCCGTCCCTCCCCTCCCCTCCCCCCCCCCCCCCCCCCCCCCCCCGCGAATACTAAGTATTTGTTCAGTACCAATATGGCACAATACACCTGATATGAGGTGATGCAAACCAGAATGGTGAACCTTGCAAAAGGGTCTTTCTTGTCCTGCCATTCAATATGAGGATAATAAAAGAAAAGTATATAAGAACATGATGAAGAATCCAAGATCTAAATCACCACTCCGGCAATACCATGTTGCAATAATCAGATCTTTGTATAAGGGAAAAAGAAACGAAAGATGAAAAGAAGAAGAGAAGAGAAGAGAAGCCAAAGATATTGGAAGAACCAACTAGAAAGATTAGAGCTAGTTACCCCTCCCCTCCTATTTATAATAAGGATGCGATGATTACATTAATACCCTTATCATGAACCTATTTTATTCTATCTATGTTAACAAAAAAAAGTTGATTTCTTACTATTATTGAGCATAGCACTAAATACCCATCAAGAAGGAATTGGAGTCATGACACAATCTCCAAAGGAAGCTTTCAATAATACTAGACCTAATAAAACCAAACTAAATTGCTCAACGTGGAAGTGAGAAAAAAATCTAGGAAAGAATTTATATAAGTCCTCGCATAAAAGCATATAAAGACAACAATTAATATAGGCTCAATCTAATTCAATTAAACCTAATCAGCAGGATTCACTTACCCAAAGTAAACTAAGAAGTGAACATAGGAAATCATGAAACCAAAGTTTTGGGATGTGTTTTAGTTCCTAAAATCGCATTCTCTGCAGCATGGACAGCTGTTGCGTCTAACAGCATCTGATTTTGTCTGCGCTTTCCACAGGAATAATTAGAGTTGATTCTGTAGCACATTTTTGATGGCTGCAATCACAGCAACCTGCAAAAAAAATCTCATGCCAATTTCTGATGCGTAACACATGCATCAATAAAAAAGCCTTCGGTTTGAAAGACCATTCTCAGTATATTTTGTGATATCCTGAGCAAAGTCTAAGATAGTAAAATTTAATGCCAAAAGTTAAAATGCAACTTTCTGGGCATTCTGAAACTGCTTGTCTTAGATGTTCCAGATCCTTCTAAAATGAATCAATAATCAGACTTGCTTTTTTGGAAAAGAATTCAGTTACCGCCAACCGTTATAGTGTAACATTCTAGACAATCTGAAGTTAAAAATATGGCAAAACCTACTTAAACAAACTAATTTGTAAAGTCAGTAGAAAGTGGAACACTTCTAAAATCTGTCAAAATTAAAAATAAACATATACCCTTCTATCCCATAATGCATCCTGACTATTCATTTGATACCTATGTTTTATTGTGCTGTCAGGCTGTTAGGACCAAGGTTTGCCATACTTGGGAACGGATACTATTTTGATTCCAATCCAATATGGTACAGTATGAGGCATACAATACCATTTCAATACTGTTTCAAGGCAGTATGGACCCTGTTCCATTTCAAAATGACGAACTGTCCTAGTTCCCCGCTAGTTCAGTTTGATACGCCTTAAATTGGGCAGTTCAGAATAGTTCAGTCTACCTTGATACACACTAACCATCCTTTCTGAATCTTTTTTTTTATTACATTACTGGAAAGCTTTTATCCTCATGTAGCATTTATCGATTTGAAATCATGAATGCAACCCTCCTTAAAATAACTCAGTTAAATTATATATCTTGAAACAGCCAGTTCTTAAAACACCATTAGAGTAGAGAAAAAAAGAGAATAACAGGGTGCTGATCTGTATAACTTCAAAGGCAAAAATATGGAGTTCAAGGTGCACATTTGGAAGAAGAAAACAAGTAACTATGAGATATTTCTCACTCTTCTAATCCTATTTTCTTTGATTTGTTTCTTAATAAGTGTTTACAATGTGATCTCTTGGTTGGAACTACTATGTACGGTCACAACATGATTGGTGGCCTTGACAAACTGCAAAGAACAGTTTTATAACTATGTGTGAGATTGAAGAAGTGCATCTCCTTTTCCTCATGATTTGTCACCAAGAAACTTGGTAGAATGCAGTAGCATTGCACTTGCTCCTCAAGATGTGTTAAAATATGCTATTGATCAAGGTTTGCAATCTCAATGCTAGAACCCTACTGATATCATACTCCTATAGTGTCAATACATCAAGCGAGGGTTTAGTAGGTTGGCATGGTGCGATACCAATTCAGTATAGTATGCCTAATATGAGACACAACACACAAGTACGGCAAACCTTACTGTCAGTCATCATCTGATGTACACTTTTAGCACTTTTTGTTGTTAGTATCTTTGGTGAACCAATTAGTAAGTCAACAAAATAATAAAGCCAACTTCTAATATTAGTACAATAACTAAGCAACTGCTAATCTGAAACTAATCAGCATAGATCAGTCATCTAGGTCCCCTTTAATGGTTATTCCTCTTAGCTACCATGAAGTGTAAATAAATGCATTTATCATGGATTTAAGTACTATACCATCCATACAGGCCACATCATACTGTATTGCTTAGGTATCGGTACTAGTATTCTCCTCCATACAGTATGATGCCAGAATGTGGTTTACATCTTGAATGTGCTGTCCTGACATAAGATGCACCATGTGCCAATATGCTGCTTTTGAGTCAAGTATGACATGGGTAATGGCACTGCAACTTGAGAACTTGGCCTTGCTGTTGATGACTTCTATTAATATGATTGCATTTAAGATGGATTTTGTGAACACAGACTGCAACTTGAGAACTTGGCCTTGCTGTTGATGACTTCTATTGATATGATTGCATTTAAGATGGATTTTGTGAACACAGAATTATAGTTTCTTTCAGAGATTATTGACCCTTTCCCTTCTAAATCGATTCCTAGCTATATGTCAGTCATGTGCTCATTCTATATCGCAAAAAAAGTGACCCAATGCCCAAATGGATGGAACTTCTTATTACAGCACATGGATGATAGACCTAGTGACCATCAGTCTCACTTTGTGCCTTCTAATTTGGAAAGTACAAGAAAGAAGTAAAGAGAGAGAAAGAGGGGGAGAGGGGAGAGAGAGAGAGATTAGGAAGATAGATGTAGATGTGCATTATATACATACACGTGTCATGCAACACAAATTGTCGGCTCCTCTCATTCATGAGGCCCCGAGAAATTGGGACCTACATGAAGCACCGGCAAGGAGGGCAAAGATAAGAAGATGGTGCCAAAGCGTACTTATTTATGAAGGTTTAGCATTTTCTTTAGGAAAGATACAGGCTTGAAACACATAGGTCAATCTTATTGGCCTAACTGCTCATTGAAAAACAAAGGACATTTGACTTTAATGAGCTTATTGAAGCCATGGAAGAAAGCTACCCTCCTCCCCTCGCTCCTTTCCCTTCATCTCTCTCCTCTCATTTAAACAAAACTAATTAATATGTACAACAAAAGCATGATATAATGTTGATTCCATTATGTCATAATGTACTTCAAATTAGTCCTCACTCACCTCTATTCATCCTCTTTCTTCCATGTTCTATTCTAACTAGATTCTCTCCTCTTACAACTAACTCAAAATTCTCTCATTCAATTTCAGGGAAATCAGATTCTCTCCCCTAGTCTATGCTTAAAATCTTGAATACAACAACAAAAACAATAATAAAGCTTTAATCCTAAACTATATAGGGTTAGCTATAGGAGAAAGGCAAGGTAATGCTATATTCGTCGATACTGCCATATCGGATATACCGTACCATATTGGTACCGATGCAAGAGGCATGCCAACTCTCAGTATGGAGTGCATACCAGATACTTTGGTACTATGTTATAATTTATTGGTACGCTCCTTGATACCAAGATGGTGAACCATGGAAATAGGTTTTATACATATCTGATCCTCAATCCAAATAAAGGAGGAGCATTGTGGTAGATTGACAATCAGTATAAAACTATGGTCATATTTTATAAACATGCTTAAAATCTTGAATGAGCTATTTAAAACAATGCCAATCAGCCAATATATAGTAGAATCATTCATTCATAATGTTGTTAGTAAAACATGGATCAACAATTATATATATAAGTTACATATGCTATGAAACGACATAAATACTGAGATTAATTAATCATCAAACTATATAAAGGATATGGTTTACAAAATGTGAAAGCACAATTATCTGATTCCAGACCCTCTGCACCTCATGGTTGAACTGGGAAGGTCCAGTTCAAAACACCAGCTGTTCCTCGATACAGAGGCAGCCCGAAATGAAACTGGACATCTCAAGCGATCAAAACTCCAATTTTATATTGCTAACAAGACTTTCAAACAACTGCCCATACAATATGTAGGTAAAAAGAATCCAGATTTTACATCAACCATACAATGTCCAAGGATCAAAAATGCAACAGATATATAACACAGAATTCTATGAGCCAAGCAAATCTCTCTAGATAGTCTTGCAGTCAAATATTAAATTGAAGAAATCAAGACCATCACCAGCTCCATAATGACAAACAGAGAATCTTGATGGCCATATGCATCTGTGGTACCCATGCACCATACTAAACTCCTTGCCAAAAATGACAATCAGTTAAACATAATTTGTTCTCACACCACATAGGAGATAATGCCACTGTGAATAGTCGCTTCAATCACCACAAAAGAAACAGAAAATAAGAGTGCAATTCATATCAAATGCCTAAGCAAATCAAATCAGAAAATCGTAACTTCACATCGAAAAAAGGCCACTCAATAACTAATGATAGCATGCAATCATAGGATATACCTGATTAAGCAGAAAACATTTCAGCTATACTATATTGGATTTTTGGTGTCCATGGTAATCATTAGTGAGGAAGAATACCCATTTATATAAGAAGCTTTTCATTTCTGCTATGAAGTCGCCAGTTGCTGAACTCCATATCCAAATTTGCCACCCAAGGCCATCAAAGAAAAAGCAAGCCACATTCAAGTAACAAAAGAAACATTCACTGTCACAAAATTGATGCATTCAAAGCGCCTTTTGTGATTCAGACACAATAACGGGAGAAAAAACATCCAAAATACATCTGGCCCACAAAATTTAGAATCATCTGACCAAAAGTATAACAAATCTGAAATTGGACCTCTCAGTATTTCAGGAAGGAGAAGTTCATCTAATTTGCCAAAAGGCACCACCAGCATCCAGCTTGACATACAAACTGTTCATCAACAGCATCTCTTCACACCATCAGGTCACCATTTCAGTTCTCAACATCTTCATTTATATCTATAATCACCGGCCTCGCTGCAGTCCCCTCCGAGCTCCTTGTCTTAGCCTCTGAAACCAAGACTCTCTTCCTCAGACTGCTCCCAGCCGATCTTTTCGCCACCACCTTACTGTTTGATCCCGAAGAAGTCGCCTTTCCTCGTGCATTCCTTGGCGGAGTCGTCACCTTTTCTGGTGCATTCCCCGACGAACCACCAACCAGTGATTCAGCAGTGTTCATCGGCGCATTCTTCTGATCAGGTGGCTGTTGAGATTGGTGGGAAGCACCCGAAGGGAACACTGGATTGAAGGAGTTCCAGTCGGAGCCGAAGCTCGGCATACCAGCCGAAGCTGGGATACCGTTGAAGGTCGGCCCACCGGGGAATCCCAGCGGGAAGAAGCCCCAGGAGCAGTAGTACATGTTGGTCCCGGGCACGATGGGAGGCGGCGCAGCCAGCGCGGTGGCGTGGAAGGCCTGCCGGCAGTTCGGACACCGGAGGTTGAGGCCCTCATAGACGCGGTCGTACTGGTGCAAGTGGGAGCAGGCGGTGCAGGCAGCCCAGAACGTCGGGTCGGGCCTCGGCGGCGGGGGTGCAGCGGCGGTAGGGGTGGCGGGGAAGGAGGGAGGAGCCTCGCCGTGGGCGATGGCGATGTCGAGCTCGCCGTCGAAAAGAGCCTTCTTTGTAGGATTGGAGAGGACGGACCACGCGTCGGCAACAAGCTTAGAGGCATCGGAGGCGCCGGGTTTGCGGTTGTGGTCGGGGTGGAGGAGGATGGAGAGGCGGCGGTACTGGCGGAGGACGGCGGCTGGGTCGCGGCCGGCGGGGGTAGAGGAGTCGAGCTGAAGGATAGCGTACCAGTTGAATTGGTTGTTGAGGTGACATTGGGTGGCGAGGAGGACATCGGCGACGGCGACGATCTCATCGGCGCCGGGGACGAGGGGTCGCAGTCGAGGGCGATCTCCACGAACCGCTTGGTACCCACGAAGTCCCGCATGTCAAGGAGCTTCTCCGCGATGCCCAGCCACTGCCCCGCCATCTTCTGGCCACGGACATCACCGCCGCTGGACTCGCCGCCGGGTCTCATGGCTTTTTTCGATTCCTTTTTGCCGGGTTCAGGGGAGGATCCCGAGCGGAACGGGCTCCCAACCAGGCCGCAGCACGACGTTCCGAATGATGACGCGACTTCTATATTATAGCAGGAATATTGCTAGTCGGCGGAGGCCTTGGAGGGTATTTTGGTCCTTTTAGAGGGTGGACGTGGACCTCTTGGTGTCTATCGTCAGGGAGCGGGAATTTCTATCGACACCCACAAAATTTCTCTCTACGCCCACCCTTATAATATATATATATATATATATATATATATATATATATATATATATATATATATCCAAATTATTCCAATGCATAATAACATTCTTACCTCCTAATTTCTCGCTATACCTACACGATCAAAACCCCTCCCGCCCATCCCCCTCCCCCAACCTACCCTCCTCCCTCCCTCAACATTGCAACGATCCTCTCTATTATCAGCTCTAAATACCTTTATGAGAAAAGTTTATAATCTTTGTTTCAACAATGAAAAAGTAATCAACAATTTGGAAAGGTTTTACGGTAAAAATATTCATTTTTTAACATCTTTGAATTTTTTTTTTCTCAAATCGTATTTCGTTCATGTTATCAGGGCTAAACAAAACACCACTGTTCGACCTTAGTAGACCAAATGGAACTCTTCTGTTCGGTCATACTGAGCTGAACAGAGGGCAACTGTTTGGCCCTGTATGGCCAAACAAAAGCCTTCTGTTCGGCCCAGTGTACCGAACAGAAGCCTTCTGTTCGATCACACTGGGCTAAACAGAAGGCTTGTGCGATCGAACAGAAGCCTCTGTTTGGCCATACAGGGCCGAATAGAGGGTAGATTTTTGGCCCTATGTGGCCGAATATAGGATAGGCCGAATAGAAGCTATATGGGCCAAATGTAAATTTAACACAATTTTTTGTCCATGTAGGCTGATGCTTCAACCGAATGCAGCATTATTGGCTCAACTTACGATGTATGATAATTTTATTGCAATTATTTCTGACTGATCTATGTGTAAAATTGTCTACTTACTCATATTAAACTTTTTAATGTGTAGATATTCAAAAGTAGACAAGAGTTGTGTAATTGGTGTCGGAAAGCTGGGAGGAGGAATGGATTTGTTGTTGTAATTAAAATATCTGATTCAAGTAGCAATGTTGCGAAACCAAGAATTAAGTTTGGTTGCGAGAGGAGCGGCACCTACAGAAGTACAGGCATAAAGGAAAAGGGATTAAAGAAGAGGGCCGGTAGCACAAAGAAGTGTGGATGCCCTTTTGCATTAAGAGAGAGAAAATTGGACACGGTAGATGATTGAATATTAGAGGTTATTTGTGGAGTGCACAATCATCCGGCTACGAAGCATTTCGAGGGGCACACATATGCTGGAAGATTATTTAAGCAAGAGACTTCATTGTTAGTGGATATATCAAAAAGTTTGGTTCAACCAAAGGACATATTGTCCATATTGAAGTAAAGGGATGCCCACAATGCTACGATAATAAAGACGATCTACAATGCACGTTAGAGGTATAAGGTTGTAGAGAAAGCTGGAAGATCATAGATGCAACATCTTATGAGTAAATTAGCCGAGGCTAAATACATTGAGTGGCATAGGAGTTGTAGTAATACTGATGTTGTGCGTGACTTGTTTTGGGCACACCCTAGCAGCATAAATTTGTTATGTGCATTTTCTCATGTTTTGATAATGGATTGCACATACAAGATGAATAGATCATCTTCCTCTCTTAGAGATTATGGGGGTGACATCAACTGACCTCATATTTTCCATTGCTTTTGCATATATGAACTCTGAGTGGGAAGATAATTATACATGGGCATCAGAGAGATTGCATAGTATCATGGATGCTGATATTTTGCCTGAGCTGATAGTCACAGATAGAGACTTTACTCTATTGAATGCAATTAAGAGGGTATTTTCTATAGCTGCACATTTGTTATGTAGATGGCATATTAGTAGGAATGTTTTGGCCCAGTGCAAAAGATTATTTGAAACGAAGGAAAAATAAGATAAGTTTATAATGAGTTGGAATGTACTGTTGTTGCCCTCCACAGAAGATGAGTATAACGATCACTGGAGTGCACTCCAGAGAGAGTTCAGTACCTATTCAGATGCTTTACGGTATGTGTTAGATACTTGGCTGAGCAAATACAAGAAAAGATTTATCGTGGCGTGGATGGACACATGTAGGCACTACGGGAATGTGATAATAAATAAGTATCACAAAAAATTGATTGCTTTTAACAACTTTTAAATTCGATATGAGTCTTTGTTATCTAGCTTTGATCTAATTTATTTACTTTACTAGGGTTGAAAGTGCACATGGAAGGCTTAAAAGACAACTTGGTTCAAGCCAAAGGACTTTCGAGTCATCTTAGACAAAAATACATGGTTTGATTGAGTTGCAGCACAGTAACATTAAAGCCTCATTCGAGAAAAGTTTGACGTTGTGCAACACAACTTTAAGCCTGCTAATTTTAAAGAATTGCGAGATTTTATATCTATAAATGCATTAAATCATATCCTCGCCAATTGAACCGAGCAAATTCAGTTGGGATTGATGAATCAGCTTGTTGGTGTGCTATTCAACGCACACATGGCTTACCTTATGCTCATGAGATTGTGTGATACAGGATGGAAGGTCGGCCTATTCCCCTCGATTGTATAGATCCTCATTGGAGAAAACTTGATATGGTGCCTGCTAAAAATGTGCAAAGTTTGAAGTTGAGCTGTGAACCGAAGTTAGATATAATTGCCTAGAGCATGCCGGGCCGTGCTAAAGCGTGCCGAGCCATCCCTTGCCGGTTCGTGCTGGTCCATGCTGGCACGTTCCAGCCCATGCCGAGGCATTCAATATGATTATTTTCAATATAATTTATAGCATTCAATATGATTTGCAGGTAATTCGTCCTTGACCCTGGTCACATAAGCCAATGATCTATACTGATCAAATTCCATATGGGTTGAGGCCATACATCCAGCATATCAAGGATGTCAAAACTGATGGCAACTATAAATTTAGGGCAATAGCTGACTTGCTGGGATTTAGAGAGGATGATTGGTCACATGTTAGGAAAGATTTATTACATGAGTTGCAATGTCATTCAGAGCACTATCGCGCATTAAATGCTGTCGAAGGGAGGGTTGACGAGATCGCTCATGCATTATCATATTTTGATGATTGTCCACCATATGATCAATGGATGACTATACGAGATATGGGGCATCTTATAGCGTCCTGCTATAACATTGTCTTATACCACATCTCATTGCAACAATATCTTACATTCCTGCCTTTGGATTGGTGCCTCTTCCTTCTCTATTCCGCAAAGACATTGCAGTGGCCTTCATTAATCGCAATCATTTTATGGAGGTATTAATTAAACAACTCTTTGTCACTTTAAATGGCTTATAAATCAAATGAGTTATATTATTTACTAATTTATTAATTTGTAGATATTCCTGTTGTCGGGTCATCCTGTGCTGCCAATAGCGACCAACTGGCAAAGATATCATTTACCTTATGCTTTCATATGGGCAAGTTCATATGAATCTAGGATTAATAGTTCAAAGAATATATCTCGTTAGATGTTATAATTAGCAAGACTATTGAGCTGTAGAGTACATGTTAGACTCTGTACTGAAAAGGAAAATGAACCTGAAACTTTCATTCAAAATGCATTGTATTTTTCATATACAAAATGTTATCTTTGTTACAAAAATAAGTGCTAAAACCTATAAGATACATGAGAGCTCCTAATTAATCCCCATCCCATCGTTGTTGATGCCTGTGCTGCTGTGGTGGTGCCTGACTAGGGCCAGGCACATCAGGCTCATCGATCGAGATGTGCTAACCCTGCAAGACCTGTATCATATGTGAAATAACATCGTATAGGTAGTCTATCCCCGGTGATGCAAGCTCCTCCCGACCCATCTGTATACTGCTGGCACAAATGCTAATGGCATCCTCAGTACGCTGCCGATATGTCAGCATCAACATCTTCAGGTCATGCTCGGGAATAGATACTGGATCACCTCTCTGAAAGGTGAACAACCAGGTGCGTGATACGAGAATACCAATCCATATATCTTGACACGCAATCTGATGGTCGAGTAACCGAATGGCTCCTGGTCCCTTGGCTCAGTAGGTGATCCTCCTACCTCTTCCATATCTGATCCAAGAAGTCGTACATAATGCAGTACGATCCTGCTATCGATCCTCTACTGGCTCGCACAGGGGCTAGTGGCATGCGGGGGATCATCTGTATCCTGCCAAACTATCATAGAACTCTTTCAAGATGATAGGATTCTACGATATCCATACACTTCAGGCATCCGCTAAAGAATGCAATGTCTATGAATGGATGATCCTTCCGAATATGACGATGGGGATTCCAAACTACCTGCAATAGATAAACATTAACAAGTTTGGTTATAAATGATAAATTAAAATTATAGAAATATACAAGCGAATGGTCCTATGGTACTTACCTCATTAGCTCTCAAAATGTCCAATGACTCATGTAGAACCACTAAATGGTCCATCGTGGCACGTGATGGACTGCCGGGAATCAACGGTGCATGCGTGGCCTGGCATCAGTATAATTAAGGGATGGGTGAGGAGTGAGATCTAAAAAATGCTCATAAATCCAAGCCTGAAGCAGCATCATGTATCCATTGATCTATCTAACAAATGCCCTAGATGCAATCCCCAACTGGTGATATAAGAAAGTCAAGGTAGCAATACCCCAGGCATATGTGCTCATCCTATCCAAATCCCAAAGTAGAGAAAGATAAGCTATAGGCATCCTTATTCCACTTTTATCAACAAAGGAGTGTGCACCCTACCAAAAATAGCAAATACCCTCACGTTGTCCTATGGTGGCTATCTCTATCAAATATAATATGAAAATGACTCTTCAGCTACTCTAACCTCACAGACTGACTGCGTATTGATAGCACCTCCTGACGCGCATCTACCTGTGACATACCCAATAGCTCAACAAGTAGGTCCTCAGCATTTCGATCACTCATCCTATCACATGATAGTAACACTGAGGAACCCGTGACATTAATCCCTAATATAGCGACTACGTCATCCAAGGTGATAGTCATCTCGCCATAGAGAAGATGAAGGTGTTCGTCTCAGGCTGCTATCTCTCTACGAAGCTCAAGACAAGAATCTTATCGATGAACTGATAAGAGGAGTGCACTAATTCTATCAAGCTCGGCTACTCTACTATTGCTTTGAACTTCCTATTAGATTGCCCTTATGCCCACCACTACCATTTAGCTACCTTGGCACCATGGTTCATGCACTTTAGTGGGGCACATTCCTGTAATATAATTGACATTAAGAATTTATATCACAGCATCGTAATGACACATTAAAGAAAGTATAATATAATAACAAATAAATAATACATGTTGCCTTCAGATCGAGGCTGCTATATGTGTCGTGAAACTAATCAGGACAGACTCATCCTCTGGACCTCCTGGACATGGCCCAATAGCTTCACCTTCAACATCCGTAGCTGGCATGTCCTCATTTACTATCTCAGCTGGGGGCGATGGTGCAAAAGGAACCTTAGCCTCAGCATACCTAGCACGGCATCTTCTGGCTAACGCCGTGGGTCTAACTCGTGAGGGACCAGCATCCATATCTGAAACTGAGTACCAACATATAGATTGAGTATCAAGATGCAAATCAATTTTATTTTATGGCATAGAATGTTAGGCAATGAAAAAATTAATAGCCTAATTTAACTGATTTGCCATACTAAAAGTCTATAATGCATCCCAATTATAGAACGTTAGAGGGAATATATGATATTAATAAAGGCATTAGCACTATTCTTAGAGTTGACATATGATATTAGCGTAGGAAAGTTGTTAAATATTTCTTATAAACCATTTCATATTTGATTTAACAAGAGAAATGGAGATCAGACAGATCCAAAATTTTTAGTTTTATATAATCTATCTTTAATTTATTGCAGATACTGAAACTTGAGATTAATTATTTTTAATAAATGTTCATAACCATTTTCCTAAAATTAAACGATTAACAAAAGGCTTCGAGCTTTGGTGGAACTCGACTGCCAATATTTTCAATTAAACCTGCAATCAGTTTTTATTTTCTTTGATTAACCTTAGTTTACTTTTTGCACCAAGGCATTCTACTTCTTTAGAGAAGCTGCAACAATCCTTTTTCAGAAAAGCCTGCAACTATCTAACCTTTCATCTGCAAATTGAATCATCTTGAAGTCATAAGGTAACAAAATTTGTTCTATCGAAGGAATGTAGTGCTACTACATTGTAAGCATAGTTTAGGCATCATTCCTTAGTTTATATTTTTCTTCAATTGATTTTTTAGGGTTCTTCTTATGTTTGGTTTAGGAGCCTAAATTGAATAGGATCATAACTCTAGAAAATGTTGCTTCTACTACATCTACCCGAAGAGTCCAAACTATGAAAAACAACATGGTATTCCTCCAACTGTTGAAAGCTCTGTGAATGACTGAATAGTGCTTACTCTTGTAGGTATTGAATGCTTGCTTTAAGATACTCTAGAAGTAAACGATCTGAAAATCTACATCAGAATGAAATGCATAGAAGCTAAGAAGTAGGATTAAAGCACACAACATCTTCATATTTTACATGGCAACATAATAATTAATAATGAATTTACTTGTGCCCTTCCACATGCGCTTCACCTAGTTTTTTCCAAGGACTATCAAGTCTATCTTCATTACAAAACATTTCATTGTTCAAAATATACATCACATATCTTTAGTCATAGTAAAGAAGCCTCTAGAACTTTCTCTGCTCCATGAATCCAAGTTGTAATACATCTAACTCACCAACTCCAAGTGTTCTGTCTCCTAATTTGAGGTTTAGGTCTTTGTGCCTTGGTCCACAAAAGTTCTGGCTAGCAAGCCAAGATAACAACTACACTACTGAATGGCCATATGGATAAATGAAATTATAGTTTAGACTACCATTTCTTCTCTTTGAATTGGGAAATGAGACTACAAAACCATCCTGCTTGCCCCTACGATGGTGGACATTGCCAAGTAATGTCAACCAAAAAAAAAAAAAAAGAGGGAGAGAGTGCCAGCCATTTCGAGAATCGTAGGCACAAAAAATTACGAACCAGGGGGAGGGCTAGGTGGGAGAGATGATGGAGAAGGGGCAAAGGTGAGGGAGCCGGATCGCTCACTGCCGAAGAGGACGGAAGCCGGACTATCGCTACTGCCATCGAAGAGGAAGGGAGCCCACAATGCCGCTGCTGCTATCGCCGAAGAGGAAGGGAACCGGACCGCCGCTGCTACCGCTGGAAAGGAAGGGAGCCGAACAGGAGGAAGGAGAAGGAGATTGCCTAGGAGAGGGAGAGGGGTTTGAAAAAAAAAAGGGGATGCAGGTGTGGAGAGTAACTTGGGTGGGTGAGGGTATTTTGAAAATTTTTAAAAAAATGGGAGGTGCAGAGAGAAAAACGGTGGGTGTAGAGAGTAATTTTATTTTTTTAAAAAAAATATGGGTGTAGAGAGTAATTTTGTGCTGCAGATAGAACCTCCCTCAGGGAGCTTCTATTTACACTGCAAAAATTACTCTCCATACCCCTATTTTTAATATATTTTTAAATTACTCTCTGCACCCCCAAAATTCTCTCTACAACCCCCCTCCCCCCTCAAAAATAAAATTTCTAAACTATCCCTCTCCCTCACCCCACCTGGCCTCTTCGCCTCTTTCCTCTCCCTCACCCCATTGTTGCGGCCAATCGCCGCTCCCCTCTCCCTCACCCCGTTCGCTCCGATGGCCCCCCTTCCCCATTCGCTCCGACGGCTCCCTTGGCTCCTCCCGTCTGCTTCAGCGGCTCCCCACGTTCGCTCCGGCGGCCCCCCTTGGCCCCCCATTCGCTTCGATGGCTCTCCGTTCGCTCTGACGGCCCCCTCCAGCCACCATCATCATCATAGCGGTGGCTCCACTACCCGAAGAACTAGAGCGAGGAGAAGGACGACGATGCCGAAGAGGTTAGCCGGTCCATGTAATCCTTCAGCCAGTTTCTTTCCCCTCCTTCGGTAGCCTTCGCAACCCAGTTTCTTTCCCTTGCTCCCCTCTCGGCCCCGTCCGCTCCGACCCCCTGGCACTGGCTCCCCTCCCCTAGCCCCAGCTCCTCCTGTCCCCTTTGGCCCCTATCTCCCCTTGGCCCCTGGCTGGCCCTTGGGTCCCCTCTCCTGCTTCCCTCGTCGAGCACGTCGCCTCGGCTCCTTCCATCCGGCTCCCCTCTGCTAGCCCTCTGCTTCCCCTTGCCCTTGCCTCTCCCCTCTGCTAGCCTTTGGATTCCCCTTGCCCTTGCCCCTCTCCTCTGCTATCCCTTGGCTTTTCCTTTCCCTTGTCCCTGTGTTCGGCCTTGAGGCCCTCTGTTCGGCCCAACAGGGCTAAACACAGCCTTCTGTTCAGACTAACCTCTGTTTGGCCCATTAGGGCCAAACAGAAGCTATTTGTTCGGCCCTGATGAACAGAAGCTGTCTATTCGCTCATCAAGGCCGAACAAATAGCTTCTGTTCGGCCCTAATGGGCCAAATAGAGGGGGGCGAAGGAGGAGGAGAAGCGGTTTGTTAGAAAGGGTGTGGAGAGAAATTGAAAGGGGTAAAATAATCATTGTTTGGAGGGGTAAACTGGTTTTTTTTTGTTAAGTGGGGGAGGGGTGTGGAGAGCAATTTTTGCTGTGCAAATAGAAGCTCCCCTATCGTCATCCCCAGAACTCTGACACGGTGCCACAAGGGGTGGATCAGGTGTTGGTCTCATTGTAAGAACCAGCCGCAGACCTGCTCCATAGGCAGCACATGTAAAATACATGCCAAAATGCATGGCTTTTCGCCGATGCAACATAGCTACAAAATGGTTCAGTAAGTCAAATTCAATAATACAAAGGTGTTATAGTTTATTCAATCAAATATATATTATAAATTTATAAAAAAATCATTCAAATGCATCTAGCTGTAATAAGCCTCATCTTCTTCTTTAACTAGCCTCAAATTTAGATTTTCAAATAAGAAATAACTATGTAACATTCTAGACAAAAGTTCAATATGTATTCGATGGTAAACTCTTAGATTTTCTAATTTATCATTACAACTATATGCAGCATCACTTTTGAAGTCTTATGAATTCATTGTCATGACATTCCATAAACTATGATAATCGAATCCTTACAGATATAATGGATGATTATTTTATAGCACCATGTTGTCACATCAAAGTAGAAAGACACTTTCTCTATTTCTATGTTTCAACTTTGTTATAATTTTAATTGAACCCTTAGAGACTCAATGAATCATTTTATGACACTATATTGTCATGCAGAAGTAAAGAAAAATTTTCTCTACTTTGAATTCTCTTTGCTTCTACTACGCTGTGTGCCTTTTAGACATCAAAGTATTATTGACACCATAAGCTGAATTAAAAAGTCCCACAATAGTAAGGGAGAATCAAACTAAATATTTCTCCTACTTCATATAATGAATGAAAAGTCATGTTGTCACATGGAAGTAAAGAAAATGTTTCTCTCTTTACTTTTGTTTTATCTCTCACTTCGTTTAATGACTAAAAAATGGTATGCCCTTCATCTCCTGCTTCATAAAATAACTAAAAAATGATGTGCCACATAGAAGCAAAGATAAACTTTCTCTACTTCTATGTAATCTCTTCTTTTATAAAATGATTAAAAAGTTGATATACCAGATGAAAGTAGAGAAAAACTATCTCAACTTCTCCTTTACACACATGCACACACCTGCATACGCGCGCGCACTATATTGATTTGATTTGAGTTGCCAATTATGACTAGGTCTAGCAAACATTCATGTGATTTGTGTTTCAATGACTCTAATTAAATATTAAGATATATTAATAGTTTATATATATAACTATTATATAAGAATAATGATCATTATTTTATAATTATTTATTATAAATTATTAATTTATTATAATTATAAATTAAATATACATTAAGAATGTTACTTAAAACTTTATAAATGAAAGTCTCAAAAAAACCAAATTCTTATGAAATCTCTTAAACAATCTATTCATGAGCAACTTGAGCTCGACTAGAAATTAAACAAGCTAAATTGAGCTCAACTCAAATATGAAACGACTCAAGCTAAGTAGGCCAAGCTTGGCTTGTAATCAACTTATTCATATACATATTATTCATGATCCATTAAAAGTATGTAAAAACTAAAATCACATGTTTTAGTGCTCTCTAACTTATATAAATATAAAAATGGATAGTTAAAATGATACTAGATCATGTCTAATATGATCTAAGAATTAAAATTTATTGATCTTCATTCTTAGACGTTTTATGTGTAGATTAATGAATAAAATGAACTCTTAATTTATTTTTTATTATAAATTATACAATGCCAGCATAATAAAAATCATATATTTTTGAATGTATATGATATATAGGTTATTGATCATTATAGTATATAATTTTTTTTATTTCAAGGCATCTTCTAGTAACGTAGATGGTGTTGATCTTTGATTAAATGCTTAATGATTAATTTTAGAGTTGAAAGGGATAAACAAGCCGACCCCATGTAGTTGGGAAAAGGCTTAGATGAGTTGAGTTGAGGGATAAACAACCTTTGGTGAGGAACATAGTTCATCTCTTATATGCAAACATATACAATTTGATCATAAACATATGATGCATAGTTTCTAAAACTTTTATGACTAAGTCTTAATCAATTGCGTTTGAAAACAAAGCAAATGTTGTGATGTTACTACATTAGATAATTAAATTCAGATGTCTTTAATTAGGTTCTTCTTAGATCTCATATATTGGTGCTTTATTAAGATATTTGGTTCATTTAGTTCTAAAATTTTAGAATTTAAAATATTGTAAAATGCCTAGATATATTGGGACTTGACCTTTTGGAGCATAAATAGAAGGTTTGCTTATATAATATAAGAACAACTTAGGGAGGAGGTGAGGGACAAGGAGAAAGGGAGAGAGTGTGTGTCTTTTAAATGATGACAAAGCCATAAGCATTCAAGGGGAGAGTTAGAGAAGGGTCTATAGTTGTTGCCCTACTTGGATTGGTTAGTGTAGTCTTGTGGAGCAGGGAAGAAAGAGACGTTCAAACAGAGAGGAAAAAAAGCAAAAAAGAGAGACTAAAGTTACTCTTAGATTAGATTGGAAGAAAACAAAAGAACCTATTTCTTAGGTGTTGGCTTGTAAGACAGGTGGGGGAGAACATATTTGAAAGAGCCAATACTAAGAGGCCAAAGTTGCTAATTGTTGATGGTTAAGAGAGAGTTGAAGTTGAAGATTTGAGGAAAGGAAAATTAGTGTTTGCAAAGGCTAAAGAAAGGAGGAGAAAATGAGAGATGGATGGATTATAAAGAGAAGTAATTGAGAGATGCAAAATTAAGAAAGGACCTCTAGTGGGCCCTAAAGCATTTGATGGAAGATAAGAGAGCATTTGATGATGGCTCTAAGCTAGCTAATCAAAATCATTAGGTGCATTACTAAAATGTACACTTCTAATTGCTCTTGTATATTTCTCTTTTTTCTCTCATTTTTTATCCTTTCTAGAATGCATAAAGGTATATATATATATATATATATATATATATATATATATATATATATATATATATATATAATCGTATATATCTATAGTACCCTTAAAAAATATGGTAAAAATTTTGATCATATCCTGATTTTTTCACCATATCCATTGAATTGACTAAAGTATCCTATATTAATGACATTTATCTGATTAAAAGCATCTTGCACCCTCCTCACTCTTGTTGCCTCCTTTCTCCTGTTAAATCTCTCCCCTTCCTCTCTCTCTCTCTCTCTCTCTCTCTCTCTCCATTCTTTCTCTCACATGATAAAATCCACTTCCCAATTTAAATAAGAGCATTAAAAGTAATAAATATATGATTAATTGTATTAAACATTTCATCGATCCTTTAAATTGATTTAGAAGCATAGATAGCTTTTTAGTCTAGCTGTTCTTAACAAGAGTAATAATTGATAGACATTAAATTAATATAATAATTATATAAACGGAGTTATGAATATAAAATTCAAAATAATAAATTTGTTTTATCTAACATAATAAATGTTGCAAGAATATTAAGAATTTGCAAACAAAGATGAAGGTGCTAATCATGCATCGTTTTTACAATTGTCTATAATAATGTTGATATCTTGACCACCCATCTCAAAACTATGCTTCAAGGTCTAATCTATCATTAAATTTCTCTATGTTTAAAAGTTTCTTTCTTTCCTTAAATTTGATCCATTACCTTACTTCTTATTTGAGATTATATCTAGTTATATATATGTGTGTGTACGCACACATGTGTGTATATATATATGCATTATCTTACAATTAATTGCAATTTCTCTCTTTCCATGACTAATTATCTATTAATAACTTATTGACTATAATTTCTTATTAACTTGCTCGCCGAGCTTTAAATTAAGCTTTCAATGTATTATTTAAGATTCAAATAAATGCTTGTTTTGTTTATGTATCATATACTATTTTACTCTCAAATCTTTCAATAATAGCTATTTTTGCAAACCTAGTAGTTAATGAGAATAAATTGTCAAACATTGCTAAAGAATTAAAATCTAACTTTCTTTTTCCTTTCTTTGGTACCCATGTCTTATTATTAATTCTCTAGTTCTCTTGTCTACCATCCTAAGATTGCCAAAGTGAATGCAAGAGTAATGGCAAAAAAAGATATTTATAAAATCAGAACAAGACATGAGAGATTTTGAATATGAAAAAAAAGGAGTGAGATAGCAGGCCGTATGTTTTTATTTTTTTTACATGAGAGAAATTTAATAAGAGGAAAGAGAGTGAGCTAGAAAGGTGAGACTATAGGATTTAGCTTAATAATACAAATCTTCTAATTTTGGATGTATTATTGATAGAATATAGCATATGAGATTGATTTTAGAAAAAAATAATTATATTAAATTATGAGATGATGAACCTTTGCTATTGTAAGAAATTTTTATGCATAATGATATTTTTTTAATTAAATAGTTGAAACTTAAAAATATAAGTTGAATAAAATTTAAAAATAAATTATTCTGATAATAATTGAGTGAAAGTAATATGGTAGAGATTTATATTAAATTTTACTTGTATAGAATTTTTGTCTCATATTTTTTTTCATACTTGGCCTTTCTTTCCTTAAATTTGAATATCTCAAACATAAATAAAATAAGATACTCATAGGAAAGAGATATCATATAAAATTTTAAAAGAGATTAATTTGTTCACTAATTGAATATCTCTATTAGTCATTTAACTATAAGGCATGCCCATTCTTCTAGTTAAAATCGAAAGTAAAGAGAGATGGCCTAGAAGTCCATTGCAATTCTTGCAAAGATAGGATATGTAATGCTACATACGAAAAAGTAGAGGATGGATATTGATGGTCTCACATTAGGACCATGCATAGGAGTAACAAAGACGAACTGATGCATATTATTATTATCGTTTCAATAACGTTTGACTCATAGCTAGAGCCCTGCAACAAAAGCCATGGATTGCGTCCATGCATCTAGGTGGGTTACTAAACAAAGATGAAAGAAGGAATTTAATGTTATAACAAAAGGGTAGAAAATAACAAGTTCCATCCTATGAAATCAAAACCAAAATCATTGATTCTAGTTTTAGGTATTTCTTTAGGAGGAATTAGAATTTGAAAGCTAGCCAAAAATTACAAATCCATTCCAACTAACGATAACCCAATGCATCTTTAAGTATAATATAACACTAAATTAAAATATAATATATTATTCTTAAAAAATATATAATATTTTTGATGTGATTCAAGTTGACCTGACATGCTAGCATGGCCAAAATTAGGCTATTGAGCTGATTGGATTACCACTCAAGATGACTAACAGTGACTAGGGATGTTGTGGCCGATCAAACTAACATGGATGACCTTTTAAGGAAGCCTAGCTAAAGGTCTCCAAAAAAGGCACCAACATACCAAGGATCATTTTCCTATCCAAGGTGTAAACTAGTTTGAGTAGAAATCTACCATCCTATTTAGAAAGGATTCCACACCATGGTTTCCACCTCATCTAAGAATTATGCTTATTAGAGCCTTTCAATGCAAGAGTTTGGCTCCAATCAAGATTCTTCCATATGTCTATAAAAGCAACCTAAGACCTTACTAGTTAATTAAATCTCTCCCTTTGCTTAGATCCTGAGTTGCTCATCCTAGAACCCTGAGATTCTTTTCTTCTCCATTGTAGCTAACTTGAGCATCAAAAGGTTTTTACCGAAGGAAAACTCTAGGATCCCTTACACTCTCTCTTCTTTTTACACACAGGAAGATTAGTTGTTTGGGTGGGAGGTGCTATATTGTTTCAATGAAGACACATCTCATTCATTGGCATATGAAGAGTAATTTTGGATGTCAATAAATTAATATTGTCTACGAAAATCGAACAAGAGCATCCAACCATGCTACATAAGAAAAGAGATCAAGAAGCAAGTAATGCTTAAGTAGGCATGAGCTATGCTTAGGTTGACCAAGGATAGTCATGGAGCATATCCAAGGTTGAGAGGTAGATCTACAAAAGGACCTAAACAATTAAGGTAAGCTTGACTAAAATTAAGGCCAACTTAAAGAGTTAAGGCTGACCTAACCAAAATGAAGGACAAGCTCAATAGTCAATGTCGACTTAAAGAGTTAAAGCTAACCTAACCAAAATCAAGGCTAAACTGACCAAAATCAAAGCTAACCTAACTAAAATCAAGGCTGACTTAAAAAGCCAAGGCCGAGCTGAAGGGTTAATGCCGACCTAACTAAAATTAACCAATCTAAAGAGTCGAAGGCAACCTATAAAATTAAGGTCAACATGAAGAGTCAAGCTCAACTTAAAGAGTGAAGATTAACTTAAAGAGTCAAGGTTGACCCAACCAGCATCAAGGCCGATATATAAGAAATAAAGGCCAACTTGAAAAATCAAGCTCAACTTGAAGAGTTAAATGTTAAAATAAGGATTCAATAATACATGCTTTGGTAATAATAAAAATATTGATTGAAGGATTAATGACATGCTTGAGTTTATAATGATAGATAAGTACAAGGGCTGATCCGAGCCAATACTTGAGCAAAATTTTATTAAATAAATACTTGATTTGCAAGAAACTCAAGCAACGTACAAAAAATCTAAGTTAGAGAAAAATAATGGAAGATCAAATATTAATCAACTCAAGAATGTTCAGAGAGAAGGCTTCATCTTGTAATCTTTATTTTTCTAAGGATATTCATTATAAACTTGGTTAGAGAAGAGTTGCACAAGACTCATGAATCATTGAAGTTAATTGAATTACTTTTGGATTTAAAATAATTTAAAAATTCAAAACATAGTATGAGCAATCGATCAAAATAAGTCCATGGTCGATTAGAGAGTATATGCCAAAATAGCATATTTCTACCTTAGAACGGTTGATCTGCATACTACAAAGCAATCAACGGGTATACTATATAATGACTGACTAACATTACTATATAACAGTCGATCGCAAGGCTTCTAACAACCATAATGGCTAGTTTTTAGTTGACCATTGGGATAAAGTTTTGGATCCCAACGGCTAGTTTTTTAAGCCCTACAAATTTCAAGATTTTGGTAATTATTTTGACAATGGATTTGGTTTTGAATTAAGTAGAAAATATTAAGAAAGCCTTATTAAAATATTCTTCTTGAGCCTTAGTTGCAAATTCTTCATTTCTAAAGTTTAGGGCTACAATGGAACATTCTTATTCTTTTAAGAGTGATTTGTTTTCTTTCTTTTATTCGTCCAAGAGTGTAGGATTCCTCCTAAGCCCGTGAAAAGGAGAAAGTTGATTCATCCTTAGCTTGGAAATAGGATTGTGAGGATTCCTCTTAAGCATGTGAAAAGGAGTGTGTTAACGATTTGGTCCTCATCCATTTAAAAAAGGATCAATTTAGTGAACTTAGTTTCTCTTATGCACCTAGTTTTTTAGTCTAAGTTTTTGAAAAACCCAATTCACCTATCCTTTTGGGTTGCTCTAGACTTAACATTGAGGCCAACCTAACCAAAGTCAAGGTTGACCTAAAGAATAAAGTTTAACTTAAATAGTTAAGGCCAACTGACTAAAATTAATCGACCTAAAAGTGAATGCCAACTTGACTAAAATTAGCTAATCCAATTAAAATCGACTAATCTAAAGAGCTAAGGCTGACTTAAGCCCATTTCAACTTGACTGAATAAAGATTGATCATTTAAAACTAACTTAAGTCCTAGTAATGCTTAGGCTCGATAGAAAAAGTGGCAACACTCGACCTAATCACTTGCTAGTGGCCATCAAAAACTCCAAAAATAGCTCGAATCAGCTTCAAGCCTAGTTAGCATTCCTCGGCTTGATCATTTAAAAGATAAGTTAGTCGAAAGCCATAAAAAGTATCCTAAAACTTGACTAATCAAAGGTAAACTAGAGACTAGTTAAAGGACATCCAATAAGGCATATCTTTTAGGCACCAATCTAAGAGATAATTAGAGAGTATTTTAATTACTCGTAAAGCAGACCTAGATTAACTAAAATTCGATGTCCAAGGCCCAACCTAAGAAAATTGGGAGATTTTGCAAGCCATGAAAATTGATTGAAGAATAGAAGTCTTTGACATCCAACTCAAAGACTATAAAAGTTATTGAGTTGAGCCAGCCAAACTTTTAAGACCGGCCTCATATAGTTACTCGATCAAGCAAGGGTCAGTTGAACCCTTATATGTTGATATGAATGAATTTGCTTTTTTACTTATAAGCTAGTTCTATGCATGATCTAAAGAATAAGGTGCTGTAACACCTCGTTGATTGATGTAATTTGAAAATCCAATTTACCAGAAGTGACCTATGCTATATGTTAGGAAGAACATTGTAAAGCAAAAATAAAAGAAGATTTAGAAGAAAAGTTGTATTTTGTTAATAAGCATAGCACAAAACCTCAGTCAAAGATCAATCACAAAAGTTCCATACAAAGTTGATCGAAGCAAAGCTATGCACAAAAAGGAGAAAATTTAGAAGTATGATTGATTGGATGAGGTCTTCATGAGACATTGGTCATTATACAAAGCTTTTCCATAGGTCAAACTTTATTTGTCATACTAGCTACTTTGACAACGGATCATCAACAATTAAGAGGAAACCATTAGCATAATGGATATGCATCAATGGTTTGTCGTGATGCACTTTCTAGATAAAAGCTTAGTTTTATTGCTATGAGATGGATAGGTCAACTCGGGGGGCAATCTAAAGCTACTGCAGAGTTGATTCATCATCGTGACCCACCTTCTAGATCAAGGATGCACTGCTTGGAACAAAAGTTGCACCACCCTATTGTCAGTTCCCTTCTTTCTCACCATCTAAGGAAGGAATCTTCATGGCTTCAAAGGCTGCTTACCTCTCTTCCTCAGCTAATGCAAGAGCATTATACTTAGCCTCTTCTTCGACAAGAAGATTTTGGGTCACCTATTCAATTGGAGCCAAGCTCTCCATTGGCCCACTAGCATTGAATTGGCTCAAGGCAAAATTACGATGGATGGCTTGGATTTCCTTTTTGCACATCTTATACTTAGCCAAAAAGGATTTAAAGGCACACTCATTTATCTTGATCTATAGTAGTCCAACCCTAAATTGAGCTAGTAGATGGAAAACAAATTGCTCTCTTCCTTGATGCTCGTTGAGGCTGATGGTGGGCTACCATGTGATATGGCTCATAAATATGTCCTAATTATAACACCCCAACTTTTGGTCGAGTAACATGTCATAGTTCAAACTCTAACAAGGTAGTCTTAGCCTTAAAATATTATGGAGAGTTTAATCATATTATAAGGTTGAACTTTGGATTAAGTTAGTATAGACCAATATGAAGGCTAATTGTTCCTATGATTTTGTTTAAGTCTAAAACCCTATAAGTCTAACCAAGTATTGACCATAACCCTGCAAACTATATTGTGAGATAGCTTTGTTTGACATTTTATTTTCTCATCATTCCTAAGATAACTTGATTCTTTGGGTTTTTAATTCTAAGTAAAAGTACCTTAACTTGCCATTAACCAAATCTTAATTTCCTAAAATTTTCTAAATTTATTCTTTAAAGAGAGAGTAAACTTTTATTCTTAAGAAATTTAATTTTTTTATATTTCTATTGGATTAAAATAGGGACATTCCCTTATTTTTGATATTTACTTAAATAATTTTAAATAAAAATAAGCTATACAATCCAAGCAATATGGTCAGCTTGTATAGCCATATAGTGCCTGGTGCCTATGGTCCAATTGACCATCCAAGAGAAAATAGTCAACCATTTACATCAACGAGCACTGTGGCATAGAAATGATCAACCACTTTCTTTAGTCTGACTGATTGCTTGCATTGCCTTTAAGGAATGGTCAACTACTTTTCTTAGTTTGGTCAATTGCTTTCACCACTTTATGCTATTATAAGGAGTCGAACATCATTATAACACTACCTTCACTACTTCTTTCATCTTCCTCTCCTCCCAACCTTTGTTTTAAGCTTCCACAAGATTTCCCCTTAAATTTCTTCATTTGTCATCCTTTCCATTCATTCTCTCCCAGTATTTTCCTTCCACACCTTGGATCTACACCCCTAGATCTACTATTCATTGAATCTTTTCAAAACTATAAGTTATCAATGTAAAACTGTAATGCTTCTTACTTTTATTTACTAACTCTTTCTGATCTGAAGAGATTTTAGGATTTTTGTTATTTTATGTTAGATTTCACACTAGGATTTGAATTTAGCCAAGGAGTTTTCTATGATAATGTATAACCTTTTGTTTCTATGCTCTAATAGTACTGAATTCTCTTCTTTTGCTTTTAACTAATACTTATTCTAGGTGCTTTAGGGATTCTACTATCCACCTCCACTTGACTTCTAAACAGACTGACATGATTTGGGCTCTTTTGATATGTCTGAAGGTTGATTTGAGTAGCTAATTATCTTTAAGTATATTTAGCTAACTTACACAATACAACCCTCATAAAATAATATATAAATATGATTACCTCAGTATATCCATGTATGCACAAACTAAGTCTATCTATAAATAGAATTTGAGCATATCTTTGTAATTAACCTTTAGATAAGAATGATATTCACAACTTCTTCTATTATCTATTCATGATATGAATTACTATGTTATATAGATTATACTCATGTTGCATGGAATAATTTCTACACTAGAAGATAGGGCAAGCATAGATGAATGAGATGAATTTTATGTCATATGAATTATTAAATATTGATTACTAAAAATTGATTTTTAGCTTATATTCTCATAAATGAGTTTTGCCGCTTCAAATTACCTTATGCTATTATAAATGATTATCCAAATTCGATCATATGACTACATGTTCTTGTGATCAGCTAATAATCATCTAAACTTTGATGTTTTATTTAGGTGCATATAATTGATAAATGCTCTTTGCATTATAATGTGATGATGCTTCATGAACGCTATCTAAATACCTTCCACTAGTAGGGTTGATGTTGAACTTGTGTGAGGGCCACAAACATGATTTGCCTCTAATATTCTACTAGTTGTTTGTTTCAACTTTTCAGTCATTTGTTTCTGAGCTTTTTTGAGCCGTTTGTTTCTAATGATTCTAGATAGCTATTTGATATAAAATTTAGTACGAAGACCATATTTGTAGGTGCATATGCATGCTTGTGTGTGTATTCTTATTATTTTTTCTATACTTTTATTTCTGATACTGTTGAACTTTTGAGAGGATTACCATTGACAACTCCGAGTATAATGCTTTGTTGTTTGTAATTTAATGATTTCATGCTTTAGCATGCTTTAGCATTTTATAAGTTATATATATAGGTATAATTAATTAATGGTGTTGCACTTGCTTTGTCCTTACTCGTTATACTTGTTCTTATTTATTAAGTGAGTGTGATCTCACTTCTCATAATGTTTTTTTCATAGTTGATCCTTAGTCTAATAGATGAGTTGCATCCCTTTGAAGTTCCTTTTTGACTTGGGTAGGCTAGTAACTCACATCCACTAGGCTACATTGGCTAAATTAAGAATGTCTCATTTTGTATATCTCTTAGGTTCTATGTGTAAACCTCCTCATTTATAATGTAGAAGAATCTTCATAAGTACCTTTGATTTGACTCTATATTTGTTATAGATATGTATGTGTATATATTTGTATAGATGTCTTTTGATGAATATATGTGTTATAGATATCTGTATCTTAGTTTGATATCAATTGTATATGGTTATAAGGTTGTTTGAGGCTTATGTAGGTTAAAGTCAGTCTTAATTATCTTGGTTCTCATGTTGGTCATGGACCTCTAGTTTGAGTCATGAAATAAGGTGTCTTTCATTCAATTGAAATATTAATTAAGGAACCCTAGCATTAATTTTGGAAAAAATGCCCTTTAATGAGCATGCCCACATCAAGATTCATGTAGCAAAATAATTATGCTAATATTTCAGTTTTGTAGTTTCCTTGGCTCATCCCAACGGCATGAAAAATTTGTCATTCCTAAGTGGTCTACAGATTTTGCAATGTTTTGAAAATGGCTAAAGGCTACATAATGATAAGTTTGGACTTATTTGATCTACAATAGCCACAATGGCCAGCAAAACTAGGGATCATTCAATCACACCAAAATTAAGCTACTTTCATAAATTGAGTATGGACATAAGTTTAACCTCTAAAAGTGGGAGGTCAAATGATGTAAGTCGAGCTAACTTGGCATTTTAGTATGGCTAAGATTGAGCCATTAAGCTGATTAAATGGTGACATAAGACAGATAACAGTGATTAGGAGAGGCATGGTTGACTCGACTAACATGGACAAGTTATTAAGGAAATCCCGATTGAAGATCTCTCATAGATGTACCAACTTATCTAGTATCTCCTTCCTCTTTGAGGCACAAATCAATTTTAGTAGGAGCCTTATTTGGAAAGGAATCTTGAATGAAGATCTCTCATAAATCTACCAACTCGTTTGGTATCTCGTTTCTCTTGAAGCATAGATTAATTTGAGTAGGAGCTTATTTGAAAGGACTCCACTACTAGAGGTGACAATTGGGACATGCCAGGTTATTTCAAATCAGGCCAATTTAGATTCAAATCATTTTTGGATTTAAATCACTTTTGGGTTCGAATCATTGAAATAAAACCCTAACCCTAAATGGTTGACTTCGGGTCAACCCATGGGCCATTTCGGATTAGCTTATTTTTTTCTCTATTTTAAGAATTTAATATACGCTTCTTTCTTATTCTTTTTAATTAATTTTATTAATGATTAATTTAATCCTTTTTTTTTTCTTTTACCTATTTGTTATGGTAAATACTAGAACACGTAGAAACAAACTTATAACATGATTAGACACTAATAAAAATAATTATTATAAATTTATTAAATATAAGAATATTATGTAAATTCATTAAATATAAGAATGTTATAATTAAAAAATAATTCATAAAAGTATAATTTTAAAATTAAATAAATATTAATAAGATTATAAAATAAAATAATTAAATGTTGAAAATGCGCTTAATTTTATAAAAAAAATGAAGTTATGCTTAGGTGTTTAATGCTATTGATATCGATCATTCAATAATACTCAACTTAGAAAAATATACTTCTAGTTCCATTATTTATTAAGTTAGATAAGCATCAACTATATTATATATTAAAAAATATAAAATATTAAACATATAGATAATCTAATTGATAATTAATAAAAATTATATAATATCATTTATATAAAAATTTAAAATTTAAAATAGATAAAATTGAAAATATATCTTATCTAGATATCATTCTCGGATCATTCAGGTTATCCATGATCCGATCCAATCCAATTCTAAAATTTTTAAATTATTTTAAATTTTGATTATTTTAAATTTGAATAAAAATTAAAATTTTAATCCTAACTATCTTTAGTTAGAATAGGATTGGATTGGATCGGATTGATTTTTTTTAAATTATTTTTAGTTAGAATAGGATTGGATTGGATCGGATTGATTTTTTTTAATTATTTTTAGTTAGAATTGGATTGGATTGATTTTTTTAAAATTATTTTTAGTTAGAATAGATTGGATTGGATCGGATTAATTTTTTTTTATCTCTATCTATAACATTTATTGCTTCAATATTTTATTAGACTTTTTGGATCTTTGGAGGAGAAGGGAGTGAAGAGTAAAAAGAAGAGAAGTCATTTATTGCATTTATTGCTTCAATGTTTTATTAGGCTTTGTTTGGATCTTTAGAGGGAAAGGAGCAAAGAGTAAAAAGGAAGGGAAGGCATTTATTGCTCCAATGTTTTATCAGGCTTTACTTGGATATTTAGAGGAAAAGAAGAGAAAATAAGAAGAAGGCAATGGGTAGAAGGGTGAGGAAGGGGAACGAAGAATTATTCTTTTTGTTTTGTTTGAAAAAGATAAAAAGAAAAAGAAAGGTAATATTATTATTTTTTTTATAAAAAAAAAGTTACGTAACAATTATATTCCTTCAAAAATTAAATAAATAAAAAAATAAAAAAAATAAAAAAATATTTTGATCTTTCAAATAAAATAAATTAAACCTCCTTCCCATATTAACGATGATCTATGAGCTAATAAATTTACTCTCATTCTTTTTTTCTCTTTCTTTTACTTTACTCTTAAATAAAGTAATTTTTAATTTTTTTTTTTATTTTTTTCTTCATTCCCTTCGATCCAAACCGTCTTAAGTTGTTCTGTCTGATTTGTTCATATAAATAAATTTTTTCTCTTTGCTTGGATGCTAAGTATTCGAATCCTGAGTTTCTTTGCTTATATACCGTGCAGCTCGACTCGTGATGAATAACCTTGGAAGTTGGATCCCTTATGCTCTTTTTTATTTTTTCTCGTCGCATTCGAATTCAATTTCAAATCGGAGTATGATACCGTACCTTTCTTTTTTTTTTTTAATTTTATTTTGCCGTTCCCTTCGTTCGAAAGCCTCTCTACCCCTTTCTCGTCCTTTTCCTCCCCTAGTTGTCTTTTCTCCCTCTCGACCTCTCATCCCAGCCGTTCCTAACCGATCGCGGCGACGACTGATCTCGGCCTCCGGAGGCAATCCGATCCCGGCCCGGTGCTCCGATCTGCCGCCGGTGAGTTATCTAAGCGTTCTCACGCGCAGGAACCCTAACTAGCCCTAACGGCGTCCATACCCTTGTTTAAGGCCTCTGTCCCTTTCGTCCTTCTACTCTTCTTTCCTGACCCAAAGATTGTTGCGCCTCCCTTCTGTTTTGATGCAACTGCCGCTTTCTTTTCCGATTATTTTTATTTTGATTTGAGATCGGAAATGACTTAGATCTTAGAGAATTTTTCTCTTTTTAATACGTGAATTCTCTTGCTCTTGAATTTCACGTGCTGATTAGGCGATGATTTTTGACATTGCTGATCGGGATACTTATTGTTTAGGAAATTTAGGACCTTGTTTCTTGAATTTGTATGGGCCGTTTATAATCCTTGAGTTATACCCATTGGTTTGAAATCCTTTGGGTTTGAATGAAAACTTGGTGACCTCTTTTTAGTCTACATGAAAAGTAAAAAAAAAAGTAGAAGTACCTTATATATGAAATATATTTTAAAGCTTATGTATTTGGGCTTATCATAAGTTGAGAGTTATCACCTTCACTCATGAGAAGTCTTAAAATTTTTTTATAATCATGAAGATCATACGATGAGGATCATTGTTGGATTGGTTAATTGATTGGATGGAGGGTCAAGATCAAATGCTTAAGATCATCGTTAATCGATCGGATAATGGAACAATATCAAATACAGAGATCAATCGGATGAAGAGTCAGGATTAAATGCTGAGATGCAAAAATCGGTGTAGAACGGTGTTGATCGATCGGTGCAATTGGCCGATCACGATCGTGGTAGTGTAAATCAATCGGCGCACACCTGATCGTTGACCTCACTGATACGCATACCCGATTACTGAAATGGAACATTAGATTGTGAAACGGCATATAGTATGCACCCAATCGCTGATCAACACACTTGATCGATGCATCCAATCGTTGATCGACAGATCGAATCTTGAAACGACATATAGATATAGATAGCATGATCTTCAGATCAAGACATCGAATCCGATCAAGTCAATTCGGTTCAATTCAAACCCATAAGGATGCTTCCAATAGGCGCTTCAAATCTATAAATAGGACATGTCCTTACATTCCAAATCATCGATCCGAGAAACAATTCCTCCTTAGGCATTAGAAGAAGACCATTGTATCCTGTAAAACAATCGTCATAAATCTGTAAGCACCTGTGCGAGATGAATTTATCTTAAGGATATAGAGTTTAATTCTATACTCAGTCTTGTCATCTTTTGATTAAGTTAGCCATCACATTCGAATTCCACCAACAATCATAAGACAAAATTTTCATCATTGTGCTACTACCTTGATGGCTATAATTGCTGCACCTATTCAAGCTGAGAAGCCAAAAAAATTTATCGGTACTAATTTCAAAAGATTGCAGCAGAAGATGCTGTTCTACCTCATCACTCTGAACCTGGTCAGAGTTCTTAATGAAGATCCATCAGTTTTGAAGGATGGAAAGACCGACAAGCAAGTGGTCGCTGCAGTAGATGCATGAAAGCATTCAGACTTCCTATGCAAGAATTGCATTCTCAATGGATTGGAGAATACTCTGTACAATATGTCCAGTAGTATTAATACAGCTAAAGAGTTGTGGGCATCCTTGGACAAGAAGTATAAGACCGAGGATGCTGGGCATAAGAAATTTGTAGTCGGCAAGTTTCTAGACTACAAGATGTTGACTACAAAACCGTCATGGAGCAAGTTCAAGAGCTGCAGATCATTCTACATGAGATACATGCAGAGAGAATGTCTTTAAGTGAGTCATTCCAAGTAGCTGCTATTATTGAGAAGCTAGCACCATCATGGAAAGACTTTAAGAACTACCTGAAGTATAAGCGGAAGGAAATGGGACTTGAAGATTTGATCGTTCGACTGAGGATTGAAGAAGATAACAAGAGCCTTGACAAGAAAACAGGAGGATATCCAACTGAGCCTAAAGCTAACCTCGTGGAAGGGAAGAAGAAACACAAGTTTCCTGGAGAGGGCTTTAAACAGAAGAAAGGCAATCCAAAAAAATTCAAGTTCAAAGGCAAGTGCTTTGTCTGTGATAAACAAGGGCACAAATCCAATGATTGTTGTTTCAAGGAAAAAGAGAAGCAAGAAGTTAATATTGCTAAATATACCCTATCCTAAGAAGTATCAGAGATGATGTTGTCAGCAGTTGTGTTTGAAGCAAATATGGTTGATAAACCAAATGAATGGTATGTTGACACGGGAGCTACTCGACATGTCTGCTTTGATAAGAGTATGTTCTCATCATATACTCCTATCAAAGATAGAAATCTGGTCATAGATAACTCTGCTACATCCAAGATAGAAGGACTTTGCATAGTTCTAAAGATGATTTCTGGAAAAGAACTTCTATTGAACGATATACTGCATGTTCCTGACATCTGGAAGAATCTTGTGTCAAGCTTCCTCCTAAGCAAACATAGATTTAGGATGGTGTTTGAGTCTGACAAATTTGTACTTACTAAAGGAGGGGTCTATCTAGGCAAGGGTTAATTGAATAATGGTTTATTCAAAATGAATGTAATGATTGTGCATTGTAATTAGGACATGTGAATTTTAATTATATGGTTTATATGGTTGACTCTTCTTCTTTATGGCATAATATATTAGGACATGTGAATTTTAATTCATTACGAAAATTAATGAATTTAGAATTGATACCTAATCATCAAATCGATCCATATTATAGGTGTGAAGTATGTGTTCAAGCTAAGTTAGCTAAAACACCGTTTCATTCAGTAGAAAGGAATACTGAACCTTTGGACTTAATTCATAGCAATCTATGTGATTTAAAGTCAATACAATCTAGAAGAGGTAAAAAGTATTTATAACATTTATTGATGATTCAACTAGATACTGTTACTTGTATCTACTAAAGTCTAAAAATGAGGCTTTAGAAATGTTTAAATGTTATAAGAATGAAGTTGAAAATCAACTTGGTAAAAAGATCAAGGCTATCAGGAGTGATAGAGGTGGAGAATACGATGCTCATTTAATGAATTTTGTCAAGAATATGGCATTATTCATCAAACTATAGTTTCTTATTCACCTCAATCTAATGGAATTGCTGAACGCAAAAATCGTACATTGAAAGAAATGATGAATGCCATGTTAATAAATTCTGGTATACCATAGAATTTATCGGAAAAGCAATTCTCTTGGCCAATCATATTCTTAATAAGGTACCTCTTAAAAAGAAGGATATTATTCCATATGAGTTATGAAAAGAAAAAAAGCCTTCTTATAATTACTTAAGAGTGTGGGGGTGTTTAACTAAAGTAGCTATTCCGGATCCTGAAAAGGTCAAAATAGGACCTAAAACTGTTGATTGTACTTTTATTGGTTATGCACAAAATAGTAGTGCATATCGATTTCTTGAATATAAATCAGATATATTTGATATATAGAAAAATACAATCATGGAATCAAGAAATGTGTCATTCCTTGAAAATGTATTTTTAAATAAAGGAATATTAGAAATAAGTTTAAATAAAAGAACTTATAATAATATTGCTAGTAGTAATCATCAGAAAAAATATCCTGAAGATGAACCCAGACGTAGTAAGAGATCTAAAATTACAAAATCTTTTAGTTTTAATTATATAACATATATGTTAGAAAATGAACCTCAGACATTCAAAAAGGCAATGCCTACACCAGAAGCACCATATTGGAAAGAAGCTATTAATAGCGAAATTGAATCCATCATGCATAATCATATATGAAAATTGGTAGATTTACCATTAGGTATGAAACCTTTGGGAGTGTAAATGGATTTTCAAGAAAAAGTTAAAGGATGATGGATCATTTGATAAGTATAAAGCCAGATTGGTAGCTAAGGGCTTTAAACAAAAAAAAGGACTAGACTTCTTTGATACTTATTCACTAGTAACAAGAGTAACATCCATCAGATTGTTAATTGCTTTGGCAGCCATTAACAATCATGAAATTTATCAAATGGATGTTAAAACAACATTTCTAAATGATGAATTAAAGGAAGAAATATATATGGAACAACCTGAAGGTTTTGTTGTTCTTGGCCAAGAAAAGGTGTGTAGACTTATTAAATCCTTATATGGATTAAAATAAGCACTAAAGCAATAAAATTTAATAATGTCATGTTATCAAATAGATTCAAAATAAATGAATGTGACAAATGTGTATATGCTAAAACCCTACCTAAAGGATATGTAGTGGTCTGCTTATACGTGGATGATATGTTAATCATTGGTAGTAATACTGATATGATTAAACATATAAAGAGAATGTTAATTAAATATTTTGATATGAAAGATATGGGTGTTGTAGATGTAATACTAGGGATTCAAATTACTAGAACATCTAAAGGTATAATATTGTCTCAATCTCACTATATTGAGAAAATGTTAAACAAGTTTAATAAGCATGATAATAGCCCACTTAAAACATCTGTAGATGTTAATCTACATCTTGCTAAGCATACTGGGCAACCATATCATAATTAGAATATTCACATATAATTGGCAGTTTAATGTATGTCATGAATTGCACTCGTCCTAACATAGCCTTTGCTGTGCAGATTCACTAGTAATCCAGGACCAAATCATTGGACAGCCTTAGTAAGGATATTAAGATATCTATGATATATCTTAAATTATGAATTACATTATTCGAGATATCCAGCTGTACTAGAAAGCTATAGTGATGCTAACTGGATATCATATACAGAAGACACAAATCTACTAGTGGATATGTATTCACCTTAGGAGGTGGTGACGTGCCATAAGAATCTTCTAAACAGACATGTATAGCTCGATCCACTATGAAATCGGAGTTTATAGCTTTAGATAAAGTTGGTGAAGAAGCTAAATGACTTCGAAATTTTTTAAAAGATATTTCATATCGGCCTAAACCTGTTTTTGCAATATGTATACATTGTGATAATTAATCAGCTATTTGTAGAGCACAAAATAAAATGTATAATGGTGAGTCTAGACATATACGTCGAAGACATAATACCATTAAACAGTTACTTAAAAATGGAATAATTTCTATTGACTATATTCAGTCAAAGAAAAACTTAGCGAATCCGCTGACGAAAGGATTATTAAGAGATCAAGTAAACTGTTTATCGAGGGGAATGAGTTTAAAATCTATAATAAAATATTTTTTATAATAGATATCCAACCTAGTTGATTGGAGATCCCACGATCTAGGTTCAAAAGGGACAACTAAATTATGAAGAGATATGCATAGCACTAAGGATGTCTAATCCTACTCATTCCTATGATAATTAGTGCTACCTGCTAAAAGATTAGGAGAAGCATTGCTTTTAATGGTTCTTATGACATGAATTTTATGTGGGGTATAGCAAGATACTTTTAATAATAATCACTTATGTGAGTGAACTGGACCAATTCTATGAGAATCTTTTGGTTTTAATTCTCTAAAGCACTCATGAGATCAAGAGTTGTTCAAGGCCAAAATGAATACAATCATGATAACCAAAAAAATGCTCGGAAAGAAGTTGTGTGATTGTTATTATTTTGGTTTACATCAAAAGTAGAAAAATTCAAGACATCATGTTCACTTTTTAGCAAGTAAACTCGATAATACTCACTAAGGAAGGTTCAAAGCCACAAGCTACCTATCCTGATACGACTTTATTTCATTATACTCTCTAAAGTGTCTGCATATTCATTTGCATTAAAATCATTTTGTGGGCAGATAAATCTTTGATGATCTTTGATCTAAGTTCAATTTTCATTCATGTGGGGGATAGTTGGAAAATGGATCGCTTATAATCCTTGGGTTATACCCATTGGTTTAAAATCCTTGGGTTATACCCATTGGTTTGAATGAAAAATTGGTGACCTCTTTTTAGTCCTACATAAAAAGTTGTAAAAAGGTAGAAGCATCTTATATATGAAACCTCTTTCTATGCTTATGCATTTGGGCTCATCATAAGTAGAGAGCTTGAGGGTACGCATTACCCCGCACACGCACATGTGCGTATGCGAAGGGCGCAATGGGCGCTTTGTAAGTGAACTTTGGGGGGCCGGGCTCGGCATGGCCCGTTTAGTCTGTGACCCGGTGGGCTTGGGCCGGGCCAGGCCCAGCATGGCCCAATGCCCAAGTCTAGTTGCTAAGCTATAAATATTTTGGAGTACAAAACTAAAAAGTGAATAGTACAAGATCAGATCGGATTGACAAAAGAGAAAATAAGAGATATTAAAAAGGGTTAATTTTTTTTCTTTTACAAAAATACCAAATTAGGTTTGTTCTCTCTTCTTCCACCAAAAACATAACCATGTAAGCTTTTACCTAGCATTAAGCAGAAAAAAAAAGAGCTTTTCACCTGGTTCTTCATTCAGAAATAGCCCTAGCTTTCTACCTATGACCCAAATGGCAAGGTCTGTAGGTTGGTATGATTTTTATGGATCATGCATATTGTATTGACAGTAATGATTTGAATAGAAAAATTTCAATCAACTGATAAACAAATGAGTGATTTGTGGAGTAGTTGCATCTATTCCCAGAAGAAAAAAGTTTGATTACGCATGGTTGGAGTCTAGGGATGGCAATGGCCTGGGGATGGTCCGGGGCAGTCTTTATCGGTCCCTGTCCCCGTTAGAAAAAACATCACTGTTTTTTGCCCTGTTAAGCCGTTATGGTTAACGGGACGGGGACGGGGATATCCGGTCAGTTAAACGGGTACCCATTTGTCCGTTTACATAAAAAAATAAAATTATTTTATTAAATTTATAATTTATTAAAAATTAAAAAATAAAATTTTTAGGATAAGATAGATCAATCGCCAAGAACCAATCATTGATGGATACATCTAACACATTAGCTTTAACATAATAACAAACGAGATAAGAAAAACCAGGAAATGATCTATCAAATTCTAATTGCATTTCAAACGTATATATTTTATTTATTTTTAATTTTAATATATATATTAATATATATTATATTTATTTATTTATAATTTAAATATATTATATAAAGCTAACGGGGACGGGGATGGGTAAATGGGAATGGGGCGGAGAATACCGTCCCCGAGCCGTTTACCCGTTTAGCCGTTAACAAAAAGTCCCCGTTCTCGTTAAGCCGGTTAAACCGGGGATTTCTCGACCTGTTAAAATGGCACTGGCCGGGTAAACGGGGAAACGAAAAAAATTGTCATCCCTAATTTTAAGCAAAAGCTATAACCAATAACCAGCACAATGGAGTCATGGCAATGGTTACCAATGATAGAGTATTAGGATATTTCTCCAAGCCAGGGGGCAGCTGCCCTTATCTCCACCCATATATTGATGAATGGTAAAAATATATAATAACAACCATCTGTTTTATTATATAATGGCTGGTATAATGGGATGACAGCTAAATAGCAATTCAATTATTGTTTAACAGCTGGTCTTTATATGTATAAAATAACTGGAGGCTTCCAAAACTGTTCCAGTTGTTGTTTCTCGATGTACTTTATAACTTTTTATTAGGATTCATTTATGCAAATGCAGTGTTGTTTTTTACCGATTGGGGATTAGGTGGTGATAGTGGTTGACTTAGTTGTGAAGAGAGGAAGCTATTTGACATTTTTACTGTTCATTTGGATAAATAATTTTAAATTCAAACATTCATTCTTATTGCAAAAAAAGAAAAAAATTCAATGGCGAACAGTTTTTTGAATAATCAATGAAAATGTTGTTACTTCTCCAATATTGTTCAATATATCCCATTTCAACTGCCATTAACACCCATAGACAATGTCATTAACATTTTTTTTTAAATAAATCCTATTCATGTTTGATCTGGACAGGTAATGGTTGTTGTTTCCATTATCAAGGAAAGTATCGATTTGAGGGGTCCTATTACTATCATAATATGTGTTTCCTTTTTTTATTTGAATTCCTTATCTTTATCGTTTCTAGAAATTCGGAAATAATCCCAACTTTTCAAAAAAATGTAAATTTATCCCCCTATTTGTTGAAAAGCATACAAAAAGTTCTCTAGGATTAATTTTAAATAGAATATAAGAAGTATTCTTGACTTGAAGACAATTGTACCCTCACCAAAAAATCATCAACTAACCTAATAGTTCAAACCATACTTAAGGGTAAAATGACTACTAACTTTAAGAAAAAGGAGATCTCATCTAATTTAACCATAAGGGTTTTTAGATGCTTTTAAGAGAATATAAATATAATTTGTAATTTCTTGGGGCATCAATGAGCACAATTGATAATTCACTTGGTGTTAGCAGTGACCTAGGTTCGAATGCCATTGTCACTTTGATATCAGCTAGGGTTCCTTCGGTCCTAGTTCTCAAAATTTATAATTTTGAAAAAAACAGGGTATCACATAATTTGTGGGGAATGTAGGGACAAGTTGCAAATGTCATTTTCTCTCTATTTTCTTTGTGATGAGAGATGTTAGTTAGGCTCAGTCCATAATGGAATTGCTTACCATCCCCCCCCCCCCCCCCTCTCTCTCTCTCTCTCTCTCTCACACACACACACACACACACACACACACACACACAACTATCCCCAGTCAACAGCCCTTCTCCATCTTCTCACCTAACCCAAATCCATGACCACCTCCTCTCTCTCACCTAACCCCAGCCCACAACCTTCCTCTTCCCTCCTCCTTTGCCTTGCTGAGTCCTAATCCATAGTTGCTCTCCTCTCTCTTTAGGGTTGAATGGGGAAGCTAAGGCCAATGGTTGACATGAGGGATGGCCTTGGTGGGAAAGTGGCAGGATAGAGGAACTCAAAGGGGGGGTTGGAGAAAACAAAACCTATGGACTAGTGAAGATATGCAGGGAAGACTACGAGAAGAAACAATTTTGCTTAGTTTGCTGGTCATTTTGCTTTCTTTTATTAAATATTTTTATAGCAACCATAATAAGTATTTATCAAAACGGACAGTTGTTTTGGAATAGATGGAATTATTCAAATTGCTTTTGAAGTTGGTAGAGATTAAAACGAAACTAAAGTGAGGACATAAATTGAACTAAATATGGGTTGGTCCCTTTTTTTTGGGTGTTGAATATGATGGTTTTGTGAACAAGACTGCGCTTAGTAGATAAGTTTGGATTGGAAAATCACTTAACATATCTTAGTATCTTTTAAAAAGTATGCTCCTAAACCAAGTGGAATGGATGAAAGGACTCATAGAACTGCTCCCAACTAGTTTAGAATTAAAGCTTAATTGAGCTAAGTTCAGTTAAGCATCACTCACCGAAATAAATTTTACTGTCTTCTATTTCTTTTCTTTCCTCTTTCCTCCTATCATCTCCTTTATTTGTTCTATATTTGGGAATTGGAATTCAGTTCTAGTTCTTTTCATATTTTAATTGGAATTCAGTTATAGTTCTTTTCATATTTTATCTGATTTATGTGTTTCCCCATCTACAGTAGTGGAGTGGGTTAATGAGCAATGCAGAGATCACGTAGAGCTCTTCTACAAAGAAGAGCTGCTTTGGAGAGGAATGTCATTGCTGGGAGGAAACGCCTCTACAAGGTTTCTTTGTCTATGGTTATCTCTTCGTGGGTCCTCTTCTTCCTCCTCAATTCGTTGATTAGCAATGGCAATGGCCATATAGGTGGTGCCCTCTCCCCCCTCCCCAACCCCCTCCCCCCCCCCCCCCCCCCCGTTTTCTCTCTAGTCTTCTATGATAGCAGCCTATAGAATTAACGCTAGAACATATAGAAGAAAAAAAAAGGTGGAAAACAAGATAACTCCTTTTCATAAGAATTCATGTTTGCTTTGCTGCATCAACAAATCTGCCTTCTCTTTTCTTGTTTTGTTATACTTTTGGTTACTTCTTGATTCATACTCCACTATCAAGTTGTTTTTAACTATATATTTTTCTTGATTGCATCAATAACTTTATTTATACTTTATTTCATATATGTCTTTTATCTATAATTTGCGAGCAATTAGAAAATAATATGTGCACAAAATAAGTATGACTATAATAAGAATGTTGAGATGAAAGTGTGGTAATATAAGAAATATAGAATAAATAATAAAATATTTGTGAAAAGTTAGAGGTTGCACTAATTGAGGACAATTAAGAGAAGGAAATAATCTGAACATATACAATATAAGTTTAGTGAGGCATTGGTGCAAAGGAATGATGTGATGCATGTAAGATAAAAGGGCTAGAGGTTGATTGAAAATTACATGGAAGAAAGTAGCAAGAAAAGACTTACTATCTCTACATCTATAGAAAATATGACTCTAATTGAGTAGAATGGAGAAAAAAGATTCATGTAGCCAATCCCAACTACTTGGGAATAAATTCATAGTTGTTGTTGTTGTCGTCTTTTTTATGTATGATTTTGTTAATAATGATTTATATATCATGGTTGTTGCACATATTTTTTGATATTGTCGTAAGCGTCAAAAGAGAGATTTACCACATTGATTAATGTAATATCTTTGATCAACAATTCTATGGTTGTCATGTGAACCTTGCACGAATTTGTAATTTCTCATCTTTTTCATCCATTAGCTCCATTTAACAGCAATATAAAGAACCACAGAGGAAAAGGAGGACATTTTCCAATGAATCATGGTCTTTGGATTGATGAACTTATCTACAACTACATTTCTTTTCATTCTCTTTTTAGTGGTTCAGTTGATGTATATGGTGTTTTATGCATGTTTTAATTCTTTAGTTTTCAGAAGAAATTGATATAGATCTGCATTCCTTTGGTGTGGTTCCGGTGTTTCCCTAATTTTATTTTTGGCATTTTTTGTTTTGATGGATTTCATTCACCTTTTTATGATAATATTTCGATGAGTCAAGTACATTTAGGATTTGCATGTTGGCTGTTAAAACTGAATTTACTTTTGATTCATTATTGCTACCTATGCATGATTCACATGAGCAATCATATTCACCTGCACCTGGATTATGTATTCCTTCCCTATTTCATGAGACACTAGCATCTTTCTGCCCAAAATAATTTCAGAAAAGGGTGGACTGACTAGCGAAAGAAAGAAGGGATTGGACTCTAATATTAGATTTTTGTTCCCTTCCTTTACTGTTGTGAATTTTAATCATTCTTGTAATGCAATGCAGATGGAATGGGTGTTGTTGTTCGTGCATCTAGCGGGCATGAAGCCTCCACAAGTCCATATGGTGGTAGAGATTCTAGAAATGAGTTGGTAAAACCAGATGCCAATTCCAATAATGATGTTGAGGAAAGCCCCATTTCAGAGAGTGAGGCTTTAGGGAATAACATTGAAGTTTTAGTTAATGAAGATGATAAAGTAAACCTGTCAACCTTTGGAAAAGAGGAGGTAACTGAGATGGTCTCTGAATCAGACATCAAGGTGGACAAGGATGCTCATCTTAAAAGTGATAGATTATCTCGTATTGCTCCTCCTGGTCTTGACGAGTTTAAAAGTAAAACAATTACTTTAAAAGAAAAGCCTGTTTCCAGCCAAGCAAGCAGTGTTATTCACCGAGTTGAGCCTGGTGGGAAAGAGTATAATTATGCTTCTGCTACTAAGGGTGCTAAGGTCTTAGATTTTAATAAGGAAGCTAAAGGTGCTTCCAACATCTTAGACAAGGATAAAGACAGGTATCTACGAAATCCATGCTCTGCAGAGGTGAAATATGTTGTTATAGAGCTTTCAGAAGAAACTTTAGTTGATACCATTGAGATAGCAAATTTTGAGCACCACTCCTCTACTTTAAAAGAGTTTGAACTGCTGAGTAGTTTAATTTATCCAACTGACAACTGGCTCAAACTCAGTAATTTTACTGCTGCAAATGTGAAACATGCCCAAAGGTTTCCTCTTCCGGAGCCAAAGTGGGCAAGGTACCTAAAACTCAATTTGTTCAGCCATTATGGTTCAGAATTCTACTGTACACTAAGTGTGGTGGAGGTGTATGGAGTGGATGCAGTTGAGAGGATGCTGGAGGATTTGATCTCTGTTGAGAACAAAAGATTGGAGCCTGAAGAACATAATGCTGAACAGACAACATTGCAAGAACCAACTGACATTTATGATTCATATCAAGAACGCACTGGAGAAATTGATGATGAATTGCAATCTGAAAGTCCACAGACAAAACGGGAGCCATCAAAAAACAATGTGCCTGATCCAATTGTGGAGACAAGAGCACAACAATTTGATCAAAAAAAGGAGACAAGGCCACCACAAGTTGGAAGGATGCCTGGGGATACTGTGCTTAAGGTACTAATGCAGAAGGTCCAGTCCCTTGATGTGAATTTTTCTGTTTTGGAGCAGTACCTGGAGGAGTTGAACAACAGATATGGGCGCATATTTAAAGATTTTGATGATGATATCACTGAGAAGGATCACCTTCTGGAGAAAATCAAATTAGAGATAAACAATATTCAAAACAGCAAAGATGATTTTGTATGTTGGGTTTTTGGTCATCTTTTTTGGTGATTTGTTTAATTTTTAACGACTCAATTTTTTAAACTAACCATGCATTCCTTGATTTCAGGCCAATAACATTGCAGAGATTATCTCATGGAAAGTCCTCATTTCCTCACAACTGGACCAGTTGGTCAGAGATAATGCAATGCTCAGGTGTGTTTCATTCCTAGTTTTCTTTGGTTACATACTTTTGTCGACAAGGCCTGTAAACCACTAAGAACCATATCGGTACATTACCGGTATGGTACATATGTACCTCGTTCTGAGATGGTTGCTATTTTTTTTCTCATTCTTAACCATAATACTAAGCAATATTTATCGGTATCAAACGATACAAGGTGGGTCCATTTAGTTCAGTTCATATCGAATTGAAACTCAATACTGTACCGCTATGTTATGGTCAGTATGGGTCGGTGCGATAGAACTTGCTTGTCAATTTCATCAAGTAGCTTTCAAATCTTCAGGCACCAAGGGTAAAAAGCATATGCTAATCTTGTATTGCCCCATCCACAACTTTTAGGATCATTAGATGCATAATGTTAGTAAGAGGGTATTATGTTTCTGGAAACAGACATGTTTATTTTTGTCTAGGGCTGTTATGGTTAAATGGAGAAAGACAGATTCCCTAATGACCTTTGATTATGCCCCTACCAAAGTATAGACCTTTTTACTTAGTGATGAGATGCTTGTTTGATATCACTGGTTTTCTGGTCCTATTTGTAAGAGCCCGTTCCGCCCCATTTGGGGAAATCACCCAACTTGCTTGTTATTGGATATTGACATTCTACCAGTATATATGCCAGATTATTGTTACCTTGATCAGTGACCTTTCCCTTGCATGACACTCTTTGCAAAAAAATGGAACGAATCTACAGTGAAAAAATGAATGCTTGGTGTTAATATCTACCTATTATTCACTTTTGATTGACTGTATGCACATGTTTCGGCTGATATGCAGATTGGAGATTCAAAGGGTTCGAGACCATCAGTTTGATATGGAGAACAGGGTTCTTGCAGTGATATTCGTAAGTTTTGTATTTGGGTTCTTAGCGGCTATAAGGCTGGTTATAGGTATGTTCTCAAGTGTTTGTAAAATACATAATTCTGAAAACTTCTGTAGGACAAGCTCTGCTTGGCTTATCATGTTTTTGAGCAGTAGCATTATAGCTTTCATCCTGGTGTTATAGTCCTATATTTGTGGCAAGACATTACCATATCATGAGGTTTCATTTGCAACAAACTTGTACAGAGACCCTGTATCATTTTTGATTGAGGTGACTGGAAAATCACCATCACTAACATTGCTGACTTATCCATGCTATGCAAGTGAAGAATTAAGAAACATAACTTACATTGTGGCATATAAGCCTAAAAAAAGATAATGAGTGATTGAGAATATGATAAAGATATTTAATGATTTTTTTTCAAATGAGCAAATTAAATTTTACATAAATGCTTTGGTACGTGATGATGAACCCCAGCAGCAAAGAGTGAAGGAAACAGCATAAAATGCACCAAGAGTGAAATTGCAAAGTACTTTTAAACAATCAAGTATTTATGATCCACTTGCATATCTTCATGATTTTTTGTCATCCTGCATGATACCATAACATAATATCTACGTTGAAACATGTTATTTCTTTACAAACCCATGCATAAATGCATAAATAGGGAATTCTTTCCTCACTCAAGCTAGGACTTAGAAAGTGACTTTATCTAACTTGAAAGTGACGGATTCTAAAATACAAAAGCTCTTCAGATAAGTGAATCTCAAATTTTAAATTTCTTCGTAGGCATCTTAGAGCAAAGCAACATAATTGAATTCTGTTAAGGCATTGCAGAATTTATGTTAAAAGACAAGGAATTAGTCATTAATCTGGTAGTTTGTAGTATAGAATTTTCTCTACACGTAGGTTAGGCTATCTTGAAATTCATCTCAAATTTGTTATTGGGCACTTAAACTGCAGGCTCTAAACTCCGAAAAACAAAATGTATGAAGAGATATCCCAAATGAAAATAACTTTAGAAAGTAAAATTTTCTCACATATTTCAATTTAGGTGAGCCACAATTTTAAATTTCTTCGTAGGCATCTTAGAGCAAAGCAACATAATTGAATTCTGTTAAGGCATTGCAGAATTTATGTTAAAAGACAAGGAATTAGTCATTAATCTGGTAGTTTGTAGTATAGAATTTTCTCTACACGTAGGTTAGGCTATCTTGAAATTCATCTCAAATTTGTTATTGGGCACTTAAACTGCAGGCTCTAAACTCCGAAAAACAAAATGTATGAAGAGAAATCCCAAATGAAAATAACTTTAGAAAGTAAAATTTTCTCACATATTTCAATTTAGGTGAGCCACAATTTTTAGAAGCTAAACCAAAACTCACCCATTTATAAACTGGTTGGTTTCAAATTGACTTCTTTCTGATCTAATTTGAAAATGGCCAGCCTGAACTTACTCATTGTCGGTTTGTGTGGCTTGGCAGGTCTTAGTTAGATTTTTCCACCTCTAGTTATTGTTAGTAACTGTTGCTAAAACTTTAGTTCTTTAGTACATATTTGTTGTAAGTTAACACTTGTATTGTGTTTTTAAAAGGAAGACCTTTTTTTTTTTTTTAACTTTGGCTGTATAGATGCTTATTGGGCAGAAGTAATAGCAGAAAATGTCTCTTGTAAGTATAGCTTTTTATAATATTATATATTATTATTGTTTTCATGTTTCATAATTCATGAGATAATAGATTGGGTATATCAAAAAATTAAAAAAATTATAAACATGCGGTTTTTGTTTTTTAGACATTTTTAGTAGTATGCATCATGATAACTTATATAGAAGGTAAACTATTGAATTTTGGGTATGAATATGACCAACTCATCTTGAATGTATCCCATTGAAACTACTAACTGGAGACTTTTAGTTGAGATCATCTATAATTGGATTTTGTAGGATTGGCCTTTCTTTAGCTAGATTAGTAAGATTATCCCTTTTCAGCCTTTCTGACCAAATATCTCTCTCTCTCTCTCTCTCTCTCTCTATATATATATATATATATATATGTGTGTGTGTGTGTGTGTGTGTGTGTGTGTGTGTTTCTGATGGCTCACTTCTAGGTGTGCGAGTTCTCACAAGACATAATGCTTCTACTGACGGCTAGCATCATCGGTAGTTGTTTTGTTGCTAGTAATTCGTGATTCAAATTGAGTAGACTTCCGTGAAGTTTTGTTTTGCAGCAACTTAGTTGACCTTAGATATAACTGGGTGGTGGCAACAGCCCTCAACCTTTGGAACTAATGCTACAATGGCTATAGGTCAGATTGTAGTATTTGTTTTTCTTTTGTAACCGGAATCACACGATATTTTTATATATATCACATGTATTTGCATTTGCAGTGCATATCATCCAACTGCATGCAGCCATTCAGATCCTCAAATAATCACTGGTTGTATACAGTATATATAAAGCAAAGTAGGACCATTTGAACCTACTTTGTCAAGATATGCCAAGTCTCACATCTGACTTTGATCTTGTTCCATCATGATTTGATTAATTTTGACAGAAGCAATACTTACTGACTTAAACCTTGAGACATGTAATTATAAAATAAATAGTTATCAATCATACAAAGTAACTAAATTTTCATTGAGATTAAACTTTTGCAATACATAATCCTGAAAACAAACAAAGATTTATTTCATTCAGTTGACTTATCATAGATAAAATAATTGAGTTTAGAGACAAATATTACATGCCTTAGTATAGGTACAATTCAATTCCTCTTCTTACTTTACTAATACAGTCATTTCTATAACAACCAGCTTTACCTTAAGATACACAAAAAGGATCTGACTCTTTCTTCTATGCAGTAGTTTCACTATGTACACTAAAAATATAGCTGATCTTTGAGTGGTCTTGAGTTTATAGACTTTTCATTCTGAAAAGTAGTGAATAATTAAGCTATACAGCTCAGCAAGTATCCAAGCAAAATAAATGACAGTCTGGAGAAAAATTAGAATGTATGAGAAGAATCAAATACTTAAGAAAAATTAAATAGCTAATAACCATCTTACAGTACATATTCAATAGGTACACTTATTACTGTAACTTTATTTTGAAACACTAGAATACTTTGAAAATAATTGGTATCATTAAGATGCATGCTTTTTTATGCAAAATTATTGAAATACTTGTTTTAGGAAAAATACTGAAATATGCTTAGAAAATCTTGGAGTACACTAGGACATACTTTAAAAAAAAATGCAGAATATACTGAAACTTTGAAACAATTATTTTAATATTAACTAGTCGGTACCAACTACGATAGTCGTTAGTCAGCGTTTCATTGATCAATAGGCCTGTTAGCTAAGCATTCTCTTTATCATCTGTCTATTAAGAACACGAACCAATAACTTACCCTTTGCTAGCCAGGGTCGCTACATCTTGCATCTATTGAGAACACAAATGCCAACTTATCTCGTGTTGGCCGTGCTCACTGCATCATATATGTTAAGAATACAACGGCTCATAACTTACCCCTTGGTGGCCAGGGTCAATGTAATTTATCTTCTCTTTTGAGAATACGAAGGTCAACAACTTTACTTGAACCGACAAGGGTCACTTATCATAATATGATTGACCAATTGTTTTCATTTCAATTTATGACAAATGAAGCTTTTAGGCAATGTAATGATTAATGGACACTTCAAATAACTAAAATCAAAAGAAATTTCTTTGATATATTGGCATGAATTTAAATCACAACAGCAACAGCAAAGCCTAATTTAGACCGTGATGGCTCAATATTGATATTTTTTGGATGTCAAATAATCATTTAAGGCACATGTTTTTCATATTCACTTCCTATAAAACATTAAGAAAAAGATCAGAAAATTATGAAAATTTTGATCATTTCCATATAACCAGGATAAATAACTTACAACAGTATTCATACAATCAAGCACAATGCTGAAATTAGAATTAATAAGATGCCTCAACTTTAGTTGTAAACAAGGACTTCTGATGATTCATGAATAGCGAAGAGTAGAAAACAATATCTGAATTCATGTAAAATCTGTCTATGAGTTGTTAAAATCTAATATGCAAACTATGCAAAGGCATATACATTTTTCGATGATTTAGCAGGATTCATGTCATAGGCTCCTTTCTTCTAGCTTGTCCCTGTTCTTCACCTCCTACTTTACTAGCTGCCTTCTGTCAGTGGCTAGGATTTCTAGAGTTGCAATTATGGTTCAGCTAGGTGGCTGTTATGTAAGCATGAGGCGCCTACTTTATTAGTTCTGAAAAAGCTTTTGTATATCATCTTCCGTGGAGCATGATTTTCATCAGATACGATTATTCGTTCACATATAAGCTCATGCTGAAAGGCTTGCTCATGGATCCTACATTGTTGATGCATGAGCTCGCGAGCAGATGTACCATTACATCCGATGCAAATCATGTGCACCAAAGCGATGTACCAAGACTTTTTCCTATTAGTTTAAGCTTAAGATATAAAAGCACGAAATGACAGCTCCCATTAACATGTGGTGTCCGCGTAATATTTGCTTGAGATGGCAAGCATGATGAGGTTATAACCATTTTGAGAATTTATGTGTGTATATATATATAGTTCGTCCCAAGTTCTCGTCATAAAATTCAAGTCCATATTAATATAGTTCTTGTATAAAGGACTCATTTCAGTGGTGATTTTTTCATAGATATCAATGGTTAGATAAAATACACCTATTTCACGCACAAATAATCGTGTCATAGTTACTAATTTGTTAGGGGTATTACACACTGAACCGGTACAACACATGAACAACAAAGAGCTATCCAATTTGCAGTAACTTTTAGGTAGTGTTTGATAGCCAAAAGCTATCTCTGGATAAATGTATAGAATAGCATTTATCTAGGAGATAGCTGAGGGAATAAGCACATTTTTAAAATTACAAGTCTGCCATCAAGGAATAACTTTAGTTGTTCCTGGGTTCCCTAGGGAATAAGTTCAGGGAATAACCCATGTTTAAACATGGGTTATCCCCTTTGGTTAAACTTTTTCAGACCTTTTCCTTCTAACTATAGCATTTGGGAATAAGGGAGGATATTCAGGGGATATCCTCCCTTATCCCCCATATCAAACACTGCCTTAACATCCTTATCCAAAATGGGTCCACTTTGAGTGGCACCTTGATGTGCCAAATAATCAGTGGCTTGTTTTTTGAGAAATGATTTTATGAATGGCTTTAGGAGGGCAAAATGGGCAACAAGAGATCAAGAGCTCACGTGTTATAAACCGAGAGGCTAAGAAATAGTAAAATACACGCTTGCTACAGGTGATCACTGAGAAAACCATCCCATCCCCACGTCGTAGACAAACGACTCCAACAACACTCTACATACCTATTGCCAACCGCTCTGAAAACCGCATGATGTTATGATAAATAACATGATATAGCCTGATTTGGAGACTATTTACTCAAGTCACCGTTTCGTTCTTAACGACAAAGTCCCATGTAGTAGATCTTGATTGAATGCACAAACAAAATAATAAAGCTTCATTATTTGGATGGTATCAAAGTTACTCAAGAATCCATATTTTTTTGAGTGTTATCTGAGGTATTATACAAGTAATACTTAAGAAAACAAACTGTCCATATTTTTATGTAAATTAAAAATTGCGTGATATCCACTCTTACGTTATAACTTTTACAAACAAGTTGCTAAGATGTAGTCTTCCTTCCCTAGTATCCTTTATATTAGTAAACTTGCTTTGCATACTAATTATATACTATCCCTTTGAAGCTTAATTTTTTCTTATAAAATTATATTTTCCGTCATAGTTTCAATATACATTAATCATATACAAATTTTATTTTTAAAATAAAAATAAATTTTTTACATTGACTATTTACTAATTAAATAACAAATAGATTATACCTTTTATAAAATAGATTATATCATAAGAAGATATTTTTATTTTAATTATAGAATTTTTTACAATTGTTATATTCTTATTTTTTTCTTAAAATGCATTAAACAATAGGTAAGAAGAATTGAGAAGTTTCAATGAAAGGAAGAATCATGGCTATGCAGAGATATTTGAGAAAGATAAAAAAATATATCTAATTTATGAAAAACTAATTTAGACATCCTTCAAATAGTTAAGTATTATCCTTAGTTTCAAAAATAAATGTATAACTTAGAAATGTAAATGACTTTTTTTTATCGAAGTAAAAGAGCATGGGTAAATTAATTAACGAACATGTTGACCAACTTTTTCATAAATTTTTTTTATCAAAGAATAAAACCTAAATAAATAGTTCATCTTTTAGCTAAGTAATGGACTGAAATGGTGAGATCAATAGGTTTGAGCACCATTAGTCGGTGCTTATAGCCCTTCTTTTCCCTCAATTTCCTAAACAGGTTGGCTTAAGCTTTATGGTAAACTTAAGTCCAACACTTCGATCTTAAAAAAAGTAAGGTCCATGTATAATTAGAGAGAACTCATATAACAAGTACAAAAGAAACTTGTGAGCAGCTCCCTCGGACCATCAAAGATAGGATTTTTGATAGGTTCTCTACCCCGGAAAGGAAAATGTTATCCTTTCCTTGGTGAAATCAGCACTATGCTATCCACCTATTGGCTAATGTCCGCCATTCCCTTGCGCTTTATAAACCAAGACTATAAAGAGTTTTATTTGGGGTCATGATAAAAAAAGTAAGGCTATACACATGATCCCTTAAGAGGAGTTTTGCCGACCTAAAGATAGTGGTGGACTTGGAATACCAAATATTTGTATGCGGAGGAAAGCCTTCATAAAGACTGCTGGTAGGATTGTCTTGTATCCTCTTTCACTACTGGCTAAGATCTGTTTAGCCTAGTATAATTAACTTCAATGGGTGTTGGGTTGATTATTCTCCTCCGAGATATTTTTCAAGCATCTAGCGAGAGATTATCAAGGTAGCAGGCCATTTGACCTTCAAATTTATCTAGGCAACGGGTGATGGGTCATCTATCTCTTTAGATTGTCATCCTTAGTTTGACTGCTTATCCCGTGACCAAAAGGCTATATTTTATGATAATCATACTGTTCAAGCTTTGTCTATAGCGTCTTCTCTTCTGACTGATGAATATCTCTGAAAGATGCCTCTTGTTGAACACCTCTTTCCTCCGTTGTTAGCCAGGAAGATTGAGAAGGTGCCTACTGGGAGAGAGCATCAAAATGACATGTTGGCATGAGGTGTTAGCTATCTTTGAAGGTTCCAATTAAAAATATCTATCTATCACACATTAATGATCTACATCATCCATAAATTGCATCTATTTCTTGGATTTGGAAGACAAAGGTTACATTATCTATAGAAGCTTATGAAGTAGAGTCTCCCAACGGCTGCTTGTTTCTAAGCCATGTCCCATCAATCCAGCCATTCTGTGCTCAAATCCAGCCATTAACTTTCCCTAACACTTCCCTCGAGAATATGGCTTTTTCTCAAGCAATGTTAATCACTCTTTTGTGGATAGTTTGGAAGGGTTGCAATGACTTGGTGTTTTAGAATATTGTATTCAGGCCAAAGCATATTATTAGGAATGCTCTTATATTGGCTCAGGACTTCATTCTCTTATATCAGGCTAATTCTACATCTGACCTCTGGATTTGCTTTCCATAGTCTTCTATCATTTCATCTTCTTTTCCTTTAGCGTTTTGGCAACCCTTTATCTCTAGCGTTTTGGCAACACCCCCCCGTCAAGTATGTCGAAAATCAATTATGATGGTCCACGAGTTCTATAGGATCAGAGCTGGATTTCTCATTAGGGATGAAATTGAAAATTTATTGATTGCAGGGGGTATTCCTGTTCACCTTCCTATTAAACTTACTGCCGCCTAGTGGAGTGTTGAAACGATTATGGATTTCTACCCCTACTATTATTTTACTTTGGAAGGCAACTCTTCAGCTATCATTTTTTGGTTGGCATCAAAGAGCACTAGCAGTGTTCATCCACTCCTACGACGCTTAAAGCAGCTTCTTCCCTTCTTCAGACTTGTACCTTATTCCCATGTCTTTCGAGAGGGAAAACACAGCCAGTAGATTGTCTTTGCTAAATTGACCGTCTCCTTGAACTTTGCCCTGACATGGTCTGCTACTTTGTATGAGGATGTTATGTGATTATTTGTCACCAAAAAAATAAATAAATAAATTCTTGAACTACCCTTGGGAACTACCACGTCAGTGTTAAGTGAATGGAAGTACAATAGAGTATAATATAGGCTCATAACTAAACAAATATAAGAGAGCATGCAAAATCCAGTTCCTCTCCACCACAAAGATCACGTGGTATCTTATTCCTGTTCCCAATTAATACGTTTGAATACGCAACATAGAAAGCAGAAAATTGCACGACCAGAAGATGATAATTATTGACCCACAACCAGTACTTTGGAAGGCAAAACCAAAAAATTAACTAGGCTATAATAACTGGCTGCCAAAATATAATGACCCTGAAGATGAAAGTTACCAAAAGAGTGAACATCAGAATTTTAACGTAAGTGTGGCAAAGTACAAAACACTGCTAAATTGATGGTTCAGCTGCAAACATGTGGCTAAAAAAGAGCAGCAAAATAAGGGGGAAACCCAGTTTTCTACCTGCCTCATTGTGAATATTACTGTGAACAGAAATGATGTTACAACTTGAGCTCATTGAAAACTGTACCTACCCACTGAGGGAGTGTCTTAAAATATTGAATGCTAACATAAGAATGAGGCAGCAATTACAAAACATACATGATTTTATGGTACAAGATACACCTGCATTTAGGATCTCACGTCTTTAAACACACCACCCTTTTCCATTTCGGCAACTAGATCTCTTAAAGCTGGAACCTTACTGGCCAAAGTCCTGTACAGTCTAGAGTATCTAGCTCTTGTGCCATCAGCAGTTCGTGCAAGGGCGAGCAAACTAACTGCCTCAGGCAACCGCTCAAACACCTGTTTGATCTCCTCAAAGCTCATATCAGCAAGAACTGAAGGCCTTGGAACAACCCTTACAATCTCAACTCCTTTTGGTTCCTGGACCCGTGCATCTGCTTTGATAACAAGCTCAGAGTTTGAGTTTGCTCCACATTTTATGATGAATGGAGTTGTAGACCCCGTGTTGAACTGCAACACATTCCACTGAGTTACTTCAGTCTCTGCAGTGGACAATGAATCTGCATGCGGTTGGTTAGTTTGTGCTTCGTTATCAAATTGACCATCTTCTTCAGGTATAGACTGCAAAAATTCAGAAGTCTCATCAAAATGGCTCGAGGCCTGTGGTTTATTATAACCTTACTGAATAGCAGCAGAACTCTACAAAAATATTCAATTTTTTTCTCTTTATCATCCAATTGGATAGAGTTGACTTGATAAACGATGACAGCACCATCTGAGCAACTCAATGACTAGTAACTACTGTAAGATCCATATCTCCTAATGAGCATCAAATAATACTAGATTTTTTTATTCAAGTAAAATAAAATGAAGCAATGCTATATCTACTATAATCAGACAATGCTAGCACGTAGTACCAGTACATCAAAAGACATCGAAATTTGTGCATATTTGTCGGCTAAATTGGAAAAAAAATATTCTTCTATCCTCAGTATTATGTCAATTTCAACTCTTGTTTCTCTTTGTATTAATATTTTCAGTATATTAATGAGAAAAATGAACGGTCAATTATGAGCAAATAACATCCAGAATTTGTCACAATCTTAAGAATCCAATTCTTATTTGTGCCATGGGGTTGAATCATCCAAACAATAAGTCCATCCTAAGCTCTAATAATCTGATACAGTATTTTTGACAATATTCTCTGACACAAGTGTATGGAATGCACAGCTACGTAGATGCATCATTTGTCATAGAACAATCAATTAAAAAAGAATAATTTGGGGGCTCAGACACATAACAAACAAATGATTCATAGGCAAGACCTGAATCAGTGATAACAAATAAACCAAAAAATGGTTTTATTCAACAACTTTTTCAATTTCAAACAATAATCCTTCTTTTAAAGTTCAAGCACTAAGAAAAGATATCACAAATTAGAGACTGTTAAGTGATTTAAATGTTATTATGGGGGAATCACCAAAGATACGAGGGAACCATTATGGTTTAGAGCTTTGAAACCCTATCATTTGCAATAGTTAATGTAGTCCAAATATTTCACAGAATGCCACCACATGCTGCAACAATATGAACAAATTTTATTAAACCCAGAATTAATTTTGAATATTATATTATATAGAAAAGGATAAAAAATAAACAACGGATGAGAACTATACAAAAATAATTGATGAAAGAGGTTTTCCTTGAAGCAGATATTATTTGACTATCATATTAAATGCATAGATGTACCTAACAATCATCACATCAGCAATAGAATTAGATTGGAGCATCCATACCAAAGAACAGAAGATAAGAGACCTCTAAGTGAAATGGCCAAGATCCAGGCTACATCTTGAAGAAGTGCAGATAACCTAACATCATGGAGGCTACATTCAGCCACCTAAAGTTTCTAGAGTTTCTCGGGTACTTCAATCCAACAATATTGACTGAGGCTTTCATAAATCAACATGATTCTCATCTTGACCATGATCTCACACAAGTTATTGATTTGCAACAATTTGAGACTTTTATCAACATAGTGTGTCTATATATATATATATATATATATATATATATATATAATGATATATCCCAAGATATCAACTCATACAATTTTAATATCTTCCAAGATTATTTATCTTACTGTGGCTTTTTTTAGTTAGCAAAGTCAAGCATCATTTTCCATAGGTGTAATTAATCTAGTATTCATTATTATAGGTCAATATTCTGATAGATGAATCTGAACCATTAAATGCCAACTTAGCAAGAGGATAGCCATCTTAGAGATATCCAGTCTTTCATCTTGACGTATGCTTCAGACTGATGGTTAACTTACCTCTACTAATCTCCGAGCCTCTAAAATCTGCCTCTGGGCACATGGATGATCAATGTCAAGAAGTGATGGCATCCGTTCCGAGAGTTCATCCAGAGATGCTAGCATTGCTTTTTTTTTGGTTTTGGTAAGAGAGCTTGCAGAGGCTTGTCTTGTTATTTCCTGTGACATAGAGAACCAAGTTTAATGTTTCTTGTGATTAAACCGATTAATACAACAAACTTTAACTCAAGGAAGAAATGGGAGTAAGCTAAGATATGCAGACCTTCACTTGTTTCAGGATGCTATCCAAAGATATGAGAGATGCCAACCGTGCATCTTCAGCTGCTGTTGAAGGATTCCTGATGAGTGAACCACCTTCTTTTGTTAGCAAGGCCATATCGCTTCGCATTTGTTGTAAAATCTGATGATAAATGGCAGCAGCATTAAGATGTCTGTAATGATAAATAAGTTTGAATAATAAAAATGATACAAGTTTCCAAGTCAACTATAAATTTTTGAGATAAGGTTCTGATACTGTGCTTTGGAGCCATTAATAATTATTAGTGCATGTTTGATTTGGTATCATGAAACCACATTTCTTTGCAAATTTATACAATTATATCAGGCAAGGTTTACCGTATCCGAGAATCAATACCATTTCAATATTGGATTGGTATGGTTCAGTATAGGATATACTATATCAAACCAACAGCATACGGCTTACCCTCTACCAAACTGACAATGAACCAATTAAGTGAGCCACAAGGTTTCAACACATAAATTGCCCCAAACCGAGCCAAACTAAGGGTTTGGCATCGTACAAGGTGGTTTGGTATAATACGAGGTTAATATAAGGTTGGTATGAGATGGTTATGGGCTATATAGGGCGATTTGAGGTGGTACCAGCTCTGTACCATTTTGAAATAGTGAACTGTACTAGTACCGCACCAGCATAGTTTGGTACACCTTGTATCAAACGGTTTAGTACAATTTGGCAAACCTTGATATCAAGCACAGCAGAATCTCTAAATTTTAATTGAGAACTAGCACAAACAGCCTCATAGTATAGAAACAAAAGGACTGATGCATATGCAAATATGTGTACATTATTTGGCTATCTTGTGAGTGTACTCTCTCTCACACACACACACCGTAGTTCTGAATTTTAAGTAATAAGAACCGGATATACTTGACATATTACCCTACAGGAAATTGCCAGATAATAGAATGGGATGGAGAAACCAAAAATAGAAATAAAACACAAGTTCAAGCATTAAAATATTTACAAACAGATACATATGCATGCATGCATAATGCTTAAACCCCAGCCCAGTTTGTTTATGATAAAAGATGGAGGAAATAGAAAACAAGAAAGAAAACACTGTTATTAGAGCAGAACTATATCATTTTCAAATAAGGATCTGGAAAAATAAGGTATAGTTCAGTACTTCAAATAAGAATCTGGATAACTAAGGTATAGGTAAAGTTCATTATCCCAAAAATCTTTTTCTTTTCTTTTTTGGGTTTTTTTTTGGGGTGGGGAGGGGGAGCGTGGTTGGGTTTTTTTTTTTTTTTTCCCATCCCCTTACAGATTCCCATTCCCATGACATTCTTTGAATAACTTCAATATGGTTTTCACTTTAAGGTATGACAAGATCAGACACTACCTAATGTGTCTCTCATACAAAAAACTAATGTTCCGTGCTTCTCAAGTAATTCTATAAGCTCAGGAGTATTTCAATTATACGGACTTTAAGCATAATGGAAAACTTCACCACTTGGACTGTTTCAATGTTCCCTGATAAATTAAATCAAAAACCAATCAAGACAAAGTTTGGGTACAGGTGAACCAATACAGCTAGATTCATGGGATTGGGAGTTACAAGACCTGACCCACATCAACCCAACCCCAGGTCTATATCCTGAAGGGAAGAAATAAAGAAGGATTCCCGCTTGTGGAACCCCTTCCCTCTCCCTCTCCCTCCTGCACAGAAACACAAATACATATAACATGTGCATGCAAACAAGCACATGACATATATGCATGTGCAGGCACACATATGCTGTACTTTTCAAAAGCAGCATTATAGTGGAAATTACAAAGGAAAAAAAAGAAACTTGAGAGAGGCTCAAGAGCACGGTACACCATATCGGTGCATACAGCTCCATATCAGGTGTACTACACCATAGTAATACCGAACTGAGACTTAATATGGAGTGTGAACTGAGCCATGCATGCTGAACCAATCAGTGTACCGACACTGTATTGGTGCAGTATTGGTATAAGGTCCAGTACTAAGGCAGCAAACCTTCATCAAGTCTTAAAATATGTAACACACAAACATACATAATCAAATTTCTTATTTTAATTTTTTTGCTAACTTTCATGATAATGCTAGTTATGAAAAGTACATAACATGCGCCTACGCATGCATGCATATGTCCGTCTGTGTAATTATACACCCACGCACAATTATAATTCTCTTTGAATTTTAAAACACAATGAAACATAAACTCACAACTTTTTAACAAAAACAAGAAGTCCAAAAAAGGTTGGAAAGGTTTATTACAGAAAAATTAATAGTTGAATTCACCCACATAGGTTTATATGCATGTATCAATGTGCATGCTTGCCATGATGGCCATAGTACAAGAAAATATGGAGTATAGTAATGTATGAGACAAACTAATACTTGAAGATTGCCTTGAAGCAGTTAACTGAAAAAATTAACTTAAAGTCAGACCTTCCAATTAGTGTACCTAAATGGGACTAGATTATCAGAACCGACACCTAATACATCCAAGTTAAGAGAATTTGACAAAGAACATTACCTCACACACATAGAATATTTTGAGTAAGATCATCCCCAGGGGTGGGATTATGACTTTGACATAGGGGCCATCAAGTCCTATGATTTTATTATATCCATTTAATCTTAACTAATAATAATTGTTAAATTAATTAAAATACAAATATAAATGAGATTTTTTTTATAATACATCTGGTAATAAAAATTTCAAAACATGATAGAAGTCTTGTTATGTGCATCGTTATAGTATTGAACCAAAATAATGACTTATTTGTGTGTGTGTGGTGGGGTGGGGGCATGGGACTCCTTCTAGAAAATATAATCTATTGTTGATATTGGTAGCATAAGGTGGTTGAAAAGTTTATTAGAATTGATATTTCATAATAGAAACTATAATTGCAAGATAATAAGAAATAGAAAAGGCGCAAAAAATAACAAAAAGACAAAAAAAATAAACTTGGGTTAAAAAAATATAAGATTGAATAAATAACATTTAGTCAAAGCTTAGCTTGACACTGATATCCAGGAAGGGAATCACTACTAAAGGTGAACTCATGGATTCCTTTTTCCTCTAGAGTCTTACTGGATGCACACACAGAGAGAGAGAGAGAGAGAGAGAGAGAGAGAGAGAGAGAGAGAGAGAGAGAGATGCTTGTCATCTTTGCCCAAAGCATCAAAAGATAGAGGCCTGAGATTCTAGAGAGAGAAAGAGAAGGCACGAGAGGGAATGTTAGTTTGATAGTTTCTCCTACAGCCTCCTCTATTTCTGCTTCAATCCAACATACAGAGATTTCTATTTTTGAAAAAAAAATGTAAAGATACTGAAAAAAACTAAACTTAGCTAACCAAAGTTTATCAAACAATGAGATAGCAAGAACTCAAAATAGTCAATTACATAAGTGGATCAATTGAGAGAGAACCTATCCCATCCATATAAGCACACGGATGTACCTACGAATGCATCACTAAAATAAAATTAGTTCTTCTATTACATATGATGGGAAACATGCTACGCATGCAACTACCTTCTTTCTCTTATGATCAACAGACTCTAGGGCTGAACGGAGCTTAGTCACATGGGCATGGTCCTCAGCGTGTTCCATTGCCAGGGTACCTGCTATATCCTATCAAAAACCAAGATACAAGAAAAAAAAGTCAAATTCATGGCACATACATTCTTAAAAGGAAAAAATAAAAAAAGATAAAATGAAATGTCTTAATTGTAATCTGAATAATAAATCTACAGTGCAATGAAATACATATAAAAGAATAATATGCATACATCATAAATATGTTATACACATAAGAAAACACAAATACATACATTCATGGATGCGTGCATGCACGCACGCATACATACATGTGTGCATATGTATGTATACACGTATATGCATGTTTGCGCACGCATGTGAATATCTATATGTGTATATATGGCACAATATACAATATATATTACTATGGTACACTGAATTCAGAAAGAAAGAGCTATTCTCTAATGATAAGAAGCATCTCTCTCGAGGTAAGAAGAGAAAAATGTGACAGATGACATCAGGTGGTATACAACTCCTTGAACAAATTCTGTCCATTGGTAGTTCTCTACAGATATATTTGAAAGGAATTGTTGGATGCATAATATGTTTCCATGATATCTCAATGCCATTAAAGTATTAGGTACCAATTACCATGACAAACCATCCTATTCAACGAACTCTTTGTAATGAGTATGGGTAGCAAATACAGAAGAACTGAGCCAAGAATGGTCCAACTTCCATGGAAGGATCGAGCAGAATGCATGGCCGCTAGATCACATAAAATCAATCATATAGAGATTGGTGCCATATTACTTGATAAGTTTGGAAAGAGAGATGATTGCTATGCAAGGACAGTTGGAAGGTAGGTAACCTACAATATTGATTGCATTTTAAGAAATGGCCAAAGCAACTGTCTGAAATCCCCCATATATTGGTCACATTTCAAGCTCACAAAGCTAAGGAGGAACCCTACAAACTTCCCCTAGAACTGGAAATAGTCTAGAGAAAGGAGAAAGATAGTGTCAAATGATTGGAAGCTGTTTTCAACTCCAAGGCACCAAAAAGTCAAATAGTCAAGTGAAATGCACAGCCTATGACAACAGAATGACAAACTACTTCACTCTTCATTAGGCTAATGGCTACGCACCCAAATGGCTATCAGTATACGGTAGACACCAAAAGAATTGCATACATTGAAATCCAAAGAACAAAACGGTCAAGCACAAAGTAAAACAAAAAATGTTTGAAAAAAATATTTGGTAACCTAGTACAATTCATCTCATTCTATACACCAACTATTGCTCATAATACACAATGTCTGAATTCTTCAAAATCAAAAGTCAACATTCGCATTCCTTGACTATAAGTTTGAGTAGGCATAAATTATAGCATTAGGACTTGATTTTGGGGAAAAAGCCTATTAGGCAATAAATCAATAACTCATTAACTCATACCATTGGTCTTGATCCACATAATCAAAATTATAAAATTTAAATCTCAGTACTTGGACCCATCCCAGTCCAGGGTTGAGACAAGTACAGTCCCAAGACAGTACTGAACTGATCCTGGATGAGTCCTAAACAACATTAAAAACAAGAATGAAGATAAAATATTTTAAAAATAAATAAAAAAATTAGTATCCCAGGACAACAGGCCATCCCAAGTGCAACTGTTCCAGTTGCCCCACTCGATGGACTAGGAAAAGATGCTCTGGAGAGACCCAGAGCTCCAAATGCATTCCAAGACAATCTCTCTCTGGTTCAGTACAGTATCACTAGGATAGGCTGAGTCCTTATTCGCTGATACAGACCCAAATTCAGAAGGCTTACATACTTCAGACCATAAGACCATAAATAACATAAAACCATCATGTCTTTTACTAAATTAAAAAATATTTTATGCAGAATTAGTTAATTCATAGATACAGAAACTTCTACAAGGCTTAAAATTAAACAGTCAATGGTGCATTCAGGTTTGCATGGCCCATCATGAATGTAAATATCAAGCTATCTACCCTGTACTTAATGCTATTGGAACAAACTACAAGTTGGTCAATTAACCAAATGCCCCTAGCGTTACCAAGTTAAGCTTAGCGCACAGTGTGCGCACCCACATGACCGAGTGTGGGACGGAGTGTGACGGCAATGGCCGAGCCAGGCGCAGATTTGGGCGCCAAATGGGCATGCATGGTTGGCAGGGCATAGGCCAAGACATGTCTGCAGAGCCTGGCAGGGCTGTGGGTGGGTTCTAGTCACCGAAAACAAAGCTTTGTTCAAAGCTCTATATCAAAGTTTTAAATCCTATGGAACAGGATCATCTTGTGTTTTTTCATAGAACAGCACGTCAGTCTGTCCCGACATTTAGGACAAGGGATGTCCCAAGGCATGCCAATTGGGATACTGAGATGATAGCAGAACAATCCCATCCCAATACTTAGGAACAACCGTCTCGGCATCCTACAAGACTTGCCGCCGGGATTTGATACCATACCCTAGACTATATAATATCCATGCAAATCTTTATATGCACATACAACAAATATCATCTGATCTAGAATCAGACCCCAACAAAAGTATTGACCAGCCATGTGAACAAAAAACAAGTCAGAATTAAGAAAGGAATAGCATCATCATGCATGAATTGTCTCAAGTTATAAGTTCTTACACCTAAGCATTAAGTCTATAAACCACTACAAAAGCATGAAAAACTAAGTTTTGCATGTCAACCTGACAAATCCAACATTATACAAATAATAGTAAATGATTTTTTTAATTAACAATCATATTTAATAATTCTGTAATAAGAATCTAGAGTAATAATGTAGAAATCTAATGATGATGTCAGCTCCAATGGTTATTCTTAAGAACTATGAAGAACACTTTGTTTTCTAGGAGATACCAAAATGAGGACATCAACCCCTTCAAGTGGTCTTTGGCCGTAACAATGAAGGGAAAAAATATTGCCTTTGTACTAGGTCACACTTATCCTAAACAAACATATTTAGAAGTATTACATTTTCATCTTTTTTTGTTGTGTCTATGATGTAGGCTATGATATAGTCTGAGCATATCTCCACTCAAATCTAATTAGATCATGATTGGAAAATAGGAACCCGACATCGATAATTCGAGTCATTAGATGTGATCCATTATCTCTAAATTATCTAAGCACCTAAAATCATATGATTTGGAAACCCCTAGCTCATGTATCAAGTGATCCAAAAATATCTTGCTTCGTATTATTTACTATCCAATTTTTGACCGGTCAAGAAGTCTTTAAATCACATGATTTTTGGTGCTTAAGTAGTTTAGAGTGAATTGATCACATTCAATAACTCGGATCTTGGGCTCCCATTGTCCATTAATGACATGATCAGATCTAAGTAGAGGATATATATATATATATATATATATATATATATATAGAGAGAGAGAGAGAGAGAGAGAGAGAGCACTTGACTTGGCTACACTCAAAGCGGGTCTCCACTTAGATCCAATTAGGCCTAGATAAGTTAAGCTCTCTCTCACATACATACATATATTACGAATGTTCTTTTGACACATACATAAAGGAGATAGATTAGGTAAGGTATCTCTTACATTACATAGTGTACTTGGGAAGATAGTGCAAAGTAAAGTGACCTGACCTCTAAATTTAAGCATAAATCCAAATTTCACACAAAACAGTGTGAGCAATCAACATATTAACATCAAAATTTGAAGTAGTTCTATGTCTGCCTCTAAATTGGACATGAACTCTACAAATTGGTACCAGAATCCTGGCTAAGGTAGCGCTGGCAACACAGTATATGATAAGAAACCTTAAGTGTCATTTAGTGGGTATCTAAAACTTACAAGGATTAAAGTGCAAGCCATGCCAGTCCATGCCACATGGAAGAAGTGCCAGTGTATGCCAAGCACTAGTAAGGCAAAGCATTGCAGCAACATGCAACACTAAAAGCTTTCGTAACCTATTTGCTACATGAGCAACAAGGTAGCAACCCTCTGAGGTAATCTAAACATAGAATGAGTTTAAATACGTGTTAATAATACAAGTTTTACACTTCCCAAACTAAATTAAGGTGTGATAAATTGTTGTTAGTCATCCAGACCAGAATATCATCATGTAGCACTGTAATTGAATTGCCTCAGAATCATTGAAGATGAAGAATGGAAGAGTTCGCATAGGAATAGATTTGGCCAGTAGGATAGCAAAAAAAGGTAACCATAACAGAGAAAAATGATCAACCCTTGCACAACAATTACAGTAAGAGATAAACACTAAGAGTAATACAGACGGCACCTTCAGGTGTTGCAATTGTGAAGTGTAAACCCTCTTAGTGTATTCAGATAAAAGTTGACCTAAAGCATCAGTGTTAGTATGCTGTGCAGTACCAAGACCAGCCATCCATCCATCCATTATTGCAGTGGACAGAAGTTCTAGTTGCCCAGTTGTTCCTCCTATAGCATCACCACCGGTAACAGAAAGAAACTCAAAATTCTCTGCAAGCCATGTTCGGATTTGACGTTGCAGCTCACCAGCTGGTGTATGAACAAAAAGAGCAGCAAGAGCCTTGTTCCCAACTGCAAAAGCTTTGGCTTCCTCAGTTATTTCCCGGAGCTTTCCGCCAGTAACATGCTGCCTCCATGTTTCCTGTCAGATTAAAACAAATAAAAAATAATTAGTAGGTGCCATGTTTCCTGTCAGATTAAAACAAATAAAAATAATTAGTAGGTGTCACAAAAAGTAGCGGGAAGAGAAAGAAATGCTCTTCATGGAGTAAGAAAACAAACAACAAGAATCACTTGTGAACAACTGATAAAAGAGAAAAACAACATAAAAATAATTATCAAAAGCACAAGAAAAAATTCAAAAACGTATGACATATTCCAGTTCTGAGCATCCAGAAGGGAAAAAAGGAATAACTAAAGTTTGTATAGCATCTGTACCTGGTCAATCCCTCGAACCTTTAAGACAATTGATGAAAGCTTGGACTTCTTTTCTTGTTTTATATTAACTTTAAAACCACGGATCTGTTCATCAGTAATAGCAGTCCCTGCGCTGGTATCATAATAAACAGGAGATCTGCCTGGGCTATTACCCCGGCTGGAACTTCTGCTTCTGCCACTTGTAGCTTTCTCTAGAAAACGTTCAACTGGAGAAACCTATTAAAGAAAAGGACCATGTACAAAGGTTTTTCCCCACACTCATGCAAAAGGAATAAAAATTTGATAGAAGGCTTACACTAAGGCAGAACATAATAGATCCATTACCTTAATGGATTGCAGCTCTGGTGACCTAGCAAGCAAAGATCTTATGTACAAAATTCTAACTCGTGAAACTAGCATGGTATCCATTACCCTCCTTGGTTCCATTTTCCGAATGAATGAAAAAACAGCATCTCTTATCTCAGCAAGTATTTCATGTTCACGTGCAGCACCTGCTTTGATTACTGCAGCCAAAACCTGTAATATGGTAATGTCTTAGTTTTGATCAGAAATAACTGCTCATATTTATATCAGTGGAAAATCTGTTTACATGAAAACAACAGATACAAAACAGAAAACATCACATCAGTGGGGAGTTATTAACATTAGTGGATTAGTCTCCAACAAAAAACATGGTAGCAACAAAAAAAGAAACAAGAATATAGTACATGAAAAGATGCACTTTGAACACCGCTTCTACCACCCTAAATTTGTGGTGGTTACATTGTTTGTTGGGATTGCTTATGCATCCAAAACAAGCTAGAAGACACTAACAGTAACCGATTAATTTCAATTAAAACTGTAAGGTGCCTAATTGTGTTGATGTTGGAAGCTCTCTTAATCAAAAACAAGGAATCATCCACCCACATTCATACAAATGGCAATTCTCACCTTAAGACTTGTAGCAAAGAAATGGCATGAGATTAGTACAGAGGCTAATTTCCCAATTTGACCCTCAAAGTCTGACTGGCAGATGATTCTGCTATCAAGATTTTTTGGCCTAAGCAGGGAAATGATATAGGAAGCGTCTACCTATTAGTATTCATATCACTCATGCCTAGAAGGAAACCATGTTGCCAATTGCTTAGCAGACTATGCATGTCACGAGATCTTCAAAGTTCAAACAATAATCAAGAATTTACTATCATCAAATCTCGTGGAGCAAGTCAGAATAGATGCTGGAGGATGTTACTTTTTCAGAGCTGCATTTTGTTTGCTTTGTATTTTTGTTTGCTTTCTTTTCCAATATGTTAAGAAGAGGCTTTGGCACCCTTTTGTGAAAAATTAGAAGGCATGAGAATCATTAATCCATATCTTGTTCAGAGCTTCTGATGGTCTTCATTCTTAAATCCATGATAGCATAGATCTCAATCAGGTTGAACAGAGACCAAATTAATGAAAAAACTAAGAACTTCTTGTCCAGTATGTAATCAAATGATACCTCCAGACATATCAACATTGGCAGTAGGCAGTTTATTCCCATCAAACAATTAGTATCTGATTTTCTTTCCTTTGGTTAACTGTGTTCCTACACATCAAGGCATCTCCCTTTATCAAAGACCTGCTCCATTTTAAATCTATGCAACCAGCATTTTCCCAATTTTCTTTTTGATTTTGTAAGCCTGCAAAACTCACCAATTAATTCCATATCTTGGAGTATGTAACTACGTGCACAAGTGATGGTTTGTCCTTGAATCACTTGGAAAAATCCAGTCAGGACTATCATGAGGTGCTAAGCGTATAAGCAGTCTCATTAGAAAATTAAACTCATCATACACAACCATAAAGAACTGCTGTAAATTAAACACCACATGGAGGATGCATACATGCACAGATTGTAAAAGCAACTGATGCACACATTTGTAAAAGATTGATATGGATAAGACGATAAACATGCGTGTCTGAAAACATATATAATGTTCCAAAATTCAGTGTGCACAGCAGCATATCTATGCATGGTCCCCTAATTGCACTGCATTGCCCAAATCAAGGTTTTAAATCCCATAGAACAGCGGTGTCTCAATTTCTCGATGGAATAGGATGCTCCGTTGTCCCGTCTCGATCCAATGGCCATTACAATAGAGATCTCGATACTTTCATATCTCTCCTTCAACTTTTCTTTTCTTTCTTTTTTACTTTCTTCCTTCCAGGCTCTGCTGAATCACCCCGAACTGGTCCGTTTGAGAAGCACTGAACTGTACTGAACAAGAACCGTTCAACCAATTTGCAGGTGTCTGGTTCAGATGGCCACAGGTTTGGGTTTCGAATCCGGTTAGACCCACTTAATAAATACAAAAAGGCCTTCTCATCTTCTGTTTGCCCATTGCCTTCTTCACTTGCCGCAATCCTCGCTGTCACTTGTCTCTTTGCCCATCACTGATAGCCAAAGCTCTAACCCTAATCCTCTTGAAAACTGCAAACTAAGGGGGATACAGGATTATCACCGGAGGTACGTCTCTCCCCACTCTCCCTCTCCTCTCACTCTCCTTTCTTTCTTTCCTCTCTAGCCTGCTTGCCATCATTGCCCTTCCTCGGTATGGTACATATCAGCACCACACCAAACTGATTAGCAACTGGCACGAGTTGCCGACATGATTCGACGGACCTTCCTTCTTTCCTTCCTTTTTTTTTTTTCGATCTTCTTTATTTCTATTCTTCCTTCTTTCCTTCCTTTCTTTTTTTTTTCCTCTTTCTTCTTCTATCCCTGCAAGATTGGGTTTTGGCGTCCTACCCTTGTGCCAATCCTGTTTTCTTACCGAAACAGAACAGCATGGTGAGGACACCTCCCATCCCTCTAGGACTTAAAATAAATATGGTTAATATACAAAATAACACCACATATGGTCTGCAGAAGGCAGTATACTTAGCATTATGCAGCTGCATTGCAGCTAAATATGCAACCTGTATAGCATCGTGTAGCTACACATGCAACATGCTTAGCATTATTACGGCCACATACTCTTATGTTAACCCAAGCAGATGGACTTGGCTTTAGCTGATTTTTATGTTGGATGCAAGTTTCACACAAGCCTAATGCAGGTATTTATAATGTTAACATGTTATTTATGTTATAGACATTGCTATTAGGTACTAAGTGCAAAGTAACATACTAACTTCTAGTTGCTATTTTTATTATTATTGATATTACTTATCCAGGAAAATATTACAATCACTACATTTGTTTGTTGTATTTAATATAGTTTACTTATTCTTAAATAGTTAAATAATAATCACTATATTCCTTCTGATGCAGCCAACATATCCCAAATACGTTATCTTACCCTTTGTTTGCACACGATAGCCTCATTTTAAAACACTAATATAAACTCTAAGCCAAGACGTGACTTCTACTTAACATTACTATGTATTCCCACGATACCAAAAAAGTTTTTTTTCCATATTTACTTGCCCACCTTTATAAATTATCGCATCAATGACCACCCCTTGAGCCCTTTAGACTTGAACATCTACCAAGCCAAGTTGAGTTAGGTCAGATCAAGGTTCATTGTACCAAGAACCGATACCATTTTGGTACCAAACTAGTACGGTTTGGTATGAAATGTATAATACCAAAGTAATAACGTATTGATGACCCTATACTGAACTAACGACGTACTGATTAGGTGAACCAAAATATTTTAATCCATAAACTGCCCCATATCGAAGCCAAACCGGGCAGTTTGCCATAGTGCACGATGGTTTGGTACAATATGAGGTCAATATCAGATTGATATGAGGCAATTCGGGATGGTATTGGCCTTATACCATTTCGTAACGATGAACCGTATCAATTCTGTACCGGTATGGTTCGGTATGCCCCGCACCGAGCAATATGGTATAGTTCAGCATACCTTGGGTCAGACCATGGTCTAACAGCATGATGAATTCCTTCGTCCCTTGCCCATGCACCTCCTAAGGCTTGAAAATTGGAACTCAATCTAAGCACCCCCAACCCCCGCCCCCTCCACCCCCCCCCCCCCCCGAAAAAAGAAAAAGGAAAAGAAAAAAGAAAGAGCCCAAGCCTAACCGAACCCAAATCAATTGGATTTAGTGAGGCTAGGCCCAGCCCAAGCCCACCAGCCTTAACTATATCAGATAATAAGGGCAAGAGGAGAGGAGAAAGGGGTTCCCACCAACAGCTAAGGAGGGGATAGAGCTAGAAAGAGAGGGTAGGAGGTTCTAGCCCACAATGACAGGGAAAAAGAGAAACACAGAGGAAGGACAAGGTTCCATCTGGAGGTTGGAAGTGTGAAAAAGAAAGAGGAAGGTGAGGGGGAAGAATCTAGCAAGCAGCCCAAGTAGAATAAAGATGGGAGGAAGAGGAGGTCTATCTTGTAGCCAAGGGACCAGAGAGAGGGGATAAGGACATCAAAAATTTTGATACAGCAGGCGCAATAAAGAGAAGCAGGTGATAAGGGTTGAGGAAAGAAGCGGTAACTAAAGAAAAGAGACTTCGATCTCTTATCCCTTCACTTTCCATTTCCAAATCAGAAATATATAAATTAGATAAGTATACCTTCAAAAGCATACATTAAATAAATGTAAAACTATTGGGACAGACGAGGCAAGACTAAAACCAGGTGAGCCCAAGCCAGCTCAATTTAAAATCAGGCCTAAAATTTTTGGCTTGGCCCAACGCATGAGAGTGAAAATCCCAGCCAGACCTCCCAAAAATGGGCCCAAGCAGGCCAAAGTTATTTTCACACCAGTCTAGAGCTCTTGAATTTCACCAGTTTATATTTGGATTTCTTTTAACACCCATTTACCTTTCTGTTTTCCTCTTTGAGGTCTGCTTGAGTGTTGTAAACCATATCAGAAAAAATGAGGCAATTACTTTGCATAAAGATCTTTAATGTATACTGAAGATGCATATACAAGTTATGTTCTTGAACAGTTTAAGGTAAATTTAACCTTTCGCTTACGACACCATAGTCTGCCATTTTAGTATAATCATCCGCAACTTTTTCTAATCTGATCCAATTCTCTAATTTTTAGCCAACATTGACAATGCAATTCAGATAATGATCATGTATCTTACTTAAGAATTTCTTTCTGGTGGGGGGAGAAAAAGATGGCTTAAAAACAGCTGTGGCAAGATGAATAGTTTAGATGGGCATCCATATTCCTATCCTTAAGTTAAATCGCTAGGAATTCAAACCAATCATATGAAGGCCCTGCATTAAAATATAGCTAGGGAGGAATCATAACATGATCAGACACAACACTGCAAGATGCTTGTAAAGAACATATAGATCAACCATATAACACAAAGGAATACCAGAAAAAATACAGAACTTGTTGAAAATATTATATTACAAGGTTTGTATTGTCCACACTACTGTAAACTACAGCGTCAACCCTTTCTGATACAGTATATTTTCCCATAGCACTACTTGCAAGTTAATGTCCCACCACAGATATTCATATAAGGTAACTTGTTATTCTGCTTTTGCATTTCACCAGCTTAAGTTAAGATTACTCATAACACTATCACCATTTTTTCTGTGTATGACACATTTTCAACCAAGATCAAATTTTCCAAAGAGATAAGATGTATGGTTCTTGAACAATGTCAGTTGGTTTAAGATGCTAACATATGACTTCTCTAGTAGCAAGATTTTAAATCCAACGGGATGAGGTCATCTAAATTTTTCCATGACAAGAGTGCGCCATCATCATGCCTTGGGACAGTGGATGTGTCAAGAAAAGGCAATAAGGATGCTGAGATGGTGGAACGGTCTCATCCTAACACTTATGATGGTAACCTATCCCAATGCTTCACAGGACATCTTGCTGGAATTTGAAACTGTAGGAAATCTCATATGAGCAATCGTAGGAGGATTTTTAGAAAAAAAAATCAGGATCAATAATATGGAGGAAATCGGGGTCAATAATCTTTTCAAGTTTAGTAAAGAAAATCAGGATCAATAATTTAAAGAAAATCAAGGTCAATAATTTATGTCTAAAGTTAAGGAAATTAGCTGTAATTTTTTTTTTATTTAGTGTAACAGAAAGTTGTATATATAGAATAAAATATATTATAAATTTTTTCTTACAGAAATAATAAAATCTTGAGCATTTTTTTCTTCATGGTATCAGAGCCCTACGACTAGGGTTTCTGAAAAACTAGGGCAATATTCGAGTGGCCTTCGTCAGCAATTCAACCTCCCTCTATTCCAGCCTTAATTGCTGGTTTTCTCCCCATTTTCTTCAGCCTTTATCACTTATTTTTTTCATATTTATCCTGTCTTTATTCCCAAATATTATTCGGTCCTTTTCAACCATGACGAATGCTACATCTTCTACGCCATCATCTCAATTATCTTCAACTGTGGAGAAAATTGAGAAGCTTAAAATCCTATTGGGAACTATTGAAAAACCAATAACAAATAGCAATCCTTAGCCGATGAATCAAGGTATGTGTTCATTGATGCTTTTGGGTAAGACTCTAATCACTCTTGGATTAAATGCTCTAGGTAATGAGTTTAGGAATGCCTGGATACTTGACTCCGGTGCTACAGACCATATGACCCATATTTCAAAAAAATTTAAAACCTATAACCCCTGTCCTAGCAATAAAAAGATTATCATTGCTGATGGTTTTACAACCACAGTAGTAGAAGTAGGAGATGTCCAAATTACTCTATAATTGGTTCTTAAAAATGTTCTTCATATCCCTCAATTATCCACAAATTTAGTTTCTATACAAAAGCTTACCAAAGATCTAAATTGCTATGTTATATTCAATGCTTCCTATTATGAATTTCACGACTAGGTTTCATGGAGGAGGATTGGAATTGCTAAGGAGCATAATGGACTATATTACTTAGATACATTAAGTCAATCGGAATTGAATAAATCTGCTTTATCTAGCTCGTCTTTCTCTTCCAATAAAGATGTCATTTGGTTACATCATAGGCGTTTAGGTCATGTGTCTTTTCCTGCATTGAAACTAATGTTTCACTCTTTGTTCAAGGGATTTAATATTCAGTCTTTTCATTGTGATGTTTGTGAGTATGCGAAACACACTCGTGTATCATTTTCAATTAGTAATAAAAGATCTTCTTTTCCTTTCTTTTAATTCATAGTGACATTTTGGGACCATCAACTATTCCAAACATCTCAGAATTTAAGTGGTTTGTAATGTTTATTAATGATTGTATAAGAGTCTCTTGGATCTATTTACTCAAAAATAAATCTGATGTGAATCATATTTTTTCTATCTTTTCTGCAATGATTCAAAATTAATTTGGTACCAAGATAAAGAACTTTTACTTGGATAATGCTCGTGATTACTTCAATTAGACCTTGACCCCTTATTTTCAAAAAGAAGGAATCATACATGAATCATCCTATATCACCACTCTACAACAAAATGAAGTAGCGAAAAGAAAAAATCGATATCTTCTTGAGCGCACTAGAGCCTTATTGTTTCAACAAAATGTACCAAAATCATATTGGGAAGCTGTACTCACATCAGCTTATGTCATAAACAGAATTTCTTCCAAGGACTTGGGGTTTCAATGTCCATTAAAGGTTTTGTCTAAATTCTATCCTGACATACAATCCACCATCAATGTTACTCCTAAGACTTTTGGATGTACATCTTTTGTTCATATTCATAGTCATAACCGAGGAAAGTTAGATCCTCGAGCTCTTAAGTGTGTCTTTGTAGGGTATTTCACTCAGAAGGGTTATAAATGTTATCATCCACCCATTAGAAAACTCTGTCTCAGCCGATGTTACGTTTGTTAAAAATAAGCTCTATTTTTTCACTCTTTATCTTCAAAGAGAGTTACCTATACTTAAAGATAAGGAGTCAAAATTTTCATAACTAGAGACATCCCCCATATCTGAGTCGTCCAAATCTAAATATCAAGAGTCAATACCATAATCTGAGGAGTTGAAAGAAAAAAAGAAAAGAAAATGGTAAAATCTTTGATTTGTTCTAGTTTGATCAAGTGCATGTAAGGAAAAGAGATGCCCAAGAACAAACTTCAAAACCAAACTTTGAAAATGAGGTAACAATAAGTGAATCAAACCTGGATTCTACACCAAAAACAGATTATCCTCCTTTCGATCATGAACCACCTTATCTCGAGCCTCCTAACCTTGATCAGAATCTACATATTGATATGCGAACAGGAATCCAAGAATGCACCAAAAGACCTTTATACCCATTATCTCACTTTGTATCTTTTGAGAGGTTATTCCCAAACCATCGAAGTTTCTTTTCAACCTTAAACACAACTTCTATTCCTAACTCTATCTGAAGCATTATCAAAGAAAGAATGAAGACTTGCTATAAAGGAAGAAATGGATGCATTACAAAGAATAGGCTTGAAAATTGGTTGATTTACCTAAAGGTAGAGAGCAGTGAGCTATAAGTGGGTGTTTGCAGTAAAATTTAGGCAGATAGGTCCCTAAAATACTACAAGATGATGTTGGTTGTGAAAAGATATACTTAGACATATGGAGTAGACTATCAAGAAACGTTTGCTCCAGTAGCAAAGATGAATACAGTGAGAATTTTGTTGTCCTTGGCTATTAACTTTGATTGGGAATTACAACAATATGATATAAAGAATGCCTTTCTTCATGGAGAATTAGAATAGATCTATATGAACATTCCATCGAGGTTTAATGGGATTGATGAAAACAAAGTTTGTTGATAAAAAAAGGCATATATGGGTTGAAACAATACCCGTGTGCTTGGTTTGAACGGTTTGCCAAGATGATCTTAACCAGTTGTTACAAACAAAGTCAAGAAGATCATACGCTTTTCATCAAGCATTCAGTCTCAGGGGGTCACTGTATTAATTGTATATGTGGATGACATTATAGTGATAGAAAACGATAAAATGGAGAAGGAAGCCTTAAAGCAGTGTCTAACCAAGGAATTTGAGATAAAAGATTTGGGAAGATTGAAGTATTTTTCGGAAATTAAAGTGGCTCGATCAAGACAGAGAATTTTTATTTCTTAGCAAAAGTATGTTATGGACCTGCTCAAGGAAACATGTATAATGGCTAGCAAACTAGTTGGAACTCCTATTAAACAGAATCACAAATTAAACAAGGCCTTTAAATAAGACAGTGGACAGAGAGATGTATCGAAGGCTTGTTGGAAACTTATTTATCTTGCACATACTAGGCCAGACAGCCTATTTGGTTAGTGTTATTAGTTAATTTATGCATGATCTTAGAGTAGTTCACCTATAGGCAATCTACTGAGTTCTTCATTATTACTTAAAAGCACATCCAGAAAAAAATTCTATTCAAGAAAGGATCTACAATTGATCTGGCAGTTTACACAGATGTGAACTTCGCAGGATCTCCAATCGATAGACAGTCAATGTCAGGCTATTGTACTTTTCTTGAAGAAAACTTAAAATCCTGGAGGAGCAAGAAACAAATGTAGTAGCAAGGTCAAGTGCAGAGCCGAGTTTAAAGCTATGGCAGCAGAAGTATATGAATTACTGCGGGTTAAAATTATTTTAGAGGACATGAGATTCAATGAAGCAGACCTATGAAACTATATTGTGATAACAAATCAACCATAAGTATAGCTCACAACCCAGTATAACATGACTGGACAAAACACATAGAGATAGACAGACGCTTTACTAAAGAAAAGTTAGATAGCGGACTGATTTATACTCTATATGTACCTACAGAACTTCAACTGGCAGATGTGATGACAAAAGGGTTGTGTAGCATGTTTCATAAAAATGTTAGCAAGCTGGGAATAGAAGACCTATATTCACCAACTTGAGAGGGAGTGTAGAAAATCTCAGATGAACAATCGTAGGAGGATTTTGAGGAAAGAAAATCAGGATAATTAATCTTTCCAAGATTAGTAAAGGAAATCAGGGTCAATAATCTTTTCAAGTTTAGTGGAGAAAATCAGGATCAATAATCTGAAGAAAATTAGGATCAATAATTTGTGCCTAAAGTTAAGGGAATTAGCTGTAACTTTTTTCTTAGTATAATAAAAAGTTGTATATATAGAATAGAATAAATTATAAATTTTTTCATACAGAAATAAAATTCTTGAGCTTTTTTCTTCAGAAACCATGCCTAGTAGAGTGATTATCTTAAGCAGATGAGTCAAAGTCAATGCAGAAGATTAAGATGACATAACACAAAGTTTTCATATGATTTGCACCAATCCAAGCCTCAAAGAATGCAAAACTTGCTATATTATGCATATCCTCAATTGCTAAAAATAATGTTTATCATATCTTAACAAACATGCTCCATCTTAATTAACTAAACTTTAATCCTTCAAGAACAATGATTTTCAATGGCTATATGCATTGTTATGATCAATGATTCAAGTTTCGGCAAGACAAGAGCATTCTCTATCATCCCATCCCATAGAAATTCTATGACTAGTCTCGACCATCCTGTCCCATTCCATCCTATCTCATCTAAGTCATGATACATTATCACCCTATAACTTTAAATAAATCTAATTTATCATAAAAATATAACTTTGAAGTTCAAATATATTTAAAAATTAAATAAAATACTAAAAGTTTACAAATATTTTTTTTAAAGAAAATAAGTATCTCAAGCAAGTACTAGAATACCTGACTAAATCGAAGATCAGTACAAAATGGGACAAGATGCAGGGTATCTCGTTTCATAGAAAAACTGAGATACCTATATCCCATGAGACTTAAGACCTTGGTAATGATTAGCTTTCCAAATCCTTTCTCATAATTTCCTCATGTCATTTCTCTCCTTGGTCCTTTAATACAGATTTAGCTCCTTGACTTACCATGGGCTTCTCAAATCTTCATAGCACATTTTTGGATCTCATTTGGTTTCAACACTTTTCATCGTCTCAACTCCTACGGTTGACTTAACCCAACATCAGATTTAGCATTCCCATTTACAAGCCCTAGCTTATCATCTATGGTTTCAAGACCCTTGTCTTCCAAAAATCCCCGACATAAACAGAAATTAGTATTCATTCTTGTTTCAGATGCCTCATTGAGCATGATATTATCCATTAATAACGGATCCCACTGCACCTCTCCTCTTAAGCATTAGTAGGCTCATATCCAAGCAGTGTGAAGGATATTGACCAAAGACCAACCCTTTCTACAATCACTATGTTCGAAAATTTGCATATCTCACTAAAACTAGTTTCAAAAATTTCCCATACCTCCTTATATGTTCTTTGTAATTTAGATGTTCCCCTAATGCTCTTCCTTTAGATCCACTAAATTACCTCTCACAGTAGTCCACATATTTGATCCCTGAAGACAATATTTAGAGTGTTTTCTTCTCTTAGGATCTTTCCAACAATTATGCTAGCAACAAATCAGACATCCATGGTTAAATTTCATTATATAGAAGAAAATTGATTCTTTGATATTCTTGTCAAGTACTCTGATGGTAATTTTCTTTCAATTAGGAGGGCATGATACAGCTCAAAGTAAAGGAGATTATTAGTTAAGAAAAAAAATGAAAATAGAAAAGAAAGAAAATAAAAGGAAAAAGGGGAAAAAAAGGACTAACAAACTTACAACCAAGGGTCATTTGTTGCTTTGCCCGAGTTCTCCTGAAATACCGCTCTTTGGAAGAGTGCCAATTATCAGTATCCAAGGATTCTACTCATTTATATGATCGTAATTTTGCTACATATAGTTGATTTTGTTTAATTACTTTTAGAAATCATCAGTTTAACTGGCTATGAAAATTTAAGCAAGCGACAACAATGAGAATTTGAAAGGTGCCAAAATTAAGATTTCAGGATTGCTATATCAAGTTGCCAAGAAGTCATAATAGAAGAAAGATCATGTCAACATCTCGTACCACATATAACCTCTGATTGACATTAGCAAATTAATTGTTAAAAATGCTCTCCAATATAATCTCACAATCATCCAGCATATTCCTGTCCAAGTTATAGCTAGGTCCTCATATCTTACATTATCTGCAGTGCAGTACCTGAACAAATTGTAACTGCCCCTGACCGATTATCTTGCTCTTCAAACCAGCTCTTACACTTATATTCTCCACTGCTTCATCTGGTTTCTCAACCAAAGTATTCTGAATGGATTTAAATTTAACAACCCATACCAAAAATTTAATTCCATTCGGAATACTTTGGTTGAGAAACCAGATAAAGAAGTGGAGAATATAAGTGAAAGAGCTGGTTTCAAGAGCAAGATACGCAGTCAAAGGCAGTTTGACATTGTTACAATTTGTGCAGTTACTGCACTGAAGACAACATACTGTACTGTTTTTTGCATATTGCTGATTTCATTAGATGTGCATACCAGCATTAAAAGCTTGTTTGCTCCATCAGCAATAGCAGCAAAGCTCTCAAACTGATCCGGCTCAAAATCCATCAGTGCAGCAGTTAGATATTCTCCAGCAGGAGTTGTCTGTGTTTTGTCATGGCCTGATTTTACAAGAGCTCCTGTGACTTCAGGAGCTCCTGTGACTTCAGTTTTATCCTGGGCTGTCGGCAATGGAAGGACATCCACAGTGTGTCCTTTGCTGCCATCACTCCTGTTAATGAATAACAAGGCATACATCTCAAAACATGAAAAGTAGCAGACCATGTCAATGAATTTGCATCAACTTTCAGATACTGATTATACCTGCTTAAATCCTGCACCTGTATGTTAAATGATCTTTTGGCAGATGGACTTGACACCTATAAGGCCAATAGTCAATATAAGAAAGCTGAGTTACAATACTTATTTCATAATTTTAAATCTACTAGAAAAAATATAAGCATTTATTGACTATTTAACCACCGCTAACATGAAAAATCTATCTACAATAATGAACCTGCATCCTAAGCACTTCCTGACTAACAGTGTTTCTAGACCATTAATTTCCTTGCACTCACATCCGCACCTACTCCACCCCAAACTAATAAAAGCCAGGTTGCAGGTAGCATTACTGAGAATTCCAGAGACTCTGTCTTGGTCAACTCTATTAAAAAAAAGCCTATCTAAGAACTTAACTTATTTCTTTAATGACTATACAATACCAAAACGCTGAAGTGATACCTCTTTGCACATCAAGGGGCCAATCAATCCACTTAACCAATTAAGCAGTAGCTGCTTAACCACTTGAGCAGCCATTTTATCTGCTAAACCATTCAAAATATGACAAACAATGAATACAAAAGCTTAAGCTATCTAATATTTTATTTTATTTATTATTAATTTTATATTTAAGAAATAATATTTTACTATTTTATGTATTATTTATTTATTAATATTAAAGAAATAATATCTGGCGAATAATGATTAGATTGAGTTTTTATTTTATTCAACTCAAATTTTCATGACATTGCATAATCCTAAATGTGGTGTATGTAACTACACCGTGTATTCTAAGAAGGAAGGGTGTTTCTTTCCCTGCATGCACCCACGCTAGCCTCCTCTCATGCAGGGCAAACCATTAGCTCTATCAATGAAGAAAGGCCCCAGTTTAATCATCCATCTAAATCATGTATACCCTTCCCTTCCTCCCCCTCTATTTCTTTTCAGTTTCTCCTTTATTTCTTTTTGATGAAATCTTATATATCTATATATAGAAATACTTGTTAATGGATTCATTTTCACGATACCTTAAAAATAAAAATAGGTATGTTGGTCAAAAATTATGTCCTATATGTCCTTGTTTTCCCTTTTTCCCTCTTGTAGTCGGTCACTTGCACAGGTGTTCAAATCTGTCACAACATTGCTCTTTCTAGACAGCAACTAACATTACAATTTTCATTTTCCCCCCTAAGGTACCTGGGGTGAGCCACCGAATGCTGACTTCTCTGTGAGTCTGTCAAACAACTTCTCATTCTCCTGATGCAATTTCTGCATAAGAAACAAAATTAAGAATAAGATTCAAATAGAAAGCAAGACTAACTGAAAGAGTGAGAGTAACTAAAAGAAAAACAAATCACCACACAATGACGTGGGAATGCATGAGTCACAAGCAACTAAATTCGTAAATGCTACAATAGACTATCTTCTTGTGGCCAATTGGCTTCTCAAACATCACGCTGGCTGATGGATCACAACCATGATATGTCATACCATTTGGTGCGCCACCATACCAAGCATACCATACCATACTAGTAATGTACTAACACTAGCATAGAGGACGTACTGATGCTCGATATACCTCCATACTGAGCGTATCAGGCATACCAACAGTATGTTAGAATTTTATTAGTATGCCTCTCAATGCTAAGATGGTGAACCATGATCACAACAATCCATCTAATACTCCCCCTCTTATTAGATCAGCCAATTGCATAGCACATCATCGATATTAATTATGATACTAAGTGTTAAAGGTACAATAAAACTATCAGTCATGCAAAACTAAGAAAAGGAATTGATCAATCATGTACTAGAATAACATGATTATTATTGCTGTAAAGTTCAAGGGTAATAGCAAACCTCAATAAGCGCATCCCTCTTCGAGAGTTCTTCCTCAAGCTTTTTGGTAACCAGTGAAGAATCAACACTATCCTCCATTTTTGGAGTTGAAAGAACCCCTGTAGTCCCAGAGTCAGACCCAACAGCCGATCTAGCATCACTAGAGTGAAGGGCCTCATTAAGCTGGAATTCAATACCCTTAATTTTGGCCTACATTATAATGAAAAAAAAATGTGAATGTTACTGCAGAAATAAAGTGAATATATTTCCAAATTTGTTTCAAGATTCATTATGTGTAAATCATTTCATTAATTCTAGAAATGGAAAAGCACAACCAGTGCAGACTAAAGAATTAAGAGAAAACAAGACATTTAAATAAGCAAAATGATGGGTACACAATAAGAAACTTAATATCATGATAGCCACTGAGCACATACCATTATTGAATATCTCAGCATACTACATCATCCACTTTCCAACATATGATGCTAAGTTTAAATGTCATTGTTATGATTGATAACAATTTTGCATGATGAGTAATTGATGAATGGTTTTTGATGAATGACCAGAACATACTACCAGAAATCCATAATTAGGCATTATTAGCAATTTTAAGTTTATTCTGCGAGGCAACTGCTATCAATTTCTCTGGAACAATGGCCAAAATTTCTGTCATTATGTGCGACCAAACCTCCTCAATGCAAGACAATGGAAGCAACTAGTGATAAATTCCTTTGTTCACAAGATAGTAGAGAAGACTCAGATCCCAAAACCTGAGAACAGTCTTGAAAAAAAAATCAACAAGTCCACCAAAAAAGTCAAAAAAAGGTTAATTTGGGAACTACTAGCATAATGAACAACATGAAAAAACTATAACATTCACTTTAGCCTTCAAAAGTTGGTCACCGAGCAACTTTCTATGCAAAGGAACATTACAACCTCCTGAAATAGCAACAGAATACCCAATCCCTTGAAATGAGATCCATAAAGGCCTCCAGAACTAAACAGAATATCAACACTTTGTAGTCTGTAACAGCACCAGCAGCCATACTAGCGAACCATCAGCTGGCTGGTTTCCATCTCTAAAGAGAGAAGAAACTTCAAAGTGAAAAAGTTACCTAGAATATCACAGATGTTGTGGAACAATGGATGATAAAGGAAACTCTTAACATTTGTCCAGTATATGATACCTCAGGAATCAATGTGCAGTTATCTCTACTTTATCTATAATTTTAAAATGCTACAACAGCCAGCTTTGTGAAGAATCTGACCCCTTTTTTTGAACAGAAGTAAATAATCCAGAAGAGAATGATTTCCTGTCTTTTGTGGGCCCCTGATATGGTGGCACCAGGAAAGGAGGATTTTGACACTCATCTTATCCAAACATGCCATTCCATGTGGAAAACATTAGCACATCCATTGATGTGTTTAGTGCATATGTAATGGTAGCCAGCATAACATACACCACCGTTGATGTCGTCACATGTCCAGTGTATTGTCTCCCAGTGCACTCAAAAGGTGAAAACACACAAGGATAAAGTATGTTTTCTTTTCCTTAAAAAGACCAGGAGGAAATTATAGATTGCTTCTTTGTGCAAGATTTCTTCTTCAGGCTCAAGAACAAGAAAAGGATCCTAAGAAACATATTTTGTTTTCAAAGCAATTCATGCATTTGAAACATCACCCATATTCACTGAGTGCTTGGAAATATTTATTTGCAAACACCACAAGCAATAAGTAGTTGAACATAAAGTCAACATGTAGGGCTCAAGAAACAGTTGGCAAAAACCCCAAATGAAGCTAATGTGCCACCAGACATCAACTCACGTTACTAACACCAATGCATTACTAATTCTCAGGATTGAAGTTATCACCAGGGCAGTGAATCTTGGATTTGAGGCATCAGATGGCATTCCTGACATGTGGCAAGAAATGCTCAAAACTAGAACTACTTTGCAAACTGATAATGTCCTTCAAAGCAAAATGAGATGCCATAAGGAGTTTTGCATGCAATATAGTTCAATATACACCAATTATGATGAACAAATCTTAATAGTTTCAGCTAACGTTCTAAATCTTTGAAATAGGATTGTCTCAAGATGCACCAGTTAGGACGTTGGGACAATGGCAAGATTGTCTCATCCTAATGCTTTGTAACCATCCCATTGCCTCATAGGACGTCCCATCAAAACTTCAAGCTCTCATTTCAGCAGCATACAACGACATCTAGGTGCTATAAGAGGGTCCTTAAAGTTTGCATTAATAAAACATGAAGAACAAGAAAAAAATGCAATTCTGAATAATTAACCAATTTATCTTAAGCTATAGAACTCATGTTAATCCATAGGACAACTACACTATAATCTAAATATGGAGTCAACCTAGACCACTTTGTCTAAGGGATGTTGAAACCAAGGTTTTCAAATTGCCTACGTATTTCATAAAACTAATGTTAGTGCATAGGACGATAACACTACAATCTAGATGTTGAATCATCCTAGATAACTTTGTCCAAGCAACGTTGAAACCAAGGTTTGTCTAAGCAATGTTGAAACCAAGGTTGCCAAACCGCCCATAGAGTTCTAAGCATTACAACAACAACAACAAAGCCTTAATCCCAAACTAATTGGAATCGGTTACCTGAATTATTTTCTCCATTCTGCTCAGTTTTGATTCATTTTTTTTTTGTAAGATACAAAGATTCTAAATATTTCTTTATCACGTCCTTCATGTAATTTTCGATCTACCTTTAATTCTTTTTCCTTTTACATGCATCAAGTCATTCTTTCGCATAGTGCATCTCTAGATGTACATTGTACATTTCCAAACCATCTAAGTTGTCTTTCTGTTAATTTATCCTCAATTGGAGCTACCCCTGCCTTTTTACGAATGGTTTTATTTCTTATTCTATCTTTTCTTATTTTACAATGCATCCATCTCAACCTTCTCATTTTCGCCACTCATGAACCCTTTTAAAGGCTAGGGAGAATGCCCAAATGGCCAAGTGAGTGGCTGGGTTTAAAAATAAATTGAAATAAAATTAGTTAAATTATATGTTCCATATTCAGAGTCATATATAGTTCACAAAAATCATATCAAAGAACATTGTATTAATAAAAAGTTGGGTTGAGTTATACAACAATGAAATTTTGATTTAACTTTTCTAGATTTATATAATAATTTTTATATTTAGTGATTTCCATACTTAAAGCATTTTATAAACATAACATCTCCAAGTATCCATTAGTATCTAAAGAAACACATTGTAAGTCAACCGAATTTCTCTCTTAAACTGAATATTTTTTATTTAAACAAAGAATTACTTAAAAAAATTATTACTTAAAAAGTTTATTGCCTCCAAAAACACAATTGAACGACGCACATGGAGAGTCACCTTGCTTAAAGGCCTAGAAAGTCCAGGTGCCTAGGCTGTTGGTTTGTCCAGATGCCTAGGCATAACAGTCTAGCTGCTTAGGCAGCTGCCTGTGACAACCAAGGTTGAAACCAACAACCACCTTTGAAAATCAAAATGCCCTTCAAGGCCAAAAGATGACACTATCTGAGATATGGTTCAATTTTTTTTTTTTTTGTCCTGAAGTAGCTTATGCATGGTTCATCAAATAATTCTTTATGCCTAGGCAAGTCAAGTACTTCCGATCTAGCATCTAGCAAGGAAGCCTAGTTTTGATACTACAAAGAGGGTACTAACATCAACAACAGCCAAATAGAAAACTCAAGGGGGAGAAAAAAAAAAAGATGTTGAATATAACCAACATATTTTCCACTTTAGAAATTGGAGAAATCTAGTCTGAATCCATAGGCAGTTGAATCCAAAATTTGAATGTGGAGTAATCTAAATAATTTTGACATATAATTTTTCAAACTCAAAAAACCTTTTTAAGCAAAAAAAAAAAAAGAAACACCAGTAACTTCTGTTTTAGGACATAGTTCAGTAAATAAATATCGTACTTCGCCAAGTTGAGTGCTTTCTATAAAAATCAAATGAGGAGACTAGCTTTGAGGCTACAAGGAGGTCCTTAAAGTTTGCAAAAGCCAATACAATGAGTTAAAAGAACCATTATCAAATAGATAACCAACTTATTTTCTGATTTAAAATAAGAAGATGATGCTGACATGTCAATTTGGAGTCAGTACAAAAAATTGCTCTTGGTCTTCCATTTATTTCTATTTTACAGAGGTACTGATAGAGAACTCTATGAAAAGTTCAACAGGAAGCATGCACACACACACCACGGCTAGCCAAGAAGTCAGTATTTTGGGAATCACGCACACACCAAAAAGAATTCCGATTAGGTGTCCACTTCTGATCCTTCTGTAATTCACACTGAGAGGTACTTCTATTGTGACTCCTTTCAGATCTTTCACTATATCTGTGCATTGTTGCCTCATTTACATCTTCAATGATTTGTAGGGAATCTTCACTAAACTAAGCCTTATGTAATACACCAAACGTAACTGAATTATGTTAGAAAATTTGAGTTCTTGTATCCTTTCTTTGGTTTAAAGGTGGGCCATAGGCTTACGCAAACCCCCAAACAACTCTTCCACAAGCCAACCATCTGAAGGGCTCTTACGCATTATGCCACTGTCTAGCAAGCACTGTGATAATCATAGTCCTAAATGTTTCATAATCATACATATGGTTGCATTGTTAATGGTCATTTGAAATATCCTTCTTTAGCAAACCTTAGATCTTAAGCTGATGTATACCTATCAGTTTCCTGCTATATCAGCCTTATTCATTGTTGGATTCCAATCTTTGAATAAGGTTGAAAAGCCAAAAAAATGATCTGCCTGAAATTTTGATTCATAATATTAAGAATCAGAGAGAAATAAAAAGGGCACGTTTGTGATTTTGATGCATGATAGTAATCAAGCCTAATAGGACCATAATCATATGGTTAAACCCTAATATGAACATAATTAATTCTTGAACAAGTTTGGCTTACTTAAGGATGGGATTGTGGTGGAAAAAGTAAAGGAAGAGTAGAGGCAACAGGGTAATATAGCCCTTACGACACTAATCTCCCTAAAAAGAGAGCCATGTGTTCACTCCTGGGGCCCCATAAGAAAGTTGCAGGATGCATATCTTCCCAACAGAATTTCAGCTGAAAATTGTGGAGAAAATAAGGAAAAAAAGGAAGGAGGAAGAACGGAAGAGTATAGGGTTTGCCAATGAAGCATTGGAACGCCAGTTTTCTACCAAAGGAATTGCAGGGAACCCTTTTCTTCAACTTGTAGCAGCTTAGAGGTAAGTTTTCTTTAACACACGTGCTTTGTTAATTGTAAGTTTTATTAATTATTGTGTTTTGATTGACATTAGAAGCACCCTTGATTGGACAAAGGATCGATACGCTTCTTGTAGGCTACTGCGTTTTATACTCTTACTGGACTTTGTTTTTGAGCTCAACCTACATGTTTGGTGAAAGAATACTTGTTAACAGTTTCCCTACTATTCATGCTTTGCTTTGAATGGTGTGTTCTATAAAAAGGATGAGTCTTAAAGTATTAGAAAATGCCCTATCATCTCTTCCTGATGAAATCATTTCTGAGATTATTGTTAAAATTTTACAATACCTTGCATGGGATTTAGAAATTATGATGGCAAATGGTTTTTGGAATAGGAACAGATGTCAATTAAGAATAACAAGAATGAAATCGGAACCCTTGGATGAAAGACCTTAACCATCTAGAGGGTTTTGCTACACTTTGAGTGAGCGAAAGAGGATGGTGGCCTAGTCGGTGCAAAAAATAGATCGAGATTGACCATTTGCCTCAATGGACTCCTCTAATGATTGACTAAAAACTCTCATGACTTTGCATTTAATAAAAAGTATTGCATTTTCAAGGATGATTTCTGATAGATCTTCCATTTGAAATAATACTGGTTGACTGAAAGACTCCTATTAATAAATGCCACCCTAAAACCTTTAGCAAAAACTTGTGGTTACAGAAGACCTATTTGGCATTCATGCTCATTATTTTGCCATTTTGTCGGAGGATGCCAAGAAGAAGGGCCTTATACTTGAAGTTCTTGTTTTTGTTTGGCTTTTGTGCTTATGGAATGCTAGAAGTATCATTTTGATGTGATAGCATGACTACTTTTGTTAAAGTGAAGCTTAATAACTTTGTTTTGAGAAAGCTCCTGTATATGATCCTTATACATAGTACAACGATAACAAATTTTGTAAATGCTTCCAAACTACGTAAATTTCCCCAAAATATGTTCTTATGGCAATAGATTTTGTGTAATGCCCCCAACTATGTAACCAAGCTTGTATAAAGTATACAACAAAGGATGATAACATGAGTTATATGGTTGGTGGTTAATTTAAAATTAAGATGGCACTGTTGAGTATATTTAATTTTTTTGTGGGCGTTGATTCCAGTCAAATATGATGATTCCCAAGGGAACATGTTTAAATGTATAAACCAGACCATAGCCTTCTATGATTTATATATCACGGGGAACACAATTGGCAGAAAGGATGTATATATAAATGTTGATAAGTACAGGATGCAGAAATCATATAACAAAAGTAAATAGGGGTGATGCCATTGATGAATTAATTTTCTTAACTGTATGTACAAAATTGACCAATTCACTCGATTCCCAATTTTTGTTCCCTTTATTCTCAATACATATTTAAGGCTTCATGACCCTGCTTGGCCTAAGTCAATTAGGGCCAAGGCCAGTCATACCGGTCATACTCTCGGAAATAGGGCATCACAAGTATTGGCATGGGGGGCTTAGCTTTGGACTTCATAGCAAGAGATGTGAGGGCATTAGGGAGACTAGATGGGAAAGGTCCTCCCTGTCAAGTTACAAATTACAAGTTTTGCTCATGTGATTTGTTGTTTATTTGGTAAAGCTACTTGTTTCATAACTTGAAGTATTTTACATCTTTCATGATGTACCATTGTCATTGCACCAACTGTAGTAAAAGTTTGCAATTTTACTAGTTAACACTTAACATGTTGTGTCAATCCTTTTATCTAACAGAATTTTTCTTATTAACCAACAGAATTTTTCTTATTAACCTAATCTACCTATAACTTACGGTCATTTTGACATTTTACAAATTTCAATTTACTTCTCAAGATCTTTCAAAATGGTCCACCTATATTCCTGCCTTATAAGTCCTACAGGTACTGATATGCCATGATCACGTTTGTAAATGGTCTTCTCAATCTTTCCCTAAAAGAAAATTGAGTTACACAGAAAAACACAAACAGGAATGGCTTAAAACCAGTAAAAGCTAAATCATGATTCAGTTCATACTTATAGCAACATAGCTAAGGTTCTCTTTCTGTTCAATATATGGTCAGCATCTGCAGTGTCATATGTCAAGCCAAGGAAAATTAAGAGGAAAAAAAGGAATTCTTATCAAAAACAGTTGATGAACAAATAGAAAAGAAAATATAACCATGAAACAGAATTACAGCAACATTTTGTAGCGAAAATTAAAATAGAATTTTCCTTATTTTAGTTGCTTATAACCCAAGGTTCATAAATTTTCTGAATTTTTTTTAAAAAAGCAAAGATATACAAAAACATATCTTCCATATGGTTATCAATAATAAAGCATAAAAATTCAAGACATGTGAAACGGGAATGTTACGCTTCAATTGTGAAATCATAATGTAGCAGCCAAATTCTTTTGAAGGAAGGCTAAATTGATATCATACATAAATCTACAACAAACTTATCAAGCAACAAGCCAAGCAACATTTTCAATTTTGTGCCCTATTAAGGAATACATGTCTCAGGGTATATGCAGCTTGTTTTAATATAAATACAACTTGGTGTAAAATATTAAAGACAAGAAGTTCTACCTGCAGAGACTGAATGGTTAAATCATGTTCATGAATCTGCATTTTTTGCTCTTGCTCTAGTTGCAAGAGATGAGCAACTTGATTCCTAAGCTGAGTGTTCTGCTCTTTCTCAATTTTTAGTCTGTCTGCCAGTAGTATATTTTCTGACTGCAATGAAATAAGAAGAAAAATGCTTAAGACATCCATCCAATATCTCACTGTGCATCATGTCATAAGCCTTGACTCATAATATTCAACACCTGGATATTTCCATCTCAATATCTTTTATTCTTATAATATTTTTCATGTGTCATCATATTAACGTACAAAGACCATTTTGAAAATCTATATCCCTGGAAACAACAGAAGACAATAGAGTACAGTTTTTAAAATTAATGAGCAAATTTTGCTGTCAGGCCTCTCTTATGTTCTTAGGCACAAGGATCGCACTAATTCATTTCATTTGTACTCTGCTTTGCTAAATATTTTACATTAAACAAATAAATATGTGCACATAATCACAATGTATGAGCTAGAGCAAAATATGTTTGAGCACATTCATTTATTCATAAAAACTGTTACTCTATTTCTAATAATACAATTACTCTTTTCAAGATCAATAATGTTCCTAACAATTAATTTCAGTTATAAAGAACAATAAATATTCTCATAAAAGGAGAAGAAAAATAGTAAGAGGCATGTGCATGGCCAATATATTTACTAAAAACATGTAAAGATAATTTAACGCAACTTAAACAATACCATTATCAAAATAGATTTGTGGTAATGCAAGAGAATATAGAATAAGAAATGAAGTCATTCATAATAAGGTGAAGATGGAAACAATCGATGATAAATTGAGAGGACTTAGTTTGGACAACTGCAATATAAGCCTAAGGATACATCAGTATGAAGAACTAATTTAATATACATAGAACGAAAGAGAGGTAAAGGTAGATCAAAAATCACGTAAGAGGAAGTAGTAAAAAAGATTTGATATATTTATATCTTATAGAAAATATAGCCCTAAACCTAACAGAATGAAGAAAAAAGTTTGTATAGCTGGCCCTCGTTAGTTTAGAGTTAAAGCTTTGTTGCTGCTGCTGTATTATGAATTTTGTAAATATTTATGCTATGCAGCAGGTGAATAGGTTCTAGACAACATCTTCTCATTCCCTTTTTTTCAAAACCAAAAGACTATAATATGCCTAAGTAACGAAAAGTCAGATCAGTAAGCATTGGCAGTGTGGTACGACAGCAAACATATAAATTTGTTAAATTTAAATACAAAATGGTAGCACAGCAGTATCTTTGCTAACTTCAGACATCAGCTCTAGATAAGCATGACTATATTTAGTCATTTGCTGTGACACTAGAAATTCTTTACAATCACAACCACAGATTGTTACACATAAGCTCCATATCATCAATTTAAAGTGTGTTTATTATTAGGCCACGCCGAACATATTAGCTGTTACAGAGTACTGAACAGGATGCCATTGCAAATACCTGAGAATAAGCACCCAAGAGGTTCAGACCTGACAATCCAAGTGTTAATTTCAGTAGTTGCCATTGTAACAGAAAACTATCGATGATATTCCTTATATGTCCATGTAAAAACAAGTTGTAAGCCATAAGTTTAATCACTGAACTGGTAATGATAATAACAAATGCCTGCTCCAAATTTGAGATGGTTTTTTAGGTCTTCCAACATTGCAATGCAGCAACAAGGTGCCTCTTGTAACCATAAACACTTGAAATTAATGAACAATTAAACATAAATACCAAAGTTGCCAAATCTAATTCAGAATACTATAGCCAGCCATCACTATCTTACATATAACAGATTTCATAAATGTCTCAATCACTTCACAAATATTCTTATTATACATAGATTTCTGTCAAAGCTGCAACTAGTTTCAAGTTCAATTGTCCCTCCGTTTTCTGTGCAAGCACAAGTCATGTATTGTTTCATATATATTGTTTTGCATGATAATTGCATGCCATGAACAAAAGATTTTAATAAACAATAATGAAAACAATGATGAGACCATTAGATTGTGCTCCCTCTGAACATTTGTATTTGTCAGTCAAATTAATCCCCCAAGTTTTAGAACTCATCATGCATAAAATATTTGGCATAATGACATGAAGTAAAAACATATATAAGAAAAATTAAAAAAAAATGAAAGACCTTAAAATCTGTCTGAAGTGTAAAAGAAACTTTCCAGGCTTTCTGAACTTCATTGAACAGCAGAATGCATTGATCATTGGCATCTTTGAGAGCAACCTTTAGCTCAATGACTTCATTCCTCAGATCATTAACTTCTTTTTCTTTCTCATACAGTTCTTTCCGAGAATCATTAGCCTATGAATCAATAAAAGTATAGAATTAAAAACTGGTTATATTTTGACCCAACGAATGAGCAAAGAATCAATTTAAAAAAATAAAATAAAACATGGATTCTTCTGAAGGATAGAAACGAGAAGAACTCACCACATCTTTCCATTTTTTAATTGTATCTCGATTTCCAAGGCTTAGTTCAGCATTTCTTGCTCTTGAAGAAAAATTAATGGTGGACAATGTTTTAGACAGATTTGAAGCATTTGACAAACATGGACAATCATCAAGGTCTTTGAGCTGCCGCCTGACACAAGAAAAAGGAGAGAAAGGCTTAACACACCATCAGATAACTAGAAAGAAAAAAGCAAAACAAAAAACACAATATGGCCAGACAGACAACATTCACATGTCAAAACAGCAAACTTGACATAGGACATTAACCGGTCGGTCTCCTTCTGAAGAAGAACCAAGAAAACGATAAGGTGGGCAACTCCGAGATTTTCATGCTTGCAGCCATGAAAGCATATTGTTAATTCTAAGATACGTATATTAATCAAACTCTGAAGTATGCAATTGTTTGTTAAAAACCAAGTCTGGCTACAAATCTAGCATACTATCAGCAAAACACAATCAAAACTAATATAAAATTGCTTGAAAAGTGCAATACAGAAGCTAAGGTATAAGCTGAAATCCAGGCTTAAGATCAGATAGTTCTACAAATCCGCAAAGTGTTAAAAACAAGGAAAACATTCTCGTAACATAATACCAGTATAGCAGGATGCAGCCAACTGTCACAGATCCTTTGGACCTAAGACAAGCTTAAATAAGAATTTGAGGATGCCAAGAATAAACTGGAAAATTCTTAAATTTGCTACTTGGGTCATGTGGGAGCAATTTGGGGTCATTTGGGCCCCTTAACACCCGATAATAGAGCAGAGCGGGAGAAGCCCATCCCATGGCCTTCTACTCCCTTTATTCCTCAAGAACAATGATTTTATGATGAAAAATTCAGGGAAGAGGGATTTCCTTCCAATTTTGAGGATAAATTCAAACAAAATCAGGTATAATCCCTCCACCTCATTCATCTTTTTTTTCTTCATTGAATTCTAAAATTGGCTGAAAAATTGTAAAATCAGGAGAAATTATGCCAAAATTTTGTATTTTTGCATGACTCCATCTAAGGATGATCTACACGATTTTTCGTTGACCATGCAATGTTTTATATTAAAAAGTACATCCAGATGAAAAATAATAAAAATAAAATGATATTCTAAAATTAGAGAATGGTAGCAAGCAGGGTTGGCTCAACCATGTCAAACCAGTCGATTCAGCCCACATTGGATTGAACTGAACTGGCATAGTTCAAACTATCAGGTCAGTATAGGCCCTAAATTATGCCGACCGATACGAAGCCAAACTGCTCAATTTGCCTTGGTTCAAAGCGGTATGGCACCTGCCCCTGTTCAAAGATGAGAGGGAGGCAGAGAGCCTCCCATGAGGCTTTCCCTGCCCCTCTATTTTTACTTTTTCCTATAACTTATTTTTCAGCCAAAAATAGGAGATTTTTGCTCTAAAGCAGCAGATTCCATCTGCAAGTTAGGTAATAATCATCCACTTCTCCTTTCTTTTTCTTTTATTTTTATTGCCAAAAATAGAACAAAAAATGAGAAAAAGGCGAGGAGATCAAGCCTTTTTTTTATATTTTGGCTTGATTTTCTGACAAGATCTAAGAATGATCTACGCATTAGAGAAGAAAACATAATTTTTTAATCAATATAAATTTTTATATTCAAAATATGTTTTCAAATAAAAAAATAAAAATATATTTTAAAAAAATTGTAAATTTGGTAGCTTATTTATGGGCATGCTTTCTACCTGCTCCTTCAATTTCGTAGTAATTTATTAAAATTTGGGCATGTTTAGTCTTATGCGAACCTAAACTCAAATTGAAATGCACCTTAAAATAACTAATGGTTAGTACAATCTCATGTGCTCAAAAATCTAAATTAAAATTTAATTTTCTATATTTTCTATACTTAAAAATTAATTTACTATTCAAAATTAATTTAAAAAATTTAGAACTATAAAAATTGTGAAACACTAATATTATGTATAGATAATGTAGAATCATTTTCTAAAGTAGTTTAGATATTTTCAAATTATGCTGAAAATTACATAGTTTTAAAAATAACTAAAATTAAAAAATGGAAAATTAGTATAATGTTGATTAAAAAAAAAGAGCAGAATTCTGAAGTGCTTCATGCATTTTTTGCATTAAGATAAAATTATATAATATTTAAAAATGAATAAAAATTAAGAAGTTAGATAAATTATGGAAAATTAATATTATGTTGATGAAAATGTAGTACTTTGCAAAGTAACTCACACATTTTTCGCATTGCAATTTAAATTATAAATTTTAAAAAAATAAAATTAAGAAATTAGAAAAATTATAGAAAATTAATATTTTGTTGATAGCTCAAAAATATGCATTATTATGTTTAATTACTATAATTGCATCTACTAAGCAATCATATGATATTGTTGGTCCTCTCAAGACCAATATAACATTAAATATATTAAAATACCCTTAAAACATAATTTAAATATCCATTAACCATCAAATAATCTTAAAACCAAAATTGAAAAAAAGAAAGGATGTATACCAAATATTGAGTATCTATACTGTATGGTTTGGTACTATACCTAATTGATCCTTGACCAATGAGGTAATTAGTGCCAAAGCAACAAACCTAGCTCATAATAGCAAAGGCCGTTGCCCAGGAAACAATATATAGCCTATCGCTGATAACAGTGGACAAAAGGAGAGGGACATAAAGAAAGATAGAAAGAGAAAAAAGGACAAAAGCAAAGAGAAAGACAAAAATGAGGAAAAAGGATAAAAGCAAAGAGATAGACAAAAATGAGGAAATATATATATATATTAAAAAAACCTATAGGAGCATTTAGCTCTTTGAATTGGAATTGGAATACAAGATGGTTCTTTTAGATTTTTCTCTTAATTTTAGGATTTAGTTATTTTTTTATGTTCTTTAGACTTTTGACCTTTAATAGGCATTGGTTAAACCCAAAGTATGCTGAACTATACCAAACCATTCAGTACACCCATTTTCTTATGTTCTCTAGACTCTTGACCTTTAATAGGCATTAGTTAAATTCAAAGTATACTGAACCATATCAAACCATTTGTTATGGAGCGTACCGAGCTGTACTGGTGCAAAACCTATATGGTTCATCATTTCAAAACAGTATGGGGCTGGTACCACCCCAAACCATCCAATATAGCTCAGAACTATCCCGTACCACACCAATCCACTCAGTTGGCTCGATACAAGATGATTTATGGGTTGAAACTTTCCAATTCACCTAATCGATACATCGTCAGTTCAGTATAAGATAACCAGTATGCGTTAGTTCGGTACGATACGTCCCATACTGAATCGTGTCATTTCTTGATACGTGAATCTAGGTTAAACCAATTGCCACATAATTGGTGCCTACTATTTTAAATAATACATGTCTCTAAATTAGATTAAATGGTGATAACCTAGTACCACAACTTGCCTAGTCAACTCAACTCATCAAAATGCAAGGCCCTTAGCCAACGGAATATACAGAGAATTAGAGAGAGAAAAAAAAAACACAAAGTAGTCAGCCTCTATTCTATTTTATGGAGGTCCAGCCAAAGTTAGTACAGGAATAAACTGTAGCCATTATTCTCTCCAAGGATCACAGGAATACCATTAATTATCATCTAGTAGCTGCGCCCAAGGTTTCTCCTTAGCTAATCTGAAAGAACGGCCCTCACCACACTGTATGCCCCTAGCCCAAACTAGATTTATGAGGGCATAACCTCCGGCCCACTTTTCTACAAGGTGTTCAAAATATAATTTCCTACACAGCTTCAAGAGGCCCCTTCAAATTCACTAAATGTAGTTTCCACTTAGATTTGGATGTTTCATTCCCAACTATCAAATGCTATTGATTGCACTGTTCAGCAACCTTGATTCAAGCTAATCCTTTAAAACTAACCATTTGTGGTGGACTGCTATTTGCTTGTCTCCCATAATCCACCAGCATACATGATTCATCTAGCACTGAATGATATACTGCATCTTAATGAACATTGAACAATTGAGCGAGCATTTAATGAAAATCACAACCCTGCCAAAAGCAACAAAGTATGGCATGAAAATTAAACGTTAGAAATGGATACAAGATTTGCATTAGCTGTGTGACATATGATTTCTCCAAATGAGATCCTTCATCTTCAACCAATAGATATATCAACTGAGGACTAAAATTCTTAAAATTTGCTTTTTCATGTCAAACCCCTACTGCAAAGATATGACAAAATGAGCAGAAAATCCAAGCAAGAAAGGGTGAAAGAATAGCATATTTACAAAAACTGACAAGAAGCACGAGAATCTCAGATTATTCAAACAAAACATTCTTATATGGTGACAATAAATGTCAGATTTCAGTGCTATCATGCAACAATATTTCTAAAATTTTATTTAGAGCACATACAAATAAGCGTCAATTCAGTTAATATACAATTCATTTAAATAGAGTCAAAGTTAGCATTTGGATTTTAAAGCCCAGATGCAGGCCAAACCCAAAGAAGATGCTAGAGCAAAGATTAGTTTCTAACTTTATACGGATGATATTAAACAGACATTTTAGGCCAAAATTCAGGCAGACTATCAATGAATTTGATATCGCAGACTCTAAGTGTAAAAAATTTCCCAAATCCAAACAGTTTAAAGTCATATATACATGAAAGTCTTGCCCATGATAACTCTCTCTCTCTAAAAGCTTTACTTATATTGTCAATCTTGCTATAGTTAACACTTGAAGGTATCATATATATTACCATAATGCAAAAGATTAAGCAAAGAATTTTAACATGAGAAATTTGTGTCACATGCGTGAAAAGAGATACATCAGTTGTATTTGCTTGTCCATGACCTTTGAACTAACAGAAGCAATTAGTCTCTTACAGAAAACAATTGCTTTATATGCATTTGATACTTCTTTTGCACATTGATGATCATAATTATGAGCATTTAAACAGTGAAAAAGCCTAGCAAGGATGAAGCAATGTCAATTTCACAAAATAAAAAGAATGAATCTCAAGATTTTCATCTCTAGAACATTCCGTGTCTCTTTAGTGGCATCTACATATATGCTTCTACCAAATTATTCAATAATATCTCAGGACAACTTAGCGCCAGGACATGAAAAAGTGGAAGTTTTCATCTCAATTGCAACAAAATGTTTAGAAACAAACTTTTTTATTGTGTGTAAACTTAATACAGAGTTTCCCATGAAGCAAATGACTGATGGATGTGTTTTGCTTGTAATCATAAGGACCAAAAGATGACCCTTGAAAATCAGCAAAAGTATCTGGAAATTTGGATGTTGTTGAGTTCAAGAAAGGAAACCCTACTTGGGATTAAATATGACAGATTAAGAATTTTTTTCCTTGTTCTTAAGTCTACACAACAAAAATCTATTACAGATTATAAAACTCAATCATAAATGTTTTAAAAACAATTAGTCTCCAATAAAAAAAGAAAGAAAGAGCATCAATATGGCTCCTATATTCTTGGAAACTATCTTGCCTTCAAGTGCAATTCTGCTACCAACAATACACCTCTAGTAGTACCATTCACAACCCATAAACTCACAATTATTAAGTTTGAATACCGATTTTCATATTTCTAAAAGGCTTCATATGGTCCAACTTTTACCCAAAAACAACCTCATCCACTGCTGTTACACAACTAGAAAGAGTTAATGGTCTGGAAAATGGGCAAGCAAATCATTAGGTGAACCATATATACCAATCAATATAATTATGAATATCAATGTCATCAAGACGGATACTCTAATAGAATAAATTGTTCACAGACATATGAATGCACAAACAACACTGTCAATGCAAAATGTTGACACATGAGAAGAACAATTACCAAGGAGTCAGCAAGCACTTGGGTCAACTTTGAATTCTCATATGGTATGATTTCTTTCTTCGAAGTCAAAGATGACAAAACATCACCCAACCTACTCCCACAAAAAGAAAGAAAGAAAGAATAAATAAAGTTAATAGTGGCCAGTACCAACTAATACATAAACAAGACAATGATAGCATGTAAAGTAGAAGAATTAAGAAACCTATGATTAAATATATACTGGCAAATTTCAGAATATCCGCAGTTGAAAAGAGAGACACTTTAAATAAAGCAAACAGGATCCTTAGTGGAGGTTTATCCACGTAGTAGCATAGATTGATTGTTCGGGATGTATGCATAGGAAATGAAAATAATGAAGTAAAGAATATGGGAACCTAAGGACTAAGTGGTACAACTTGAAATGAGAAACAAATGGCTTTCATGAATAAAATACAGTAAGGAAAATATGGTTTAGATGAGAAAATTAACACCATGTGCAAAGAGATGGCTGATAATATTTTAAGAAAAAAAGTTATAGCAGTTATAGAAAAACCAAGAGAATAAGCCCATCTGATAAAGGAACTCAGCGATGGAGTGAGAAAGTCTAATTCGTGTTTGAGACTAAAAAGGGTGCCATACAAAACTGCCTAAATGTTAGAGCAGTGAAGCATGAAAATTATAAGATGACATAGAAAGAAGTTAAGAAAACAATATGCGAGACTAAATACAAGGCATACGAAGATTAATATCACAAGATAGAAACTAGAGATAGGAAGAAAGATACATACACATAGTTACAAGACATAGAGAAAGAAACTAAAAACTTGACTCAAGTTAAACGCATCAAAGATACTCAACTCAACTCAACTCATCTAAGCCTTTTCCCAACTACATGGGGTCGGCTACATGAATCTGCTTCCTCCACTCTGCTAAACGCATCAAAGATGATTAAGAAAAATAAGATCAAAGAAAGATGGAGAAGTTATTCTAATAAATAATTATATAGAAGTCATCTATATGATTTAGGATGCGTTACTAGTTCCTTTTAAGGATAGATTATTAAGTACCTACGCAGATTGGAGCAACTGGCGTAAAGAATGCTACAAAAAGATGAAAACAAGAAAAATGATTGAATTTAACAAATTCCTATTAAGGCTATGAAGTATTAAGGTTAGGAAGTGTTTAGGTGATGTTTGACTAAGTGGCTAACTAATATATTCAACAAGATCTTAAGTCCAAGAAGATGCATGAATGAATAAAGAGCATTATAATATCGATTTATAAACATAAAAGAGATACTCAAAATTCTAATCATCATAGTATTAAACTCATGAGGTATACTATCAAACTTTAAGAGAAGGTGATAAGCATACATTGAGATATAACACAAAATATCAGAAAATTAATTTGGTTTATGACAAAAAGGTCAACTATAGAAGTTATTTTCCTCTTTAAAAAGTTAAGAAGAAATATATAGAAATGAGATAAGATACTTAGATTGCTTTTATTAATTTAGAAAAAGCATATGATAATCTTTAAATATATCTTATAAATATGAGTGTGAAAAAAGAAAACAATTGTATATATGTTAATATAATTAATGACATATACAATAAAATGGTTATTTGTAAAAGAACTACTAATGATAACACTAGTGAATTTTCAATCACAATAGATTCATACAACAGATCTATATGGGATGGCAATGGGGTGGGATAGGGCTAGAAACTTTAATCGCCATCGCTGTCCTTGCCAAAAAAAATAACCTCCATCTTCGTTTCATCTTGTAAATTGGGATTTTTTGTCATCCCTACCCCATCCCCACTCTATCCTTGCCCTACCCCCCATGACATGTATGAATTTTTAGTAAAAATTATAAAATTAGTAATATAACTAAAAAAAATCTCACTAAGCATTTAATAAATTTAATATTTATATCTTAAATTTATAATTATCACTAAAATAATTGAAAGTATAAATTAAATACATAAAATAAAAAACTAAATATATAAAATAATATAAGGATATTATAGTAGTTAAGAACGAAGCCAACAAAGCGAGACAGGGATACACTTATTCTCGTCCCCACCTCGTTTCTACCAGCAGGGATAAAAATAATCTCTGTCCCCATCCTCATCCCAATAAAAGGTGAGGCAAGACGGATTACTGCTTTATGGGTTGACATTGCCATCCTTAAGATCTACTCTAAAGGGTTATTTGGAATCCTATAAATGAAGCTGTGTCAAGTTGCAAGTGCAAGTCAACTCGCGTGTTTAGATGCATGCAACTTAAATTGCATAATAGGTTGATTGCTTAGGCTACAACACAAGAATATCTTGCAATAATCCAACCTGCAGCCAAAATAGCCGTAAGATAAGTTACAACTGCTCAAGTAGATATCTTATCTTAAAAAAAAAAAAAAATCCCTCCTTCCCTCTCTCATGCCCCACTATTGAGTCCCTTCTCGTTGCCTTCAATGTCACTGCCAACCTCGCCACCTCCTCTACTTCTGCCTCCATCGTGCTACCCTCCTCCATTCTGCCTCCATCGCCACCCATCCCCCCTTGCCCCTCCTTCACCCTCAAGGCTTGCACTACTACCTGTCCTCTCATGCACACCCAATTCTGCTCCCAGACCCCGCCACCAACAATTTTGACGCTGACCTCTTCGTCCAGAACATCCTTATCTCCATGTACGTCGAGTGCTTCGACCCCGCATCCACTTAAAAGGCATTCAACAAAATGTCTATAAGAGATGCTCTTTTTTTCCAAACTCTTCTCCCAACATAAGTAAGATTTTTATAAGCCAACTATTGCAACTTGAGTTGCAATGCCGCTTGAGTTGTAGTAGAACATCAACTACAAGGCTCCAAACAACCTTTTTAAGTCCTCATCTTTTTACACTAGTTATAAATGAGCTTAATAGGTACATTCAGAATGAGATTCTTTGATGCATGGTATTTGCAGACCATATAGCCTCCATAAATGGAAATAAGATTGAGGTTAATTATAAATTAAAATTATAAAGAGGTGCAATAGCATCTAGGGTTTTAGCTTAAATAGGATCAAGATAGAATCATAGAATGCAATTTTATTAAAATCTAAAATCAAGATAAAAAAAGTAAAAATTGAAGATCACGAAGTTCTAATTTTACAAGGGAGATGAAAGAGCATGTTATCCATGGGATTAAGTATGTTCGATAAATAAAGAAGTACAATTGGAATATTATGTGATTGTAAAATACCTACCAAATTAAAAGAAAAAAATTAGAGAATAACCTTAAGACTAGCTATGCTTTATGGCATAAATGTTGTGTAGTTACAAAGCAACATGTACATAAAAATAAGTGTGATTGATACGAGAATGTTGAGATGAATATGGTAATAGAAAAAAGCCACTCATAAAAAAATAAAGGTAACGCCAGTTATGGATGAATAAAACAATGATGAGTTTAACCATTTAATCATGAAAAGCAGAACCAAACCAAACTAATCAATTTGCCCAGTACCAAACTGAATCAATCGAAAACCAATTCAAATTCCAATTTTGGTTTGGTTCTGCCCCAAACCAATTGAACTGGTCTGAATCATGCCAAACTACCCAATTGGTCTAGTCGATGGGTGGGGGTGTACTATATGGCACGTGGGGTCATATAAGCTCACATCTCTCTCCTCTCTTATTCCATCCTCTCTCCTCTTAGGTCAAAACATATTTCATAAAATCTAAACTATGATACATCACTAGATCAGGATAGTTTAAATTTATTGTTTGGACAAGCTGTGTATCAACTCGACATAGGTCAATGTAAAAATTCATTGTTACTGTGATCCTATCTAAATTTGAAAACCCTATAAGTTTAATCAAGTATTGATTGAAACCTTGCAAATTATATTTTAAGATATTTTTTGTGTATTTTATTTTCTTATCAATCTAAATTAAACTGATTTTTTAAGATTTTATCTGAGTTGGAAATATCCTAACTTGATATTTGCTAAACAAAGATTTTATGAAATTCTTTGAACTTATTCTTAGAGAGAGTTGACTTTTATTTTTAAGAAATTTGATTTTTTTTTCAATATTTTTGTTGAATTCAAATGGATTATTTCCCTTATTTTATGAAAAATCTTAAGTAATGAAATGAAAGAGAAAAGAGGAAAGAGGATAACCTTTGCCTAAATGATTTTCAATATAAATAAGAGAGAGGAGAAAGGAGAGAGGATGAGAGCTCATGAGACACTCTTAACCTCGTATATAACATAAAAAAGAAAAATGGAAAACAATGAAAAAAAAAGTAAAAAATGGTTAACCAGTCCACACCATTGGTACACTACCAGTTTAGTTTGGCACTGGTTCACAATTCAAGAAACCTTGATTTAAACATACAGCATAGGCTGAGGTATGCATCAACACGGAAGATTGATTGATACTTGTAAAAAAAAAGGAAGGATAAAGGTAAAACGAAAATCACACAGACGACATAATAAAAAAGTTCTTAATATCTCTATATCTTATAGAAACTATGGTCCTAAACTAGGCAAATGAAGGAAATGATTCATTTAGCCAACCCTGACTACTTCAATACAACACCTGGTCTAGTTATTAAATTAGTAATCTTGTTCAAGAAGCTACAGATCTAACCATTTTACACAACAGCACCTTATTATTTTATCTTGCAATCAAATTTTTAGGAGATTTTTTGTTTCAGTTTTAGATAAATTGCTCTTACCTTGAAATGGAGAGTCACATATCTTAGAAAAGATTTTTGACAAAAGTTAGTAAATTCTAAATTATGAACTTCACGTTTGAAAAACAATAAAAATATACCAAATCAGACATGAGAACAAATAAGTAGGCAAATTCATAGACAATTCAAACATTACCTATAGAAAAGGAATTAGATCTAATCCTTAACTATATCTCTCAAGCTTACAAATTTGTCAAAGGAAAGTAAATTCTAAGCAAAATCTATCTACAAGCAACCTCCTATATGAATATTTATAGTTTTATACTATTGCTTATAGTATTTAAACTCAACCATTTTTAGTTCATGGAGAATATCAACGTCAAATTTATCAAAAATTGGCTTTTTTGATAAATGAAGCTAGAGATAAATGTCAATTATCACCTCCTTGAATAGTTATGTGATTGTATGCAATAATGCACACCTATATAAGAGGTTAATATTATCTTTGAAATATGCAAACTTCTTTTTTTGGGTAAGGTATGCAATCCCCTATTAGTACTACTAACTGTCCACGTTAAGGCTCAACCAGTAGACAGCCCAGGACAAAAATTCTTGATTTATGAAAATAGTAGAAATGAGAGAGAATCAAGTGGCTGCTGAGAGAATCCAAAATAATCATCGGTGTTACCAGAAAAGGTTTCAGGTTTTCTGCTGTCCCCATGGGGACAGAGCATGCTGGAAATGGCATTACATGCCATGGACAGAGAGCATTTTTTGCCATATTGGATTTTCTTTCTTAGGACAAACTGAACTGCTCACTCTTTCTTTCCTGAGACAAAAAAGCCACAAGCCAAATATCTTTGAAAACAAAGAAGTGGTTCCGGTTCACCAAATCCCTCATCCAACATTCGCCCAACAAAGCTAAAAAGGGTAGAAATTAGAGAGAAACCCAGAAAGGAAGGAATAAGAAATTAGACGAAAGTTAAGGCGACAATTTGCATGCTTTTTCATCACTATCTATTACCTGGAAACCTTGCATCGAGCTCTCTTTCCTTTTCTCCCACTTCTCTATCCTCTAACTGCTATCTACTCCTCTCCTTTTAATTCAGAAGCCAAGGAAGGGAGTTCAAAAGCACTGAGATCAAAGAAGGGGAGAAAGCAATGACTGGACCCAAGAAGGATGCGACTCTTTCTGATTGAAATGCTTTTAAAGCCAAAATACCAGTTTTGTCCTCTTTATTCGCTGAAATAATTATTTTTACCCTTTTCAGTAAAGAGATTCAATAACTAAAAAACCAAATGCAAGTTATGCCCTCCTTATTCATTGAACTACCTATTTTATATCCATTTCAATAAAGAGTTTAAAGATCCCGTATACATCATCCTTTTATATACAAAATACCAGTTTTGTCCTCCTTATTCACTGAAATAACTCTTTTTACCCTTTTGCTTAAGAGATTCAATAACTAAAAAACCAAATGCAAGTTCTGCCCTCCTTATTCATTGAACTACTATTTTATATCCATTTCGATAAAGAGTTTAAGGATCCCATATACATCACCTTTTATAAACAAAAATACCAGTTTTGTCCTCCTTATTCACTGAAATAACTATTTTTACCCTTTTCCTTAAAGAGATTCAATAACTAAAAAGCCAAATGCAAGTTCTGCCCTCCTTATTCATCGAACTACCTATTTTATATCCATTTCAATAGAGAGTTTAAATAACCCATATACATCTTTTTATATATTTATGTAATATACATTTTTTATATGTATAGTATTAAATAATATACACATAGCACATGGATATATATTCATGTACCCAGGTCTTAATTTTCAGAGCTTGCCATGTTGAATTTTTTAGGACACCTAACACCCATTACCCATGTCCAAGAAACACTGGTGTTCATACTTGAGCTCATCTTAAGTTTAATCGAAGTTTGAACACCCCATTGATATTGCCAACCCAAGCCTAAATTGCCTAAAGCTTGACCTAGCTATTTAAGCCCTGCAAATAAGCTACAACATGCATACCTTGCCCCTGGCATGCATGACCACAAATTCAACTCAACTCAACAACTCAACTCATCTAAGCCTTTTTCCAACTACATGGGGTCGGCTATGCATGACCACAAATGTGATACTTTAATCCTTGCAAAAGGAGAAGGCTCTCTTGAGAGTTGTGAAAATCAAAAGCTTTAGCGCAACCCCTTGCTGGCCCCTGACATGCATGAGAACAAATGTGATACTTTAATCCTTGCAAAAAGGAGAAGCTTTCTTAAGAGTTGAGAAAATCAAAAGCTTAGCACAACCCAACCACACCCCCCCCCCCCAAACAAAACAAAAAAAAAAATGAAACCTTCGCCATTAGCAGTTAGTTTCCTACTTCTTCTAACATTCACCTCAGTTGGTTTGCCCATAATTAAATGACCCATCTATAATGGATAATTACTTAGCAGACCATCCAAACTATAAACAAACCAAACAAAATTGATAATTCTTGTAGAAGTTGATCCAGCCCAATGGTCTGATCTGTTTATAGAACAGCAGATAACATGCACGATTTTCAATCATGCAGTGGTTTTTCAAAAAATCCATTAGACTATTAGTAACAAGCATCCTGGTTAGGATTCCAAGAGAGATTAAATCATTAAAAAACTATCTTCTACCAGCTTAGAGGAGACCAGCTAAGATTTCTTGTGAGATGTCAACCATTTGAGGTGATTCCATAGTCAACATTAACCTGAACCTGATGGTAGATTTAGGTCCAACATTTCTGCATAAGACACTTCGAGTAATCTTCAAGAGCACATTGTTAAGGAAAATCATGTAGGACGTTCTGCTGATTCAGTGTTTGTTCATATTTTCATTTTCTGGTGCTACAATTGTATTGAATTAATGGAAAATAGAGCAAAACTTCCAAATAAACGAAGCTTGGTTTATGTAGGAAGGTAATGGATGACTAGATCCTTGAAGTTATGCAAGAGGTAGTTGTTGGACACGACCAAGCTAATTTATGTGCCCATGATAGGTATGGCAAATTGAGCTCAAGCCCAAAGCCCATGTACATAGAGATAAAGATAAATCTTTCTCCATCTATTGATTCAAAATTTAATCAAATTAAATTTTAATTTGAATCATTAGTTAGATAGGATAAAGATAAGATTTTATCTTGGACTCTTCCCTCTTCCATAAGAGAATGAGTTAGATGAGTTACTGCATAACCAAAAAAATGGTACTTTGCAAACAGAACGTACATGCTCTAATCTTCCCCTCCCTCTCTCACCTTTTATTGAAGAAGAGAAAAGCTTTTGTGTTGTGGTTAGTACGAGTGGTGCTCAGTCTACAAAGCTCTTGGAGGTATGAGAAACATCCAGTAGCATCATAGAGATAAAGATAAGATTTTAAAGAGATAATAGCACAGGTGGCAAGTTTTAGCCTCTGTAAGTGACATGGCTGAGCCTGAGAGATAATTTATTAATTTAAAGAGATAAAAGCACAAATTAGTATGATTCAGTTTATAGGAAATGTTGGGTGAGGGAACCTATCAAAGAAGCAATTTTTTTTAGCCTTTTTTTTCTTTTTGAGAAGCACATTGAGGATTTGGAATTGGAAGTTAATGATGGTTTTGTCAAATACAAGGTTATGATTAGGAAGGATAAAACTGAAAAAGAAACAAAAATACAAGAGAGATTTCAGAAGAGACAGTAAAATAGAAGTTCAGTCCATTGCCAGAATCTAATTTGCTAATTTTACAAAATTTTCATGTCAAGCACAAGTACAGAACAAAACCAAAAACACAGAAATGTATCATAATAACTAGCAAAAGAAAAACACGGTCTCTGGGAAAAAAAATTAATGTCAGAATTCAGCAGGCAGTGCCCATGCTAGTCATTTCATATTCAGAGCTAATGCAGCCAAGATGGAAATGACAGCTGTTAAAGGTGAAAATATGAAAGAGATAAAAAAACAGCAACAATAATCAAAATTCAATTAAGCAAGTCTTCTCCAAATACTCAGAAGAAATGAAGCATACCATTGTAACTCTGGAAAGTACACAAATTACAACAAAGAAAGATATTATATACCAACACTTACGCAGAAAGTGATTTTGAAACATGCAAAAGGTCTGTTACATGATCCCCACTAGCATCTTCCACATGTAAGCACTCGCTTCCAGGTAAGTCTACAAGAGAAAGCTTGCTGTACAAATTTTCCCTTGTGACCCAATTGGTGTAGTGTATATGTATAGTGACAACCCTGAAAATAATAAGCATGGCAAGTCTCAAAATAAAACTTCGCATATTTGAAAGGCAATCCAATATACAAATGTAAATTTTAGAACAATATGATTATAGAAACTAACCACAGATGCCAAATTTATGGGCTAGCAAACTATAAGAAACAAAAACTTGGTAAAAAACAAAGATAAACACAAACAAACCAGGCAAAAAGCAAGCAGGAGGGTGAGGATAGAATAATAAATAAATAGGGAAAAGCATAAATAAATAAGTCCAACATGTTACAAAAATTCAGTACAGCCATTGTCCCGCTGCAAAAGCCCAGACCTAAAGATTTTCATAGATTCACACACTCCTCTCAAGCTAAAGCTTCTCATGGAACCCCCACAAAGTCAGCATAGACAAAAGATTTCTACTGCTTGTTGTGCAGAGAGTTCAAGCAAGAATCTCTAAAACCTGAAGGAACAGCTTCTAGCAAACTCACAAAAAAAAGGAATTTTCATCACCAAAGAAAAAGAACAAAATCAGATTACTCATCTACATACAGATGTGACACCGTGGCCTTTGCAGAATCTCTGCCTCGGTTCTGGATGGCCACTTTTAATATCATAGAGAAGTCCAAAGGATTGTCAGCCTTCGCCTGCACAAGTTCCACGAAGGAATCTGAGGGACCCATGTGAATTCTTGATTCGCTGTTTATAGATTCTCCTAGCAAATCTTGACTCTATCATTGAAAGCACAAAATGGACAACATAAATACATCAGAAAATGCACAGAAATCAAGCAGTTGTAAAGAATTAGCAATTGACTTAAACATGTTCATACAATAAAATGATATTAAACAAGTCAACACAGATTGTAGTGAAGAAAAATGAAGAGAACAATCAAAAAAACCTGCTCGTTGTAAAGCTCGAAGGCAGTAACATAAAAATTATATTGAGATGTGGATGTGGTATCTGAATTTGATAGATCAAAGAGCTCCTCAAAACACCGCTGGTACAAACCACGCTCATGAATAGATCCTTCCTGAAATATCATTACTAGTGTCATCATCAATGGACAACCAGACAAATGCAGAAAACTAACTTAAAGTAGAATTATAATTGGCTTTCATATAAAGAGAGGTTAATAATAGACATAAAGTAGGAATAATACTAAATAAAGTATGGGCCCTAAACTGAGTGGAATGGAGAAAATGGTTCATGTCGCTGACCCCAACTATTTGGGATTAAGGCGGCGGTGGTGGTGGTGGTGGTGGCAGTTGTTGTTATAGATGAAGGATAAATTATAGATGTTAGGAGCTGCTAAAGTATAAGCACAATTTCAATCACAATAAGCTCACATGAAGGATTCCCACTGAGTCCATATCTGTTTTCTAATTGTTGATAGATTTACTACTAACATTTAAGAAAATTTACCATAATATAAGTTATTTGCAAATGATATAGTCTTAATTCCAGACAAAGAACTAAATACATTCACAATATTCACCAAACTACTGAAAAAGTCTACAAATATTTTATGAATTTTTTGTTAGCTAACTGATTTGATGAGAGATTCTCAAACAACAAAAACAATTAATTTGACCTTAAGCAAAAGGCCTTGCCCTTTTATATGGTGGGGCCCACATTTTGGACCAAGGTACGAACAAAGTTTCAAACTTATAACCAATAAGATAGATTTCATCATCATTTCTTATAGCTAGCCCATCGCCAAATTTAAGATTGACATACTTCATCAAACGTCTTTTTCCCTTTACTAGCATAAGTCCTCAATTAAGATAAATGCATGTCAAGTTCTTTATGTAAATTTTTTCAAGACATATAGTTAGCTTGCAAGAAGCGATATTGTGCATTGTTAAATGGTAGCATTGTGCAATTATTATGTATTTGTTTAAAAAATCTAGCTAGAGGAAAATGAACTAGACTCGATATTAAAGTAGTAAAGGTAAAATATTGGATAATCATATATTACAGTAAGAATGATTCAATTAAACAAAATATTGAAAGAAAACAAGGATAAAATATGATTTTTCTCAATATTATTACATATGAACGGTAAGAAATGAAGAGTATGCCCACCCATGAATTTAGGCTCAAATTTTAGCATTCCCAACATTTAAAAGAGCCAACATAATTAGTCTTGTGGGTCAGAATGGCATCCTTCACCAAAGCGCTTCTCCCAACAAATTGCACGTTAACAAGAATTTGGTAGCAATGCAACAGAATCAACCAAGACAATACGTAAACCAGCATGGTACAAAATGAATCCAGGTGACAAAAGGATAACTTAAAGCCCCTAGATATGCTATTGCAGCAAAGCAAGGATGATGAAAACTAATAAGTGCATAGATTCAGAAAACAGAAGAACTAGGCAGAAAAAGGAAGGGGAAAAAAGCTAAGATTAAGGCCAAAAAAAATCACAAGAGCAGTGGAGTATGAGAGGAACCATTGTATGCGTTTTTCCAGAATGACTCTGCCCATATGCAAATATAGAAACATTATGTCCATCCAAAGCTGACTGTACAAATGGTTGAACATCATGGAAAAATTCCCCTGAAAGTGTTTGTATCACAAAATCAGCAACAAGAAGCCTGATAAACAGAATGCACAGTTTTATTGTCTAGAAAAAGAAAAAAAAAAAGAGCAGAAGGGACCATCTCAAGAGCAGAATATTGGCAATTGATTCTTACCTTGTCCAACATGGGGCCCACAAACCCTATCAAATTCATAATCCTTCTTAGGATTGGTAAGAGAATCATCAGCAGTGTTTACACGGATTGTAAAATCATCTGGAAACTCAACTATGGATGGACCCTCATCTTCAAATAGTGGTCTTGTACGACAAAATACCTTCACATTCCTGAAATTGACATGTTATATCCACAACAGAAAGCCAATTCCAGAAGAAACCTCCCACCAAGAGAGACAGAGACAGAATGAAACATATTTCTACCATCAAAAACAAAGAAGAAATAGCAAATTTTCCAATATATGCAATCAAAAGGCTTACTGATATGTCAGTACCTTTGGCCGTCAACAAGTCATTGAACAACTTTTTCTTCTCATTGATCAAAGGACTAATTCTGGCCTCTGTTTCAAGAGCAGCTTGATCTGCAAGTAAGAGGGAAGCAAACCATCACTTTAATATAAAACTTCAGAATAACATGCCATTTGATAGCTAAAGAACCACGCAAAGTGATCATTACTATCATAGTGCCAGAAAATAACAAAGGCAGCAAATCTAATCATTTGCAGCAAGGAAACATAATGAACCAGTGACAAATTGAGACAGAAGTGATAGTTTAGTCGGGATAACGCAATGATTATCTGAAGGCAAAAATAGTGAACTCATGAAGCACAAGAATGCAGCCAAAACTCTGCTAAGGTTTCCATCATGGATGAGATCTTGGTTTTAAAGGTCTCAGGCACTCACCAGTAAGGAATGCTAAAATTAGTCTATTATCTCAATTGTTTTATACCAAAATACCTTGAAATGTCAGCCAGTACCACATCAGTATACTTGCCAAGATATTAAAACTTGGGTTATTATATATATATTTTTAAAGATGATGTATGCTTGACAACAGGTGGTTATCAGCTGTCCCTATGTTTCACCTCCCTCCAAAGGCAATAACACAAGCACCCTCAACTTACCATCCCTGACACCCCCAAAATATTAGCTATATTTTCAGTCTGTCACCTCCCTCTGCTTTCCCTATCTCTCAGTTCAGCCCCTCCCTCAGTTTTCCCTCCATTGCACCCTCCTCTCATTCTGCATTTTAGATTTCAGGGATTTCACCCATGGATTTAAGTACACAAGTAGCTACATGGTATATTATGCCCCATACACACTGATACAGAGCAGTATACCACAATCTCCTCCCTCTGCTTTCCCTACCTCTTAGTTTAGCACCCTCCCTCGACTTTCCCTACATTTCATCCTCTTTTTCCACTTTTAGATTTCAAGAGTTTTACTTATGTGTTTGAGCACTTGTGTAAAGGTTAGCAGGCTTGATACCAGGCTGCATACAGTCTGATGCTAGCATCATACCACTCCACGCTAAGTTGCACTGGTGTACTAAAAATATAAGGATGCACTTGGTTTCTAAGAATATACCTGTTTTCCAATTTCATTTTCAGAGAAAACAAAAAATACTTGAGAAAATGCGTTTGGTGAATGAAAATAAAAATAGTTTCTTAAAAACACAACTCCAAAAAGATAAAAAGCTGAAAACAATCTAAAGATATTTTCACTGTTTTTCATCAAAAGATAGAAGAAAAGATAAAAAACAAAGGACCTATTTTGTATCACTTTTATTTTCTATTTTTTATTTTTATAAATAGAAACAAAAAATTCATCAGAAAAACTGTTTGGTTATACTATTTTTACTTTTTATTTTTAAAAGTAAACTTTTTGGGGAACTTAAGACAACTTTTTAGAATAGTAATATATATTGTTAATATATAATAATGAACCATTAAGAAAAAAATGCATGTCATCTGCTATTGTGATTGGTTGAAACGGCAGACACAGGTTCAGGCAACATCAAGAATAGTAAAATACAAAGAGAAAACAACCACTAGGATGCAAATATTCGAACTTGCATTCAACTAGCACTAAAATATAAAAATATGACCAACTAGAATAATGCTAAATGTGCATGCAGAAAGATAACAGCAGTTTCAATTGCCTCACCTAATTTGCGAGCCCTATCAGCAAGAACACCCAGATAGCGAGTAACTCTATCAAGTTTGGCATTCGAGTACTCTCTAAGGTCACTTGCTTCCTGTCTCAACTCCAAATATTCCTCTCTAGCATGCTGTCAGGCCCATTTTATGAGGTTGCGAGTCACATAACAAGTAGACTAATATTATCAGCAAGAACAAACAAAGGGAGAAAGAAATATTGTGCACATGAAACAATTCTTAAAGCAAAATATTAAACCACAGCCAATTCAGTTAAAGCCACATTTTTCAGTTAAGCAAATATTAACTCTATTTGCCAGATGATGTCTCACCTTGGTTCCAATGACATTTAGATCTGATCTATCCACATATAAGGCATAATCTCCCATACATAATAAAAGCAAGATTATTTTATGATCGTCTTCACAATAACAGAACATAAATTTTCAGACACAAATAATGAAAGAGTTAAATTGTTCAACATGCCCCACTGCTGGTTCAGAGGGAAAAAATGCAAGTGCAGATTATTCATCAAAACCATCAATTATAATTTGTTCTTTGCAAATATCTACTCAGAGTGTAAGGAATCGTAGAAGACATCTAGTGTATCTTTCTCTATATATATAGACACACAAACACATGAAGCATGCAGGGTATTAGCCTCCTAAGAGGTACAGGATAGATCATGTTAGCTAGGAGACTCAAACAAAAAAGGGCAACTCAGTGCACGAGGCTCCTGCCATTGTAAGGTCTAGAGAGGAACAGATACAACAGCCCTACACCCCTATATGGAACAGCTATTTCCATACTTTGAACCCATGACACCCAAATCACGGTGACGCAATCTTACCAATGCACCAAGGGTCATCCTCTGTCAGAGACTCAAGTGTCATCACTTAAATGCAGAAGAACTCCAAAGCTTTCTTAGAAAAAAATTGAAATCCAAGAAACTTCCGAATTTTCACAACTCCAATGCAGACATTGTACATTTAACTCGGTGAAATATGTCTCTCATGAACTTTTATACATCCCTTTGACCTGTATGCATGTTCATCAATGCCATGAAATTAACATGTCTTAAATTTTTGAGACCCCAGAAGACCATAAAATGAAAAAACTAATTTACTCTAACCAGCCTCGCCATATTTAACCAATAAATAGCTCTGCTAATTTCCCTGGGCACCAACCTACAATCCCAACTTTGAAGGATTTCAACAAATACAAACTCTGCTTAGCAGTAAATACATATAATTAGGCCTTCCTATTAACAGCTTTCCCAACATGTTTTAAGAATATAGCAGAACAGGTTTTATGCATATAATTGTGTTCTGTCCACCAAGTCCTCTCGGTTGAGTTCCAAACAGCTGCCAGAATCACCAACCTCGACAGCCTCTACAACTGGATATCAGGATCTCCAGGGAGAGAACATACAGATAATCTGCTCAGGAAATTACACAAAATATGAGCATGAAGAGGTGAAGAAGAATTAATGTAGAATATCTAGTTAACTGTCTCCCAAGCCTCTAGTGAGTTACAGACAGAGTTAGAACAATTAAGAACTACTTGATTTTGGTAACTAGATAAACTACCACATATGCCTTTTTGAGTTGTTGCTCCACTTCTTCCTGAAAGAAAGTTAGTCCTAAGATACGTTTATACCGCATGCGCTTGCACTGAAGGCAGATCAATGGTGTTGGCAAGAATATCTTCAGAAAAGGTGGTCAGTGCTCCCTCTTACAGCCCTATTAAAAATATTGTTGAATCCTTAAAAGCCCTAAGCAGCAAGAGCACTCATTGACCTATTTCAAGTGTTGAGCTATAAAACTAGATCAATTATAAAAGTTGAGCCCATATGACAATAAACTGATACAAACATGTTGTCATTTTAAACTCAGCATTTATATGAAATTAACTATTAGTATTCCCTATTTTCAACAAAGATGAAAAGACCCAACTTTAAGAATTATCATACAAATTTTTTGTCACTAGTTATAAAGCGGGTCACAAGCACACGGCTGCTAAATGATTTTAGATTTGGAATAATTAACTAAAGTCTAAATCCTAAAAAGACCTGAAAATAACTAACTCATAATTAATTTTTTTCTTATGCATCATATCTCACGTTCACCTCTTTGTTCAAATCTATCACTCATCCTCCTCCCTTGAAAGTTCTTACAGTCCATATACCAAGGTATCTTTTTCAAACGATTTTGAATTATTTTATTTCTTGCTAAATTGGATTTTCTTTCACCTGTTACTTCAGAAATTAGCACTAGTGCATTCATTCCTGCATACTATGTCTATTCCTCTTCTTATTCTCAATGTCCTGCAATGTTAGAATTCCTTATTCTATAAGAATCTAGCAATGTTTTAAACCTTCTAAGAGAGAAATCTAAATAGGATTATTATAGAAATATTTTAAATCTTTAACAGAGTTATCTGATTGAGTTCACTTTCCCAAATTGAAAAATTAAGAAATTAAGCTGCTTTTATATGGTCTAAGGATTTAAGGATAGAGATCGATGAATGCTGAACTACCCTGCCATTAGGTTAATCTAAGGGGTTTTGACTTTGCCTGAAAATTAGGGATGTCTTCCTTCATTATTAATTCAGCCTCTGAAGCCTAATTACTAGACTTTGATTTTTTTATTTTATTTTATTTTATTTTCCATTGAACTAGATAGGTATTAACTGTACTTTGGCCCTACTTAACATATTCAAATGAGCAACCACCTGCACCACCATTTTCAACACAAATGGGGCTTCCAACCATGACTATGGAAAATAAAAACCACTAATATCGAATTTATTCTCCCATGAGATAGCTTGGTGGTAGCCATGACCTTCCATGTGCAAAGGTAAAACAATCTCTGATTATTTGCATGTCAGTGGCTTCAATGGTTCAGTCAAGACTTCATAGGTCTCCAAAATTTCACTACAAAAGCTAAACCAATAAAGAAATGAAACTCACAAGATCAGGTCTTCAACATGGGGAGGTTGTTTATCAAGAATCAACGTATAAAGGAATAACTTTTCGTATCATAAAAAGCTATGGGAGACATGAAACTCCTAGTGAAAGACAAAATAGTGTCTTTTATCAATACAAGTTTCTACAAGTTCTTAGTCCAAACAACAAGTGTGGACCACATCAAACAGCACAGAGGAATTTCTTCAACATTGGGATGGACTTTATAATCTGATTTCATTTCCTATAGAAAAAGGTATGGCAAAATTACCTTATAACATGCATCCATCCCTTGAGTTAATGTGAGTGCATTTCTTACCAAGAAAAGAACAAAATCAAGCAACCCATCTAGTTTTCACATTCTTCCACTGAGTGACAAAAATTTTTGAGCCACTCTGCAGGGTTTTGGCTACCTCACTTGCTCACGCAATTTTCGTGGAAGATGATTTATTTTCATGTTTAGTGATGCACATTTATCTTTTCAGATTATTTTGATGACATCTTATACGGTAGTAACCACATAAAAATCTATTCCAATTTTATAAATATTAAGTTTTTCCAAGCTAAATATGCAACCTAAATTTCTTGGCTTCCATGAAAAGTCTCAAGTTCTTTCAAAAGCTTCTGCAACAAAAACAGAGAATTAAATCATGAGCTTTCAGAATGCCAACAATTAAATGCAGAGAGCAAGTGCATGGAGCACAGCTATATCCAAAATCAAACCAATAGCACCGTCCGGACTGCAACTATCATCTGTCCTCTCTGTTTTGCAGTTCTCTGACTATCATACAGTACTGGCTTAGAAATTTAGAAGCTCTCAATATAAATAACAACGTACGGTATCCTTTTAGATCCCCATCTAGCCATGCCTCTCTTCTTCCTGTCTTCTTGTGCCATTCAACAATTTGTTGCCATTCTCCACTTCCATACTAGAGCTACCAACGCTTGTTTGCCAGGAACCTTAAACTCCTAGCATGACACAGATATCTCAGTAGAATGACCGATTTTATGAAACGGTATGAAGTTGTGCAGTAGGGAGCTCTTGGCACAATGACAAACTTTATGTATCATCGAAGTACATCAAATTGCACCAAATAGTGGACAAATTTAGAGTTCTTGCTCAAGTCAAGTCCACCAAGCAAGCTCAGATTGTCGCCGTCATAAAAATCGTTAATTTTCTCGGATTATCCGAATCTCATTCCAGTTGAAGAGCAGCCGATTTGCAGACCAATGTAACGTCAAATCCACATTTTTACCATCGAAATGAAGAAGGAAAGGAAAGATTCCGAGACCGAGGATGGAAGAAGGAAAAGGAAAGATGAAACCTTGAGTTGGTCCTTCAACTTCTGGAGCTTGTCGGAGAGGAGCTGATTCGAGAGCTCAGGACGCTGCACTACGGACGACGGTGAGACGGAGAGCATCCGGATCACGGAGGGGGGCGCCGGATCGTCGCGCTCGAAGGACTTCCTGGGCTCAAAGCCCGGCAACTCCCACGCCCACCGGTTCTTCTGCTCCGCCATTGTCGTCCCCCCCTCCTTCCCGATTCAAACCCTAGAAGCCAAGCGCAAGAGAGGGGAAATGGGGAGGAACGGAGAAGAAAGGGGAGGGTCGGAGAAGAGAGGAGAGGAGAGGAATGGTGAGGTAAGGGGTTGGCGATCGGAGGCGGGCTATCTATCTACAACTCGTCAGGACGGAGAGGGCGGCACACGCCGGCCAGATGTTTGCTTTACCGCCCAAGGGGTGAGCCCTCACCCATTGGTGCGATTGCCTGCCCCTAGCCTAGGTTTTTTCGGTTTGTCATTTTTCCCCCTTTTTCAGCAATGGTGCTATAAAAAATAAAAATAAAAATCATCAAAAACTAGGCGCTGTCATCATTTAATAAGTAGGCAAAGTTTTGCGAGAGTTTGTTAGTTCGTCTTCACCCTTCGATCACAGCGGTATAACAACAGGATACGGTGCGGCGAGTACTCTTTTATATTTGAATGAATACTTTTATCCTTATCTTAATGACGCAATGCGAAGTTATGGAAGGTGATGGTTACTCGTTTGTTCTAACGCATTTGCATTTTGTCAACGAGTGGCATAATCAATCCCTTACCAACATATACGAGGAGAAAAAATTAGTCGATGGGTAGAATCCTAATTAGCTTAGGAACCATCTTTCCCTGATTATCTAAGAGTTAATGGAAGTACCAAGATGAGTAGCTTAGTTTGAAATTTATATTGTATTTAAATAAGCCTTTTTGGGAGAATTTGATGTAGAATGAGTGGAAGCTACAAATTCATGACATTTAATTGTAACGCAATAATTCTATACTATATAGTAGTAATTTTAAATCATCTCCATTTCAATCTAATGTATTTAAAATTATTTTTAAAATTGATATTAAATATTATCCTAAAACAATAATTTTAGAGTGAGATTTGATGACCAGAATGTTCCTTTTTTTAATAAGAAATGGCATTCTTAATTAAAAAAATCCTGTTATTTTCTATAATAATATAATATATTATAATTGCATAAGATTATATTTAAAATAATATAATTATATATATTATAACATTATAATAAATGATATGAAATAAGAATAAAGGATCATAGTAATTATAAAATATATTAAAGCTAATTTTGATATTATTTGCCCAATGATTTTAGATTCTACTAAAACAGAGGACCATATTACTTTATGATAAGAATTATCACCATGGTTATTATTTCATTTGGCCTATCTATAAGAGAAGGTTATATATATTTCATACAATTTTCAAATAAAAGTCGTATGCGATCCAAATCATTTTCAAACTCAAGTAATAAGCTAAGCTCAAGTTAAGATGGAGGCTCAGGCTTTCAGACATGCAAAACCCAATCAATTAATGGGTTATAGAAACGGAAGTAGAATTTAACTTGAGAGTTGGCATGTTTAACAAGCTGCATCGAGGATGCTAGTTGGTAGAGTCTCTTGATGCTTGCATAGGAGACTTGATTGTTGATTGGCTCAGTGCGCCTTTCCAGGAATGCCTTACTTTTTTTTTAAGAAGAATTGCTGGAAATTTTTTTAATTTTTTATTCCTCTTGCACAAAGTTCCATGGCAAGATCCAAAGGTCCTTGGTCCATCCCAACACTCAAATGCTCATATAAGGGTGGGTTTCTAGCGGCAATATCTTTATTTCCTTCAATATGATGATGATTATAGGATGAAATTACTGGAATTGCCGAGCCCGAGGTTGTCAACTTGTTTGCAAGGTAAGCGAGGCGACACGCATCAGAGGCAGTTTGGTCCCCTCACATCATTATCCAAGAACCTTAAACTCTTTGCCATCTATCTTTTTTCCCTCCGGCTGCGCTCTCCGCCATTATTTCTCTTGGAAGCCAAGATAGCCAGCTGGACGCAACTTTGACCTCCGCTTCCGACCTCTCCTTTATTCGTGGAAGCCGTTCAAATGAACCTAGCACCAAAGTAACTAAACTATTGCGAGCGCCCTTCCTCCCCTGCGCCACGGGTTGGGCGGGCGGTCCAGGCCCACCAGAAAATATATTTTAAAAAAAAAACAGTCAAACAGTCGACGTGAGAAACAAGCTAGCTCAGATTTTTTTTTTAACAAAAAAAAATATATAAGTTAAACTATAATATTAAATTTTAAACTTAAAAAATATCATTTTAGTCACTAAATTTTAAAAAAAATTAAAAAATATAATTTTATTTTTTTTAATTTTAATTTGATCTTTGAAGTTAAATAAAGAATGTACCGTTTGATTTCATCTCATGAAGCAGCATATGACTTACATAACAAAATTAAAATTTAAATGTATTATTAACTTATTAACTTGTTAATTTAATATTTAATAATTAAAAAAAATTCACGTGAATAAGGGTGAGGGACAGAGAGGAGAGGCTCTTTTCCCCATGTAGTGAGGGTAAGGGACAGAGGAGGGGATGTCACCTTCCCCCTCATGCGAGTGACGGACGGAGGAGGGGAGGGATGCTGGGCCCTCCTTCGTCCCTCGCCCACATCGGGGGACCCACGAAAGAGGTCGCAGGTAAGGAACGAAGAGGCTGCGGTGGGAAGGCATGATGGACGAAGGGGTTGTGTTGATGTTAGATCATCTTTCTTAATTATTCGTGAGCATCCGATCCTTCTTTGGTGAGCCAGGGATTTTCGAAGAGTTTCTCTCGATTGAGAGTCTACAAAAAGTACGAAAATCTTTCGCCCTTAAGTTAATGCTCTGGATAAAAATCGTGAGTTTGAAAAAAAGATCAAGAGTCTTAGAAAGGTGCTCTGTGTGAGCATTATTGGCTTGAGTGCCGGCTTTGATACCATTTCTGAGGCCTGGGATCTGAGTGACTAATTTCTACAGAAGGAATGTCTGGAAAGTCTGGTTTGTCTGGTTTGATGAAAGGGTTTAGGGATGATAGAAGTAGATGATAGAGGTGGTTTAAGGCTATGAATGATGATATTTGGTAGCCATGGATGAAGGCTTAGAGAGGTTTGATAGCTATGGGTGAAGGCTTAGGGATTTTCATGGATGAGGCTAAGGAGTTCTTGGGTGAATGGAAGGATCAAGAGAGGAGTGGAGGTGAGAAGGTATGAAGATGGGTGGAGGTTATTTTGGTTGGGTTTTATAGATAGTTTGGAAGAGGTCATGGCTATGTTTTAGTGGAGGCCTTAGTGAAGAGGGGAGTGGAGTTTGATGGAGGTGAGTGGAGTTTTGGTGGAGGCTTAGTGGAGCTTGAGTGGGGGTAAGTGGAGTTTGAGTGGAGGTGAGTGGAGTCTTGGTGGAGGCTTAGTGGAGCTTAAGTGGGCTCTTAGTGATCATGAATGAAGGTTGGGTGATTATGGTGGAGGTTTAAGGGTCATGATTATGGATAATGGGTGATGAGTGTGGATGAATGCGGATGAGTGCGGATGCCTCTCACAGGTTGAGGGCTATCCTTTTTATAGACTGGTCTGGATGGACTTCAGGCTGGTTGGAGTCCGGAGAGTTGGTGCGGACTTTGCTTCATTTGAAATCCGAAAGGTGATCTGGCTGGTCTTCAATTATTTCTGTCCTTGGGGACAGCTGGTTGGCTGGCTTTTTGTTTGTCCTTGGGGAGCTGGCTGGCTGACTAAAGTCTGTCCTTGGGGACAGCTGGTTGGTTGGCTTTGATAAAGTCTGTCTGTGGGGACAGCTGGCTGGCTGGCTTTGATAAAGTCTGTCTGTCCTTGGGGACAGCTGGCTGGCTGGCTTTGATAAAGTCTGTCTGTCCTTGGGGACAGCTGGCTGGCTGGCTTCTGCGGACTTCAAATGGGTTGAAATCCAGTATTGGTTTTGGGTCTGGGGCAGGACGTCTGGATTTAGGACAGCTGGTTTTGCTATCCTTTGAGCACTGCAGCACATGTGCGGCTGCTCTTGAGTTACTTCCCGTAACAGTGCTCTAATACCAGAAAAGTCCTTCATATGAGTTGGCGTATTCTAACTGGTTGTTATTTGTAGCTTCATATGTGTGAGCTGCTATGGCTGGCTGAGATATAGGTGCCATTGTTGCAATTGCTGAAGTGTTGCTGAAGTGTCACTATCTGGTTGATTGTAGCTGCTGTGCTGGAGGATAAGTCTGAGGAGTGTGTCTGAGGGGCAGACCTTTGGTAGGGCCGAGGAGTCACATGGGTGACCTGATAAGGCTGAGGAGTCACATAGGTGAGCTGAAGAGTCACATGCCATGGTAGGGCCGAAGAGTCACATGGGTGACTTTGTTGTGAAGTGTGCTATGATAGTGCTGATGAGGGTCGCATGCTTGACTTGTGCGACAATTGTTTTGCTGCTGATGAGTCTGGGGTCACATGGGTATGTCATAGGATAATAATACTGCTGAGTATGTACTGGTGAGGTGAGACATGTGTGACAATAGTACTGCTGGAGTTTTTGGGCAAAGTTGTGGACTGGATCTGGGTTCTGGTTAAAGCAGGCTGAAAGGTCTGTGGACTATTGGGCTGAAGATAGGCTAAGATGCTAAGTAGCTTTTATAGGCTGAAAATCTTTTGAAAAATCCTTTTGATAAAGCAGGCTTGTTTACTAAGGATTAAAAACAAGGTTTTATAAAAACCTAAAGTAAAGTTGTTTATCTGAAATCTGGGCAGTTATGCCATTTTTATCGATTTCTATTTGTGAAATAGTGTTAAGAATGGCATTCCTACTACAGTTGATTGAACATTTCTGACGAGAAAGGGGGTTTCAAGCTGTATGTCATCCTGGCAGACATACGTTTCTGGGTATTTATATTCTACATGAAGGTTCTTACTATCTGCTGCAAGTATCTTTTCTGAGGTTTCTTCAAAAATTCAGGAAAAGTCTTTCTGGGACACAATTTATATCTGCTCCTGAGTCAACTAGGGCGCAAAGTGTTTTGATTTCATTTTTGATTTTAAGGGTAATGCTGATATACCATCTAAGAGGTTTTATTGAAATTTCATTTATGTAGTCGTTTTCTTGAAGTATTCCTTTCCCTTGTCTGTTTGTATTTCTTCCTCCTTATCTGTTTTTTCTAATTCTTCTACTCGTGACTGAAGTATTCTGATATTTTGTTTTATTTGTTCAATTTCTCGGTTAAGCCAATAAATTGGGTCTGATTTTATTTTTTCTTCTCGTTCTTTTTCTTTAATGATCTAGAAGACTGAGGATTCTTTTTTTATTAGGCTAGGGCTGAAATTCCTCTTTAAGTTTTTCTATACATTTTTTTCTTAATCCTGGATCATTCATTTCTTCTACTAGATCAAAAAGAAAATATTCTTTTCTCATCATATTGATTTGAGTTTTTCCATGCATCCACATAGATTTATTCCTTCTAAGTAGGATGAAGAAGATCTTTCTGTTTCTGAGGAACTATCTTCATTTTCTTCAATTAGTTGGATTTGTTCTTCTGAAGTGTTTCCCTCTTCTTCAGAGGAATAGTTATCCTCGTTGTTTGAGAGCATAATTTTTACTATTTCTTCTTTTTGTTTATCAGGGATGTCTAATTCCTGAATCTGGGATATTCTATGGTTTCTCTTGTAATGTCCTTCTCTTCCACAACCAAAACATATTGGAACATTTTCTTGTTTTGGTTTGGATTCTCTTTTTTCTTTATTCCATATGGGAGGCTTCCTAGGTTTCTGTTTGCTTAGTTTCCTTTTTTCCATCGTGGGTATTCATTTGGTCTATTGAACCGGGATCTATAGGTCTTGGGGTATATGGTTTTTCTATTGGCTTTTTGTTCCTTTTTTGAAGGTGGAGTTAGGACTTCGTATCCGTACTGTTTACAGAAACCTCCTAGTTCTTTTCTTGAAGTTTCTTCTTCTTTCTTTAATTTAGACTGGAGCTGTATTTCTGTACATGTCTTTAGAGCGGTTCGTTGAATGATATTACTAATATCTCATAGGTAACTTTTTCCCATATGATATTACCTCCACATTCTTCTATTAATGCTTCGCTTACCTTTTCTGAGAAAAGTCTGGGTAATCCTGAAATAAACTTTTCTTTCCAAAAGGGAGAATTGCAATCTTCCCTTTCTAGTACTCTACAGAGGAAGGTATCTTTGTACCATCTAAAGTCTTGCATTTTGGAACACTTAAGTTTCATTAAAAGCATTTTGTTACTTTCTTGTTTGTGGTCTCTTGACCCTATGAAATGCCTGTAGATGGCATGGATTAATGTTTCTATAGCATTTGATTCTTCTGTGATTTCTGAAGAGTTTGGTTTTACTAGAATTTTTCTACTATTTAGTATATTGTCTCTGTCTTGTTGTATAAGATATCTGCTCCACCATCCTTCTAACATTCCGGTAAAGCCTTGTATTAAGACCTTTACATTGTTTTCTTCTGAGGTTTTGTTTGCTCTTAGGGCCCCTGCGGCCATGGTCATTTCTCTTAATAGATTCCAAATTTCTCGTTCAGATTTTCCGTCTATATTCCATTCATATATTCCATCGCCATAGTAGATTTCTCTATTGAAGTTTTTTCTTTCTTCGAACTGAATGTCTGGGGGTGTTGGTCTAGGATAATAGTCCTTTTGTGTTCTGTAATATGTTTGTCCTTCGGTTTTGATTTTGTTAAGTTGGTCTTGAGCTGAGATCATACCTAGTCTTACTCCTCTGAGTCTGTTTGCCAATTGGTCTACAATCTTATCTTCTCTGGTTCTAAAGCCTGTTGTCCAACTATTGTCTATTTCTAAAATCGGTTTTTGCATTTTTATTTCTTGAATTATTTTGGAGCCTTCGCCTTCCTTGGTGACATTCTTTTCTATCTTGTCTAGCTGGTCTGACATGGTATGTAGGAGCTGATTACTGTATTATTATTTTCTGAGTTCACTAGTGGTAGCTACTTGTTCTACTTGTTCTTGTTCTGGCTTTAGATACTTAAATGGAGAGGCTACTAGGATCTGGTTTTTATATTGAATTTGGCATTCTTCTAATGGGATGTGTCTTGAATTAATTTCTCTATTGTCTGTAGTTTTCCAAATTACTCCTAATGATTTGGCAGGGTGTTGGTTATTGGTTTCTCTAGCTCTGAGCCATGTTAAGTACCTGTCTTTGATTTCCTTATTTTTACATGCTACCTTAAGCCATACAAAGTAAGGAATTTCTAGTCTTAGCTCATTCATGCAACTATAATACTCTTGTTTAAGAGACTCTCTTTCCTCTGTATTTATGGTTTCAAAGAGCCATTTTCTTTTTTCTTTGTTTTGTTCTGATAGAAAATCTTCTCTAATCTTTTCTTTATCTATTTCATATTTTGAAATCATATTCAGTTGGTTAGGTATTCCATCTCTCATTTGGGAATAAGTTGGAGAGTAGTCATTTTCATAATATAGGTTTGGAATGTTGGGTTCTAGGTCTACGCCCTTGAGCTTTAAGTTTCTGATGTTAATATTGCTAGTTTCTCCGGGTTCTGCCCTAGGTGTTCTAAGGCTATAGGATCTTCTGAAAGTGTAAGTTACATTCCCTTCATCATCTTGGTTGATCTCATTGATTGCTTGATTTTTAGTTACTGATTTCCTAGGGGGTTGAACTTGTTCCAGAGTCCAGTTATTCTTAATTTCAACTTCATTCCATTTGTACATCTGAGGTGTCATTGAATGATGTCTTTCATCTGTTGCTAAGAATAACGTTTGGCCTATTGGAGTTCTTTTTATTCCTTTAACATTGATTCTTGTCGTCATTAGCTTATAAACAATCCTATAAACTATGCTAAGAGGTTCAAATTCTGGATCTATATTTTCATAGCCTAAGGCCTTTATATCTATAATTAGAAGGTTTTTGATGGATCTATCAATTCCTGTGCTAAGGTCTGGATAATTTTCAAAATAGATCGGCCCCCAATGGGCATTGGTGCTGATGATACTAAGTGCTGCATCTTTTGCCTCGCGGAACCTTCCATCTTTCAAGGCAATGAAGATTGGTTTATCTAATCCTAATCTATGGTTTGGAATAATACCTACTTGGATGGCTGCAATATGAACATACCCGTATTTGGTGTCAATAGACTTGAGATCTTCATCTCTGAAAAGTCTAATGCTGGTCTGACCATTTTCTAGCGTAACAGGAAGACTATGTTCTGCTATCTTAATTCTATAGTCTTCTGAGAGTTCAAAGGTTCCTATTTTGTAAATTTGCTTATATTCAACCTTTGGTAGTTTATTATTGATCAAGTTTGCTTGGATTCTGGAGGCTGATTGAGTTATCATATTTATTGTTTCATACTGAAACAGGTCCTGGTCTTTGGACTCATACTTTTCTAATTTTTCTAATAGGTTAGGTTTTCGGGACTTGGTTAATCTTTTGAACATTTCTTCCATTAGTTTGTAATTTTTGGTTTGGATTCGGGTGTTTAGGATTCATAGTTCTCTAACCTTTAACATTTTAAGCTTCTAAACCTTAGTTAATCTCTTGATTATTTGTTCCACTGCTTTCTAAGGGTTGATAATGAGTCAGGAACACTGCCGGAACACTGCTGGTCTTACGCTCCTTTCTGCCAGTCTTACGCTTACCAACGACCTCGGTCTCTTGGTCATCATGTCCTAAGAACCTGGTGGATAACTAAGAGGCCCGCTTAACTAAAGTTTTTCCACTTAATATGCTAAGAGCTAGGGAACTATGTTTCCTAACACCCTGTCCCTCTACCGGAAGGGTAAAGTCAGGGTTTAATCTAACTGATTTTTATAACCACAATTTTTTATGCTAAGAACTGGTGCTGTGCTTTTGTGCAAAAATTAAATAGCATAATTTAAAACTGTAAAACAACTACTGTAAAAATAGTTTTCTTCTTAGATCTGAAAGCTCACGTCCGGCCAGGGGCTCATTACTCCCGTGGGTCATAGACATATTTGCATATGTCCGCTCAGGAGGCATGATGCTTCTGATTTAAGGAAAAGGAAAAGCATACTGAAAATAATATAATGCTTGCATGAAATAAAAAGGAGAAATGTATGCATAAAAAGGAGAGGCTAGACTGCTCCCATAACCCTTCTCCCCCGGAAGAGAGAATTTTTGCACATAAGCATAAAATAAAGCAGCTGAAATTCCGATGAAAACAAGTTTAAATCTTGCACAGAAATGAACAACTGGTACTGGATTTCTTAAGTCTGGAGAGACTTACAACTTAAAAGCTTGAAAGCAAGCTTACAACTGAGAGATTACATGAGGTTGGCCCAAGTTGGCCTTGACTGGGTAGCCTGACTTGGCTCTGACTGAGGATGACAAGAAATTAGTCAAACAAGGCTCTGATACCATTTCTGAGGCCTAGGATCTGAGTGACTAATTTCTACAAAAGGAATGTCTGGAAAGTCTGGTTTGTCTAGTTTAATGAAAGGGTTTAGGGATGATAGAAGTAGATGATAGGGGTGGTTTAAGGCTATGAATGGTGAGATTTGGTAGCCATGGGTGGAGGCTTAGAGAGGTTTGATAGCTATGGGTGGAGGCTTAGGGATTTTCATGGATGGAGGCTAAGGAGTTCTCGGGTGAATGGAAGGATCAAGAGAGGAGTGGAGGTGAGAAGGTATGAAGATGGAGGTTATTTTGGGTTGGGTTTTATAGATAGTTTGGAAGAGGTCATGGCTATGTTCTAGTGGAGGCCTTAGTGGAGAGGGGAGTGGAGTTTGAGTGGAGGTGAGTGGAGTTTTGGTGGAGGCTTAGTAGAGCTTAAGTGGGCTCTTAGTGATCATGAATGAAGGTTGGTGATTATGGTGGAGGTTTAAGGGTCATGATTATGGATAATGGGTGATGAGTGTGGATGAATGCGGATGAGTGCGGATGCCTCTCACAGGTTGAGGGCTATCCTTTTTATAGACTGGTTTGGACGGACTTCAGGCTGGTTGGAGTCCGGAGTAGTTGGTGCGGACTTTGCTTCATTTGAAATCCGAAAGGTGATCTGGCTGGTCTTCAATTATTTCTGTCCTTGGGGACAGCTGGTTGGCTGGCTTTTTGTCTGTCCTTGGGGACAGCTGGCTGGCTGACTATAAAGTCTGTCCTTGGGGACAGCTGGTTGGCTGGCTTTGATAAAGTCTGTCTGTCCTTGGGACAGCTGGCTGGCTGGCTTCTGCGGACTTCAAATGGGTTGAAATCCAGTATTGGTTTTGGGTCTGGGGCAGGACGTCTGGATTTAGGACAGCTGGTTTTGCTATCCTTTGAGCACTGCAGCACATGTGCGGCTGCTCTTGAGTTACTTCCCGTAACAGTGCTCTAATACCAGAAAAGTCCTTCATATGAGTTGGCGTATTCTGACTGGTTGTTATTGCTGTAGCTTCATATGTGTGAGCTGCTATGGCTGGCTGAGATATAGGTGCCATTGTTGCAATTGCTGAAGTGTTGCTGAAGTGTCACTATCTGGTTGATTGTAGCTGCTGTGCTGGAGGATAAGTCTGAGGAGCGTGCGTCTGAGGGGCAGACCTTTGGTAGGGCCAAGGAGTCACATGGGTGACCTGATAAGGCTGAGGAGTCACATAGGTGAGCTAAAGAGTCACATGCCATGGTAGGGCAGAAGAGTCACATGGGTGACTTTGTTGTGAAGTGTGCCATGATAGTGCTAATGAGGCTAGGGGTCTCATGCGAGACATGTGTGACAATAGTACTGCTAGAGTCACATGCGTGGTCATGTGCGATAATAGTGCTGCTGAGAATAGTGAGACTGAAGTTTTTGGGTCAAAGTTGTGGACTGGATTGGGTTTTGGTTAAAGCAGGAAGGTCTGAGGACTATTGGGTTGGAAGCAAAAGGTTTAGTTTCCATATATGTAGACTGGGTTTGGAATAGTATTGGGCTACATTATGTCGTAGTCTTCATATGGATCCTGGGCATCCTGTAGATATAGTTGGTCTGCTGGCTTGGGCTGAGATGAACTGATATCCTCCTCCTCATCAGAGTCTCTAGCTGTGATAATTCCTCTAATAATTTTTTCTTTAGTTCCTTTTTGTTAGGAGTTTTACTTGAAGAGGGAGAAGTGGTAGTTTTTTCTGGGGCAGGTTTTTCCATTTTTGGGAATTGTTTGGGGCTATCATAAGTAACTAGCCATCGGCTGATGTTACTTAGTGATAATCTTTCTCCGGATTGAAAGTTTTTCCACCACTTGATCCTAAATCGTCTTTCCAGGATAAGTGGATACGGTTGATCAAGGGATCTACTAACAGCAAAATCCCATCCCAAAATCCATGGAACTTGAAATTCAATTGTGAACATCATAGTTTTGTTTCCATAATGGGCTGTTTTGAGTCGATCGTGGAAATAAACCCATGCTGATAATGCTGGTTCTGGAATTATTTCTTTTGTTATCCCAAAGTAGGTCCACCAATCATGAATCCAGCTTGGGATCCTTTTGTCTATCTTTGGACTGAAGTTGAGGAACCAACTATGGTCCGTGGGCTTAAGATAGAAGGCCTTATACCAGGCTTCCTGGTAGTCAAAATAGTTGTATTGAGAAGGCTGGTATTTTTGAGAAAAGGTTCTGGGCTGATATGGGTTTCCCCATTCTTGTTTAGTCATAAACTTCTTAATCTTACACTTTGAATAGGCGACTGCCTCTGAGTTCTATTCTGATGTATGGGTTATTTCGGCTGAGTCTGTGTCGACTAAAATAAACTCATAATATTCCTGGGTTTTAAGGGGACTTTGAAATCCTTTGGGTAAGTGGTATTGCATGATTTTTCCATTAATCGAAGGGAAAATTCTGGACAGCTTGGGGATTTGGTTGTCTCCTATCTCGTCTGGTTCTAAGAGTTTAACGGTAAGGGAGCAATTCTTACTATAATATGGGTTGAACATGGGAGACTTGGAAGGACTAGACCTAGTTTGCTCAGTAGTAGTACTGGGACTAGGAGGCGACCGCTTTAGAGTTGCTTGGGAATAGGTTTGAGAAGGCGAGACTAAGGCTGAATATTGAGGTCTAAGAGGGAGAAAAGTTCTGGGTGGAGTCAATACTGAGTATGGGTTACTGAGAGGGATTGGAACTATTGATTTTGCATAGGATGCTTTTGTTCTGGGTCTGTCTGACATCTTGTTCCTGTAAGGAATTCTCGTGTCAGAAAGTCCGGTAAACTATTTTCTGTGCCTTTTAGAAATTCTATTTCAAAATCAAATACTGATAAAATGGCTTGCCATCTGGCAAAAATTTGTTTTGAAACAAGATTTTCAATATCCTTTTCTAAAACTTCTTTGGCTGGTTTGCGATCAATTCTGAGAAGGAATTTTTTGAAATATAAATCCTCTTGGAATTTTTGTATGCATAGGACTATTGACAAAACTTCCTTTTTTACTATGCTGTAATTTGTTTGAGCATTAGTCCATATTCCGAGTGATATCTGACTAATGTTTCTTTGTTATGGGTTTTTTGTTTAGATTCCTCCAAATCCTATTTCTGAGGCATCTGTCTCTACTATAACTAAGGCTGCTGGGTCTAGTAATTCTAGGCAAGGAAGGTTTTTGACTATAGTTTTTACTTTTTTGACTACTTGGGTATGTTCTTCTGTCCATCCTTTTTTCTTTTTTCTAAGCTGAGCGTACAAGGGTTTTAGAGTGATCCTGATATTTGGAATAAAGTCTGAGACATAATTAAGACATCCTAGAAATCGTTGTAACTGGGTTTTTTCTTTGATTTCATCTGGAAATTTATCTGCGAATTCTATCGACCTTTCTATGGGTTTGATAGTTCCCTGATAAATATAGTGCCCTAGAAATCTGACTTTGGTCTGAAAGATTTTGATCTTGGGTGCTGAGATTGCTAGCCCATTTTGTTTTGCTAAATTGTGAAAAAGTCTAATGTGTTTAACATGCTTTTCTAGATCTTCTGAGAAGATAAGGATGTCGTCTATATAAACTATTATGAACTGGGTAAATTGATTAAAAATTTCATTCATCATGTTCTGAAATTCGCTAGGGCATTTTTTAAACCAAAAGGCATTACATTCCATTCGTAATGTCCAAATGGTACAGTGAACGCTTTTTATATCTATCTTCTTCAGTTATTTGTATCTGCCAGAATCCGATTTCATGTCAAATTTGAAAATATTTTTGCTTTATATAGTCTGGATAACAAGTCTTTTTTATTAGGTATGGGATATCTAATCCATTCTAAAACTTTATTTAAAGGCTTATATTTATGACTAGTCTAGGTGTCCCTCTTTCTAATTCCGAAGCTTTCTGACATAAAAGGCTGAACATGACCATGGAGACTTGCTTGGTCTAATAAGTCTTTTGTCTAAGAGATCTGCTATCTCCTTTTTACAATATTCTAATAGCTCTAGGTTCATCTGAATTGGTCTGGCCTTTGTCGGGATATTAGTTTCTTTGAAGTCTTTAATATAAGGTAAGCTGACCTGGTGCTTCTTCCTATTCCAGAAGGCTGTAGGGTCGTGGCTGCACAATTCTTTTTCTAATTTTTCTTGGATATCTTTTATTCTAGTTTTCCATGATTCTAGATGTAGTTGTTCTTCTATTCTATTTGTCTTTATTTCTTCTTTAAGTTGTTGTTTTCTATCCTTCAAGGACTGTATCTTTTGGCTGGAATCTTTTAGTTGATTAATCTTTTTGAGTTCGACGGGGCTTACGAATTTGAAGGTGACTGGGTTTTCTAAGACATAGGTGGTTATGCCTTTCTTACTAATCTCTATTTCATAGAGGAGCGTTAGAAACGGTGTACCTAGGATGACTGTTTGGATATCTTTAACTACGATGAAAGTTGTTTTGAAGCAAATGTTGTCTTGGCAGACATGTACATCTGAATTTTATATTTTACTTTAAGATTTTTACTATTAGCTGTATAGAGTTTTTCCATAGTTTCTTCATAATATTTTCTAGGAAATAGTTCCTCTGGAATGCAATTCATGTCTGCTCCTGAGTCTACTAAAGCATAGGTTTCTCTAATCTCATTCTTTATTACTAGATTCACCTTAATGTACCATTTTTGTCTTTCAACTATCGTAGTATGATTTTTGTGCTGGTTCTTCTTCTAAGGATTTTTTTTCTTTATTTGGTTTTTTTAGATTTTGTATTTTTGATTGTACTTTTTTAATTTCTTGTCTTATTTGTTCGTTTTCTAGTTTAGGTTGTTTAACTAATCTTATTTTGGGGTTTTCTTCTTGTCTGATTGGTCTTAGAGTCTCAGTTTCATTTTGTTGGACTGATTCTTTATTGTTACTGCCAGGTTTTTCTTGGTTTGACTGTCTTCCTTGAGGATATTTCGGGGTCTGATTCTTATAATAACTTCTTCTCCTAAGAGAGTTATCTTCTGAATTAATTACTCCCAATGATTTGAAAGGGCGTTGGTCTTGTATTTCTAGCCACTTTAGGTACTTATTTTTGATTTCCTTATTTTTGCATGCTACCTTAAGCCATACAAAGTAAGGAATCTCTAGTCTTAGTTCATTCATACAATTATAATACTCTTGTTTAAGGGTCTCTCTTTCTTCTGTGTTTATGGTTTCAAAGAGCCATTTTCTTTTTCTTTATTTTGTTCTGATAGAAAATCTGCCTTGATCTGATCTTTGTTTATTTCATATTCTTTTGAGATTATGGGTTTGTTTTTTAATTGATTAAAAATTCATTTCTCATAATTTGTCTTAACATGTTTAGGACTTCTTTTGATTTAGGTTCGGGTGTTTAGGATTCATAGTTCCCTAGCTCTTAGCATATTAAGTGGAAAAACTTTAGTTAAGCGGGCTCTTAGTTATCCACCAGGTTCTTAGGACATGATGACCAGGAGACGAGGTCGTTGGTAAGCGTAAGACTGGCAGAAAGAAGCGTAAGACCAGTAGTATTCCCGGCAGTGTTCCTGACTCATCATCAACCCTTAGAAAGCATTTCTTGTCATCCTCAGTCAGAGCCAAGTCAGGCTACCCAGTCAAGGCCAACTTGGGCCAACCTCATGTAATCTCTCAGTTGTAAGCTTGCTTTCAAGCTTTTAAGTTGTAAGTCTCTCCAGACTTAAGAAATCCAGTACCAATTGTTCATTTCTGTGCAAGATTTAAAATTGTTTTCATCGGAATTTCAGCTGCTTTATTTTATGCTTATGTGCAAAAATTCTCTCTTCCGGGGGAGAAGGGTTATGGGAGCAGTCTAGCCTCTCCTTTTTATGCATACATTTCTCCTTTTTATTTCATGCAAGCATTATATTATTTTCAGTATGCTTTTCCTTTTCCTTAAATCAGAAACATCAGCCTCCTGAGCGGACATATGCAAATATGTCTATGACCCACGGGAGTAATGAGCCCCTGGCCGGACGTGAGCTTTCAGATCTAAGAAGAAAACTATTTTTACAGTAGTTGTTTAACAGTTTTAAATTATGCTATTTAATTTTTGCACAAAAGCACAGCACCAGTTCTTAGCATAAAAAATTATGGTTATAAAAATTAGTTAGATTAAACCCTGACTTTACCCTTCCGGTAGAGGGACAGGGTGTTAGGAAACATAGTTCCCTAGCTCTTAGCATATTAAGTGGAAAAACTTTAGTTAAGCGGGCCTCTTAGTTATCCACCAGGTTCTTAGGACATGATGACCAGGAGACCGAGGTCGTTGGTAAGCGTAAGACTGGCAGAAAGGAGCGTAAGACCAGCAGTGTTCCTGACTCATCATCAACCCTTAGAAAGCAGTGGAACAAAAAATTAAGAGATTAACTAAAGTTTAGAAGCTTAAAATGTTAAAGGATTAGAGAACTATAATCCTAAACACCCGAACCTAAATCAAAAGAAGTCCTAAACATGTTAAGATAAATTATGAGAAATGAACTTTTTAATCAATTAAAAAACAAACCCATAATCTCAAAAGAATATGAAATAAACAAAGATCAGATCAAGGCAGATTTTCTATCAGAACAAAATAAAGAAAAAAGAAAATGGCTCTTTGAAACCATAAACACAGAAGAAAGAGAGACCCTTAAACAAGAGTATTATTAATGTATGAATGAACTAAGACTAGAGATTCCTTACTTTGTATGGCTTAAGGTAGCATGCAAAAATAAGGAAATCAAAAATAAGTACCTAAAGTGGCTAGAAATACAAGACCAACGCCCTTTCAAATCATTGGGAGTAATTAATTCAGAAGATAACTCTCTTAGGAGAAGAAGTTATTGTAAGAATCAGACCCCGAAATATCCTCAAGGAAGACAGTCAAACCAAGAAAAACCTGACAGTAACAATAACGAATCAGTCCAACAAAATGAAACAGAGACTCTAAGACCAATCAGACAAGAAGAAAACCCCAAAATAAGATTAGTTAAACAACCTAAACTAGAAAACGAACAAATAAGAAAAGAAATTAAAAAAGTACAATCAAAAATACAAAATCTAAAAAAATCAAAAGAAAAATCCTTAGAAGAAGGACCAGCAGAAAAAGAAAAAAAATCATCATACTACGATAATTGAAAGACAAAAATGGCACATTAAGGTGAATCTAGTAATAAAGAATGAGATTAGAGAAACTATGCTTTAGTAGACTCAGGAGCAGACATGAATTGCATTCCAGAGGAACTATTTCCTAGAAAATATTATGAAGAAACTATGGAAAAACTCTATACAGCTAATAGTAAAAATCTTAAAGTAAAATATAAAATTCCAGATGTACATGTCTGCCAAGACAACATTTGCTTTAAAACAACTTTCATCGTAGTTAAAGATATCCAAACAGTTATCCTAGGTACACCGTTTCTAACGCTCCTCTATGAATAGAGATTAATAAGAAGGGCATAACCACCTATGTCTTAGAAAACCCAGTCACCTTCAAGTTTGTAAGCCCCGTCGAACTCAAAAAGATTAATCAACTAAAAGATTCCTAAAGGATAGAAAACAACAACTTAAAGAAGAAATAAAGACAAATAGAATAGAAGAACAACTACAGCTAGAATCATGGAAAACTAGAATAAAAGATATCCAAGAAAAATTAGATAAAGAATTGTGCAGCCAAGACCCTACAGCCTTCTGGAATAGGAAAAAACACCAGGTCAGCTTGCCTTATATTAAAGACTTCAAAGAAACTAATATCCCGACAAAGGCCAGACCAATTCAGATGAACCTAGAACTATTAGAATATTGTAAAAAGGAGATAGCAGATCTCTTAGACAAAAGACTTATTAGACCAAGCAAGTCTCCATGGTCATGTTAGCCTTTTATGTCCACAAAGCTTCGGAATTAGAAAGAGGAACACCTAGACTAGTCATAAATTATAAACCTTTGAATAAAGTTTTAGAATGGATTAGATATCCCATACCTAATAAAAAAGACTTGTTATCCAGACTATATAAAGCAAAAATATTTTCCAAATTTGACATGAAATCAGGATTCTGGCAGATACAAATAACTGAAGAAGATAGATACAAAACAACGTTCACTGTATCATTTGGACATTACGAATGGAATGTAATGCCTTTTGGTTTAAAAAATGCCCCTAGCGAATTCCAGAACATGATGAATGAAATTTTTAATCAATTTACCCAGTTCATAATAGTTTATATAGATGACGTCCTTATCTTCTCAGAAGATCTGAAAAACATGTTAAACACATTAGACTCTTTCACAATTTAGCAAAACAAAATGGGCTAGCAATCTCAGCACCCAAGATCAAAATCTTTCAGACCAAAGTCAGATTGCTAGGGCACTATATTTATCAGGGAACTATCAAACCCATAGAAAGGTCGATAGAATTCGCAGATAAATTTCCAGATGAAATCAAAGAAAAAACCCAATTACAACGATTTCTAGGATGTCTTAATTATGTCTCAGACTTTATTCCAAATATCAGATCACTCTAGAACCCCTGTACGCTCAGCTTAGAAAAAAGAAAAAGGATGGACAGAAGAACATACCCAAGTAGTCAAAAAAGTAAAAACTATAGTCAAAAACCTTCCTTGCCTAGAATTACTAGACCCAGCAGCCTTAGTTATAGTAGAGACAGATGCCTCAGAAATAGGATTTGGAGGAATCCTCAAACAAAAAACCCATAACAAAGAAACATTAGTCAGATATCACTCGGGAATATGGACTAATGCTCAAACAAATTACAGCATAGTAAAAAAGGAAGTTTTGTCAATAGTCCTATGCATACAAAAATTCCAAGAGGATTTATATTTCAAAAAATTCCTTCTCAGAATTGATTGCAAACCAGCCAAAGAAGTTTTAGAAAAGGATATTGAAAATCTTGTTTCAAAACAAATTTTTGCCAGATGGCAAGCCATTTTATCAGTATTTGATTTTGAAATAGAATTTCTAAAAGGCACAGAAAATAGTTTACCGGACTTTCTGACACGAGAATTCCTTACAGGAACAAGATGTCAGACAGACCCAGAACAAAAGCATCCTATGCAAAATCAATAGTTCCAATCCCTCTCAGTAACCCATACTCAGTATTGACTCCACCCAGAACTTTTCTCCCTCTTAGACCTCAATATTCAGCCTTAGTCTCGCCTTCTCAAACCTATTCCCAAGCAACTCTAAAGCGGTCGCCTCCTAGTCCCAGTACTACTACTGAGCAAACTAGGTCTAGTCCTTCCAAGTCTCCCATGTTCAACCCATATTATAGTAAGAATTGCTCCCTTACCGTTAAACTCTTAGAACCAGACGAGATAGGAGACAACCAAATCCCCAAGCTGTCCAGAATTTTCCCTTCGATTAATGGAAAAATCATGCAATACCACTTACCCAAAGGATTTCAAAGTCCCCTTAAAACCCAGGAATATTATGAGTTTATTTTAGTCGACACAGACTCAGCCGAAATAACCCATACATCAGAACAGAACTCAGAGGCAGTCGCCTATTCAAAGTGTAAGATTAAGAAGTTTATGACTAAACAAGAATGGGGAAACCCATATCAGCCCAGAACCTTTTCTCAAAAATACCAGCCTTCTCAATACAACTATTTTGACTACCAGGAAGCCTGGTATAAGGCCTTCTATCTTAAGCCCACGGACCATAGTTGGTTCCTCAACTTCAGTCCAAAGATAGACAAAAGGATCCCAAGCTGGATTCATGATTGGTGGACCTACTTTGGGATAACAAAAGAAATAATTCCAGAACCAGCATTATCAGCATGGGTTTATTTCCACGATCGACTCAAAACAGCCCATTATGGAAACAAAACTATGATGTTCACAATTGAATTTCAAGTTCCATGGATTTTGGGATGGGATTTTGCTGTTAGTAGATCCCTTGATCAACAGTATCCACTTATCCTAGAAAGACGATTTAGGATCAAGTGGTGGAAAAACTTTCAATCCGGAGAAAGATTATCACTAAGTAACATCAGCCGATGGCTAGTTACTTATGATAGCCCCAGACAATTCCCAAAAATGGAAAAACCTGCCCAGAAAAAACTACCACTTCTCCTCTTCAAGTAAAACTCCTAACAAAAAGGAACTAAAGAAAAAATTATTAGAGGAATTATCACAGCTAGGAGACTCTGATGAGGAGGAGGATATCAGTTCATCTCAGCCCAAGCCAGCAGACCAACTATATCTACAGGATGCCCAGGATCCATATGAAGACTACAACATAATGTAGCCCAATACTATTCCAAACCCAGACATATATGGAAACTAAACCTTCCTGTCCAGAACCCAGACAGTCCACAACTTTGACCCAAAAACTTCAGTCTCACTATTCTCAGCAGCACTATTATCGCACATCCACGCATGTGACTCCAGCAGTACTATTGTCACACATGTCTCGCATGAGACCCCCAGCCTCATTAGCACTATCATGGCACACTTCACAACAAAGTCACCCATGTGACTCTTGGCCCTACCATGGCATGTGACTCTTCAGCTCACCTATATGACTCCTCAGCCTTATCAGGTCACCCATGTGACTCCTCGGCCCTACCAAAGGTCTGCCCCTCAGACGCACGCTCCTCAGACTTATCCTCCAGCACAGCAGCTACAATCAACCAGATAGTGACACTTCAGCAACACTTCAGCAATTGCAACAATGGCACCTATATCTCAGCCAGCCACAACAGCTCACACATATGAAGCTACAAATAACAGCCAGTCAGAATACGCCAACTCATATGAAGGACTTTTCTGGTATTAGAGCACTGTTACGGGAAGTAACTCAAGAGCAGCCGCACATGTGCTGCAGTGCTCAAAGGATAGCAAAACCAGCTGTCCTAAATCCAGACGTCCTGCCCCAGACCCAAAACCAATACTGGATTTCAACCCATTTGAAGTCCGCATAAGCCAGCCAGCCAGCTGTCCCCAAGGACAGACAGACTTTATCAAAGCCAGCCAGCCAGCTATCCCAAGGACATCAAAGCCAGCAGCTAGGACAGACAGACTTTATCAAAGCCAGCCAACCAGCTGTCCCCAAGGACAGACTTTTAGTCAGCCAGCCAGCTGTCCCAAGGACAGACAAAAAGCCAGACAACCAGCTGTCCCCAAGGACAGAAATAATTGAAGACCAGCCAGATCACCTTTCGGATTTCAAATGAAGCAAAGTCCGCACCAACTACTCCGGACTCCAACCAGCCTGAAGTCCGTCCAGACCAGTCTATAAAATGGATAGCCCTCAACCTGTGAGAGGCATCCGCACTCATCATTCATCCACATCATCACCCATTATCCATAATCATGACCCTTAAACCTCCACCATAATCACCTAACCTTCATTCATGATCACTAAGAGCCCACTTAAGACTAAGCCTCCACCAAGACTCCACTCACCTCACTCAAACTCCACTTACCCCCACTCAAGCACTAAGCCTCCACCAAAACTCCACTCACCTCCACTCAAACTCCACTCCCCTCTCCACTAAGGCCTCACTAAAACATAGCCATGACCTCTTCCAAACTATCTATAAAACCCAACCCAAAATAACCTCCACCCATCTCATACCTTCTCACCTCCACTCCTCTCTTGATCCTTCCATTCACCCGAGAACTCCTTAGCCTCCATCCATGAAAATCCCTAAGCCTTCACCATAGCTATCAAACCTCTCTAAGCCTCCACCCATGGCTACCAAATATCACCATTCATAGCCTTAAACCACCTCTATCATCTACTTCTATCATCCCTAAACCCTTTCATCAAACCAGAAAACCAGACTTTCCAGACATTCCTTCTAGAAATTAGTCACTCAGATCCCAGGCCTCAGAAATGGTATCAGAGCCAAGTCAGGCTACCCAGTCAAGGCCAACTTGGGCCAACCTCATGTAATCTCTCAGTTGTAAGCTTGCTTTCAAGCTTTTAAGTTGTAAGTCTCTCTAGACTAAAGAAATCCAGTACCAGTTGTTCATTTCTGTGCAAGATTTAAACTTGTTTTCAATTTCAGCTGCTTTATTTTATGCTTATGTGCAAAAATTCTCTCTTCCGGGGGAGAAGGGTTATGGGAGCAGTCTAGCCTCTTCTTTTTATGCATACATTTCTCCTTTTTATTTCATGCAAGCATTATATTATTTTCAGTATGCTTTTCCTTTTCCTTAAATCAGAAGCATCACGCCTCCTGAGCGGACATATGCAAATATGTCTATGACCCACGGGAGTAATGAGCCCCTGGCCGGACGTGAGCTTTCAGATCTAAGAAGAAAACTATTTTTACAGTAGTTGTTTACAGTTTTAAATTATGCTATTTAATTTTTGCACAAAAGCACAGCACCAGTTCTTAGCATAAAAAATTATGGTTATAAAAATCAGTTAGATTAAACCCTGACTTTACCCTTCCGGTAGAGGGACAGGGTGTTAGGAAACATAGTTCCCTAGCTCTTAGCATATTAAGTGGAAAAACTTTAGTTAAGCGGCCTCTTAGTTATCCACCAGGTTCTTAGGACATGATGACCAGGAGACCGAGGTCGTTGGTAAGCGTAAGACTGGCAGAAAGGAGCGTAAGACCAGCAGTGTTCCCGGCAGTGTTCCTGACTCATCATCAACCCTTAGAAAGCAGTGGAACAAAAAATTAAGAGATTAACTAAGTTTAGAAGCTTAAAATGTTAAAGGATTAGAGAACTATGAATCCTAAACACCCGAACCTAAATCAAAAGAAGTCCTAAACATGTTAAGACAAATTATGAGAAATGAACTTTTTAATCAATTAAAAAACAAACCATAATCTCAAAAGAATATGAAATAAACAAAGATCAGATCAAGGCAGATTTTCTATCAGAACAAAATAAAGAAAAAAGAAAATGGCTCTTTGAAACCATAAACACAGAAGAAAGAGAGACCCTTAAACAAGAGTATTATAATTGTATGAATGAACTAAGACTAGAGATTCCTTACTTTGTATGGCTTAAGGTAGCATGCAAAAATAAGGAAATCAAAAATAAGTACCTAAAGTGGCTAGAAATACAAGACCAACGCCCTTTCAAATCATTGGGAGTAATTAATTCAGAAGATAACTCTCTTAGGAGAAGAAGTTATTGTAAGAATCAGACCCCGAAATATCCTCAAGGAAGACAGTCAAACCAAGAAAAACCTGACAGTAACAATAAAGAATCAGTCCAACAAAATGAAACAGAGACTCTAAGACCAATCAAACAAGAAGAAAACCCCAAAATAAGATTAGTTAAACAACCTAAACTAGAAAACGAACAAATAAGAAAAGAAATTAAAAAAGTACAATCAAAATAAAATCTAAAAAATCAAAAGAAAATCCTTAGAAGAAGGACCAGCAGAAAAAGAAAAAAAAATCATCATACTACGATAATTGAAAGACAAAAATGGCACATTAAGGTGAATCTAGTAATAAATAATGAGATTAGAGAATATGCTTTAGTAGACTCAGGAGCAGACATGAATTGCATTCCAAAGGAACTATTTCCTAGAAAATATTATGAAGAAACTATGAAAAACTCTATACAGCTAATAGTAAAAATCTTAAAGTAAAATATAAAATTCCAGATGTACATGTCTGCCAAGACAACATTTGCTTTAAAACAACTTTCATCGTAGTTAAAGATATCCAAAGTTATCCTAGGTACACCGTTTCTAACGCTCCTCTATGAAATAGAGATTAATAAGAAGGGCATAACCACCTATGTCTTAGAAAACCCAGTCACCTTCAAGTTTGTAAGCCCCGTCGAACTCAAAAAGATTAATCAACTAAAAGATTCCTAAAGGATAGAAAACAACAACTTAAAGAAGAAATAAAGACAAATAGAATAGAAGAACAACTACAGCTAGAATCATGGAAAACTAGAATAAAAGATATCCAAGAAAAATTAGATAAAGAATTGTGCAGCCAAGGCCCTACAGCCTTCTGGAATAGGAAAAAACACCAGGTCAGCTTGCCTTATATTAAAGACTTCAAAGAAACTAATATCCCGACAAAGGCCAGACCAATTCAGATGAACCTAGAACTATTAGAATATTGTAAAAAGGAGATAGCAGATCTCTTAGACAAAAGACTTATTAGACCAAGCAAGTCTCATGGTCATGTTCAGCCTTTTATGTCCACAAAGCTTCGGAATTAGAAAGAGGAACACCTAGACTAGTCATAAATTATAAACCTTTGAATAAAGTTTTAGAATGGATTAGATATCCCATACCTAATAAAAAAGACTTGTTATCCAGACTATATAAAGCAAAAATATTTTCAAATTTGACATGAAATCAGGATTCTAGCAGATACAAATAACTGAAGAAGATAGATACAAAATAGCGTTCACTGTACCATTTGGACATTACGAATGGAATGTAATGCCTTTTGGTTTAAAAAATGCCCCTAGCGAATTCCAGAACATGATGAATGAAATTTTTAATCAATTTACCCAGTTCATAATAGTTTATATAGACGACGTCCTTATCTTCTCAGAAGATCTGGAAAAGCGTGTTAAACACATTAGACTCTTTCACAATTTAGCAAAACAAAATGGGCTAGCAATCTCAGCACCCAAGATCAAAATCTTTCAGACCAAAGTCAGATTCCTAGGGCACTATATTTATCAGGGAACTATCAAACCCATAGAAAGGTCGATAGAATTCATAGATAAATTTCCAGATGAAATCAAAGAAAAAACCCAGTTACAACGATTTCTAGGATCTCTTAATTATGTCTCAGACTTCATTCCAAATATCAGGATCACTCTAGAACCCTTGTATGCTCAGCTTAGAAAAAAGAAAAAAGGATGGACAGAAGAACATACCCAAGTAGTCAAAAAAGTAAAAACTATAGTCAAAAACCTTCCTTGCCTAGAATTACTAGACCCAGCAGCCTTAGTTATAGTAGAGACAGATGCCTCAGAAATAGGATTTGGAGGAATCCTCAAACAAAAAACCCATAACAAAGAAACATTAGTCAGATATCACTCGAGAATATGGACTAATGCTCAAACAAATTACAGCATAGTAAAAAAGGAAGTTTTGTCAATAGTCCTATGCATACAAAAATTCCAAGAGGATTTATATTTCAAAAAATTCCTTCTCAGAATTGATTGCAAACCAGCCAAAGAAGTTTAGAAAAGGATATTGAAAATCTTGTTTCAAAACAAATTTTTGCCAGATGGCAAGCCATTTTATCAGTATTTGATTTTGAAATAGAATTTCTAAAAGGCACATAAAATAGTTTACCGGACTTTCTGACACGAGAATTCCTTACAGGAACAAGATGTCAGACAGACCCAGAACAAAACATCCTATGCAAAATCAATAGTTCCAATCCCTCTTAGTAACCCATACTCAGTATTGACTCCACCCAGAACTTTTTCCCTCTTAGACCTCAATATTCAGCCTTAGTCTCGCCTTCTCAAACCTATTCCCAAGCAACTCTAAAGCGGTTGCCTCCTAGTCCCAGTACTACTACTGAGCAAACTAGGTCTAGTCCTTCCAAGTCTCCCATGTTCAACCCATATTATAGTAAGAATTGCTCCCTTACCGTTAAACTCTTAGAACCAGACGAGATAGGAGACAACCAAATCCCCAAGCTATCCAGAATTTTCCCTTCGATTAATGGAAAAATCATGCAATACCACTTACCCAAAGGATTTCAAAGTCCCCTTAAAACCCAGGAATATTATGAGTTTATTTTAGTCGACACAGACTCAGCCGAAATAACCCATACATCAGAACAGAACTCAGAGGCAGTCGCCTATTCAAAGTGTAAGATTAAGAAGTTTATGACTAAACAAGAATGGGGAAACCCATATCAGCCCAGAACCTTTTCTCAAAAATACCAGCCTTCTCAATACAACTATTTTGACGACCAGGAAGCCTGGTATAAGGCCTTCTATCTTAAGCCCATGGACCATAGTTGGTTCCTTAACTTCAGTCCAAAGATAGACAAAAGGATCCCAAGCTGGATTCATGATTGGTGAACCTACTTTGGGATAACAAAAGAAATAATTCCAGAACCAGCATTATCAGCATGGGTTTATTTCCACGATCGACTCAAAACAGCCCATTATGGAAACAAAACTATGATGTTCACAATTGAATTTCAAGTTCCATGGATTTTGGGATGGGATTTTGCTGTTAGTAGATCCCTTGATCAACAGTATCCACTTATCCTGGAAAGACGATTTAGGATCAAGTGGTGGAAAAACTTTCAATCCGGAGAAAGATTATCACTAAGTAACATCAGCCGATGGCTAGTTACTTATGATAGCCCCAGACAATTCCCAAAAATGGAAAAACCTGCCCAGAAAAAACTACCACTTCTCCCTCTTCAACTAAAACTCCTAACAAAAAGGAACTAAAGAAAAAATTATTAGAGGAATTATCACAGCTAGGAGACTCTGATGAGGAGGAGGATATCAGTTCATCTCAGCCCAAGCCAGCAGACCAACTATATCTACAGGATGCCCAGGATCCATATGAAGACTACGACATAATGTAGTCCCAATACTATTCCAAACCCAGTCTACATATATGGAAACTAAACCTTTTGCTTCCCAACCCAATAGTCCTCAGACCTTCCTGCTTTAACCAGAACCCAGATCCAGTCCACAACTTTGACCCAAAAACTTCAGTCTCACTATTCTCAGCAGCACTATTATCGCACATGACCATGCATGTGGCTCAGCAGTACTATTGTCATACATGTCTCGCATGCGACCCCTAGCCTCATTAGCACTATCATGGCACACTTCACAACAAAGTCACCAATGTGACTCTTCGGCCCTACCATGGCATGTGACTCTTCAGCTCACCTATGTGACTCCTCAGCCTTATCAGGTCACCCATGTGACTCCTCGGCCCTACCAAAGGTCTGCCCCTCAGACGCATGCTCCTCAGACTTATCCTCTAGCATAGCAGCTACAATCAACCAGATAGTGACACTTCAGCAACACTTCAGCAATTGCAACAATGACACCTATATCTCAGCCAGCCATAGCAGCTCACACATATGAAGCTACAGCAATAACAACCAGTCAGAATACGCCAACTCATATGAAGGACTTTTCTAGTATTAGAGCACTGTTACGGGAAGTAACTCAAGAGCAGCCGCACATGTGTTGCAGTGCTCAAAGGATAGCAAACCAGCTGTCCTAAATCCAGACGTCCTGCCCCAGACCCAAAACCAATACTGGATTTCAACCCATTTGAAGTCCGTAGAAGCCAGCCAGCCAGCTGTCCCCAAGGACAGACAAACTTTATCAAAGCCAGCCAGCCAGCTGTCCCCAAGGATAGACAGACTTTATCAAAGCTAGCCAGCCAGCTGTCCCCAATGACAGACAGACTTTATTAAAGCCAGCCAACCAGCTGTCCCCAAGGATAGACTTTATAGTCAGCCAGCCAGCTGTCCCCAAGGACAGATAAAAAGCCAGCCAACCAGCTGTCCCTAAGGATAGAAATAATTGAAGACCAGCCAGATCACCTTTCGGATTTCAAATGAAGCAAAGTCCGCACCAACTACTCCGGACTCCAACCAGCCTGAAGTCCGTCCAGACCAGTCTATAAAAAGGATAGCCCTCAACCTGTGAGAGGCATCCACACTCATCCGCATTCATCCACACTCATCACCCATTATCCATAATCATGACCCTTAAACCTCCACCATAATCACCCAACCTTCATTCATGATCACTAAGAGCCCACTTAAGCTCCACTAAGCCTCCACCAAAACTCCACTCACCTCCACTCAAACTCCACTCCCCTCTCCACTAAGGCCTCCACTAAAACATAGCCATGACCTCTTCCAAACTATCTATAAAACCCAACCCAAAATAACCTCCACCCATCTTCATACCTTCTCACCTCCACTCCTCTCTTGATCCTTCCATTCACCCGAGAACTCCTTAGCCTCCATCCATGAAAATCCCTAAGCCTCCACCCATAGCTATCAAACCTCTCTAAGCCTCCACCCATGGCTACCAAATATCACCATTCATAGCCTTAAACCACCTCTATCATCTACTTCTATCATCCCTAAACCCTGTCATCAAACCAGACAAACCAGACTTTCCAAACATTCCTTCTGTAGAAATTAGTCACTCAGATCCCAGGCCTCAGAAATGGTATCAGAGCCTTGTTTGGCTAATTTCTTGTCATCCTCAGTCAGAGCCAAGTCAGGCTACCTAGTCAAGGCCAACTTGGGCCAACCTCATGTAATCTCTCAGTTGTAAGCTTGCTTTCAAGCTTTTAAGTTGTAAGTCTCTCCAGACTTAAGAAATCCAGTACCAGTTGTTCATTTCTGTGCAAGATTTAAACTTGTTTTCATCGGAATTTCAGCTGCTTTATTTTATGCTTATGTACAAAAATTCTCTCTTCCGATGGAGAAGGGTTATGGGAGCAGTCAATCCTTTTGTAGTTATTATTTTTCAAAATTCTCTCTCTATAGGGTTGTTTAAGCTGAAAAAGAAAGTACCTCAATCCTGTCGAAGTATGGGAATGGCTCGGTCCTGCCGAGGCATAAAAATTTATCTTTTTCTCGGACGTGACAAGTGGCAAGCAGAATAAAAAATGATCCTAACCCTTTCGCCATATGCACAAATATTAACGCAATGACGATTATATCCCGCATCAATTTTATTTATCATTGTTCCTATCAAAAACATTCTTTTATAAATAAAAAAATACCTTAACCGGTCCTTGCTTTAATAACCATATGACTAAATTTTCTTTTATCTTTTTTCTCCAAAATAATAACTACATGTTGCTTTCTTGTATATATTTGATTCTTTCATTTAAGTTGATCCTATCCTTTTTAATTCCTGATCAAACTCTTTTTGTTTTAACAAGTATGTGTTAAGCATTTTCTATATATCATTCTCGGTCCATTAAACAATTTTTCTATCTCCTTAAACCATTAATCATTTCCCTTTTTTCCTAAACTATTTGAAGTCTCTCCAATATAGCATGATTTTATCCAACTTAATCTTTCCCTACTTGATAATTTCTTTCTATATATCTTTCTTCTAAAAATAATGACTACATTCATTAATCTTATTCTCTATCTCATTCTTAATATATTAGTTACCTCTCATATTTTTAGACTATTTTAATTCCTTGAAATGAAAACACCCTTCAATAAATTTTATAGTACCCTCCAACAAAAAGTAAATAATTTAAAGTTATATTTTTGATAAAATATTATTTTCTAAAATTTTTTCGATAGATCTTTTTAACTATCTTTTGCTATGCCTTCTATCTTTCTCATGTTTTTTTTTTTTTTTTTGATTCTCTCCAATACGTTTCTCTGTCATACTCTCTTATTCTTTTTCACCTTCACTTTCTCCTCTCTCTCTCTCTCTCTCTCTCTTCTTCTCTTTTTCCTTTTATCCCACAATCCACTTTCCCCAAGCTTCTTCCTTTTCATCGCTATCCTTGATCTCAATTTTTCTTCTTCTATTCGGCAAAAGAATTTGAATTCCTTTTCTTGAAATCCCTTTTCCTTTTTTTTTTCTCTTCAGCTTGGTGTCATTTCTTTCTCTTTGGTAGGATTAGATATGTTATATAAAAATAGTATTAATACATCTTTGAGCATTGAAAAATATAAGTTTTTAAAAGGAAACATAAAACTAGAATCTTACAAATTACTCTTAAAATGATGGTCATAAAGTTTGCAATCTAATTAATTGCATTATTTGACTCCCTGTAGACATGAATCACTTGAAAAGAGTTTAAAGTAGGTAGCATTCTTTGAGTCCGAGAAGGTGAGTATTATTCTCATGGCCCTTCAAATTTGATAGCCAATATCCCATTTTCTTTATATGTTATATATTCCATTATGTGTATTGCATATTCAAAAATATTTGAATCAACAGCAAAAAGAAAAAAGAAAAAGAAATTATACTTATATTGTTTAAGCCTCTATTTTTAAATTTGTCTACATATTATTTTATTTGATATTATATATCCTTAGTTTCATCTTATGTTCTTTATTATCTTGTTTTATATTTTTATATTTATATTTATTAAATTTATTATTTTATGAATTATTCATTTTTTAGTTTATTATATATGTTTATGCTTCAATGACTTTAATTTTCTAAATTTATCATTTATTTTTAGTTCAAGTTTACTTTTATAAATCATTTGTTGTACTACATTTAACCTACTTTTGTCCTTCCACCATATTTTTTTTTGTTTAATTTTATTTTTATTATAAATATTTACCTTTATTCTGGTATTCATTTAATCATGGTTTGTACTTATTCCTATTTTTTATTTCCCCATTAATATGTTAATTTAATATTTCTATTATCATTTAAATTACTTAATAATTTATTTTTTTAGTTGTACTCAATTAATTTCATAATATTTAATTATTTATTTTAGTTCCAAAAACTTATTTTGTTTCATTTTTTAAATTTTCATATTTACTTTGATCATTGATCGCTGTTGTTGGCTATCAAAAATAAAATCTACTCACTGCTATAGCTAGTGGTGAATTGAGATCATTTTTATCTATCATTTCTTGTAAAAGAATTTCAGAAAAAACATTGAAAATTTTGTTTCAAAATAGATTTTGTCAAATGGCATAGAAAATAATTTGTCAGACATCCTAACCCAAAGATTCATTCTTACAGGAACAAAATGGTAGATAAACCCAGAACCGAATCTTCATATGCCAAACCAATAACCTTGGCACCTCTCAACAATCAATATTTCCTCTTGACCTCACCCAAGACCTTCACTCCTCTCAGAAACCAGTATTCTGTCCTAGCTTCACCCTCTCGAAGCTATTCCCAAGCAATCCAAAACAGTCTCCTCCTAGTCCCAGCATTGGGCCAGAACAGGCCAAATCCAACCCTTCCAAAATATCCATGTTCACTCCCTATATCTGTAAGAATTGTTCTCTTACAGTTAAACTCTTAGAAAAAGATGAGATAGGGGATAAACAGATCCCTAACCTATCAAGAATCTTCCCTTCCATCAATGGAAAAATTATCTAGTACCATTTACCTAGAGGATTCCAAAATCCTTTAAAAACCTAAGAATACTATGAGTTTATCCTTGTTGTCACAGACTCGGCAAAGATAACTCATAAAACGAAACAGAACTTAGAGGTAATTGCCTATTCAAAATGTAAAATCAAAAAATTCATCACCAAAGAAGAATGGGGAACCCATACCAAGCCAGAACATTCTCTCAAAGATTCCAGCCCTCTCAGTATAACTATTTTGACTATCAGCAAGCATGGTTTAAAGCATTATACTTTAAACCCATAGACCATAGTTGGTTCCTTAGCTTCTGCCAGAAGTTTAATAGAAAGGTTCCAAGTTGGACCCATGATTGTTGGTTTACTTTGGAATAATAAAAGATATACTTCCAGATCCAGTATTGAAAGCATGGGATTATTTCCATGGACATCTCAAAATAGCATTTATGGAAATAAGTCTATCATGTTTGTAGCTGAATTCCAAGTCCCATGGATTATGGGATGGGATTTTGCCATTAGCCAGTCTCTCGATCGTCAGTATCCTTCCATATTAGAAAGGAGATTCAGAATTAAATGGTGAAGGAATTTCCAACCAATCAAAAGATTATCAATAAGTAACATTAGCCGATGGCTTATCACTTATGATAATCCTAGACAATTCTCTAAAGCAGAAAAGACCTCAGCTTCTCTTTCTTCAAGCAGAACTCCTAGTAAGAAAGAATTGAAGAAAAAATTATTGGAAGAATTATCTCAGCTAGGAGATTCAGATGAAGAAGACATCATTTCATCTCAGCCAAGACCGGCCAACCAGATATGCTTGCAAGAAGCCCAAGACCCATATGAAGATTACGACATCATGTGATCTATCATATGACAGACCAGGCCCTATCTTTCATGCAGATGAAGCTCTGGCCCAACTTCAGCAGTAGATCACACATGTGAAGCTCTAACCTTATCCTCAGACATGCGTTCATGCACATAAAGCCCCTCAGAATAGAAGACGAGATGTCTCAGCAATCACACAGTTGACAAGACAACCCAGCAACCATTATCGGCCACAATTCACGTATGTAAAACAACCGACAAATGACTTGACATCTCAGCAGCCACTTTCGGCCATAGTTCACGCTTGTGAAGCAACAGACAAATGACTCAGCAGCCACTTCCAGCCACAACTCATATAGGTGGAACCCCTCCAGTACAATAATTAGAGCATTATTGCGGAAAGTAACTCAAAAGCAGCCGTCCATGTGCTGTAGTGCTCAAAGGATAGCCAGCTATCCTAAATCCAGACACCTCTCCGGATTTCAACCCAATTGAAGTCCACACTGATTGGCCCGGATTTCATCCAGGCTAAACTCCGCCTTCCTTGTCTATAAAACGGATAGCCCTCGGCTTGTGAGAGGCATCCGGCATCCAGCATCCAACCTTAGAACTAAGGAAAACCTCATCGGATACCAGCCTCATAAATCAGCCCTCATAAGGATCCTCATCAGAATCTAGATACAAAACCCTAGTCTCAACCATCATGCTTAACCATAAGCAAGCCTTAACCTCAACCATCATTCTTGACCATAAGCAAATCTCTCATGGCCTCTCCACTACCTCTCATAGCCTCTCCACTATCTTCCATGGCCTCTCTACTACCTCTCATGGCCTCTCTACTACCTATCCACTTAGCATCCACTAAGCCTCTCCACTCATCCCCTTGAACCTATAAATAACCATCCTCATTCATAACCCTCACCATTCATCCTTTCATGAAACCACACACTCCCCAGTTTGAGATAGCCATTCCCAGGAATCCGAATCTATGCAAACAAGTTTTATCTTCTTTTTTTTAATATTGTAATAGTAATAATTTTTATAAATTTAAAATTAGAATAATTTATCTCTTATCAGGCATGGATCGTATTAGGAGATCACGACACGTACGCTTAGAGTATAAATTATCTAATAATTGCAAGAGTAAGGATCTAATCTTTCATATTACGATCTGTCTATCTTAGGCATGTACCGTATGATGAGATTATGGTACGTCGATAGAGGGTATAGGCCGTGTATGCTAGATCAAAACCTCGATCAGAAAAATAACTCAAAAAATATAATAAAGAAGAGCATAATTTTTATTGCATAGAAATTAAGAACAAAAAGAAAGATAAAACTTAATTACAAGCTTCTTCATTATCCCAAGTTGAAGGAATCTAGCCACGTATTGCTGCCACCATCATTCCCTCCATAATTTTCCTCTTCGAGGCCTAAATACAATAATCTAAATAAAAGAAGAA